>JAAGVU020000062.1:1217766-1232910 GCA_011763525.2 Mormyrus iriodes | reverse complement strand
AATGCAAATGCCGCATGACTGCAGTGTTCGTATTTTAGAAATATGATACTAATATTAAAGGAATAATCATATTATATAACTAGGTAAGTAAAACGAGTGCATTACTGTATATTATGGTAAATATAAAATTATTTTTGTTAAAATATGTATTGCAATGTGTTTACAACTACGTTTTACGTATTAAATAAAACTCTATATTATATATAACTCTATATACGATACGTATATTTGTGCGTAGTATATAAACAGTGGGTTTACATACATAATTAGATACGAAACAAATCTTACCTAATATCTAAGAGAATATAAAGGGTTTATAAGGGTTTAAAATATACAACAAATAGCCATATAAACATACGATTTTTACTTCGCGGATTTTCACCTTTTGCGGGGGGTTCTGGAACGCAACCCCCGCGATAGACGAGGGATCACTGTACTGATTCCGGTCAAAGCCTCGCTTCCTGCGCCCCCCTGTCCAAGACAAAGTAAAATCAGTTTGCTAAGTCTGCGCCCCCTTAGAAGATGGCACCCCAGGTGGCCGCCTATGTTGCCTAATGGGTTGATCAGCACTACTCTGCCCGTAGAGGTAAGGATTTCTCCTGAAACAGGTGGCTAGGTGACATGGTGTCTCAGAATCACCTGTGGTGCATGACTGTGTGTGTGTGCCCTGAGATCCCATGTATAGGTGGATCTAGATCAATGGATATAGGCTCCAGACTTGTCCATCTGTACATGCAGGTGTGTTATGTTCAACGGATGTATATGTATCTGCAGAACAGACTGCGGATCGTCACCAAACATCATCACTCTATAATCCAAAAGACAGTTGGCTGCCAGCATGTAACTAGCAGGAAAGGGCTTTTATCTCTGTATCTATGGGATCTTCATACACAGCAGAAGCTAAGACACTAATGCCGTTCAGGAGCCAGTGAAGTCGTGCGCAGGACATGTGCACAGGCAGCTATTCGACGCTGTTGTTTTACCCTGCAAGCATATGAGCTCTAGATTTTTGAAATGGCTTTACACATGATGTTTAGGGACAAATAAACAGTTTGATGCACAGGGACATTGTGTCAAGTGTTAATTGTTAAACTTTTTTATTATAAATTTTTGCAATAGAGTTTTAAGGCATTGCTATAAACAATTTTAGGCAAACCATTAATTGTAATGCTTACAATAATAAATATGCAATATTATACACGCTTTCCGCGCAAACACGTGTTTACAGCAGAGACCTGTGGAACGGAAGAAGCGGCACTCGGAGCGATTACATTATCACGATGATTACGCCTTTTTGTCGCGTCCACGCGCACGAGCGCGCTCCCCGCACCCCTACGTGCTTGCTACGCCCAAGCGCGTGCGGGCGCGCCACCACCCCACTGCGTGCTCACTACCCCCTCCGCGTGCGTGCGCGCGCCCCTCGATCGCGTGGTGTTCTTCCATATTGCTGCTGTTACTGGTGATTAGCGAAAAGGGATTCAAAGAGGTGTCGGAGGCGCTTTCTTTATATGTTTAGTTCAGTTTGACCACTCTGCGTCTTAGACTGAAGTGTATTTGGTCTAGGAGTGGAGTGGACGAAGGGGGGAGAAAAACAGCTGAATCGCGGAGTGCAAATTTGTGTTCTTGAGTTGAAGGCGAATTTGGGAAACGGGGGAAAAGGAGAAATGGCCACTCAGGTGGAGACTCTCCTGCCTAACAACCCTCTGCTAAAGCAAGACGAGCATGGGCACGCCGGCAGCACCAAACACGACGAGGGCTGCTTGGAGCAGGGGGCGAACCAGGCAGCCGCCGGGGCCGGGGGAGGCACCGCGAAGGGGGGCGAGTCCGAGCAGGGAGGGCGGCAGGCGAAAGACGGCGGCGGCACCCAAGACAAGGAGAGCTGCGATAAGGAGGCCGCTAACCCCAAAGACACCTGCGGCCAGGGAGAAGGAGACGCCAGGAGCGCCAGGAAGGAGTTTACCGAGGCTCCCCCGCCCAAGGTGAACCCGTGGACTAAGAAAATGACCGTGGTCAGCGTGAACGGACAGGCGCATCCCGGTACGTATCCACGCCGCCCTCCTCCTTTCCGGTACCGCGGCAGAAAAGCGGCCGGCCGCTGGCGGTCATGCGGCGATAGACCGGGCCCCGCCAGTCCGGCGTGCGAGGCGGCGGCTCCGGGCGAAGAGGGCGCTGCGCGTTAGCGGCTAGCTGCTAAGAATAGGCTGTGCGAGGAGCAGGGCCCAAACCATTTTGGGAATGGGACGGCAGCTGGGCGCCGCTGAGCCCCCGCCGAGGCCGGCGTGGACCGGCGTGCTGCTGCCGGGACCCGTGTGGGAGCGCCCCGCCGACAGGCCGCCGGTCCCGGCGCGCAGTCCCGCATGGTGCTCAGCCCCGTCCGCACGGCGGTTCCGTCAGTCGGCCTGCTGTGCTGTGCACTTGCTTTATGCTAGTCATGCCTTGATTATTTTTCCGTTTTCTATTCTAGTGTCATTCGGCTGTCCTAAACAGCAAAAAAAAGAGGAGTACGCGTTTTTCCCCGTTTAGTACCAAAGTTTCCGGTACCGGAGCCTTTCGCGATGGAAGCACCACGCGGCGGCTGCTTGCAGCATTGGCGTGCATGGGCCGCCCTTCAGCGCCGGGCCTGCGGCGTGGGGGCTGGGAGGCAGCTGTCACCAGGCGCCCGGAGCTGCAGGCGGGCTGGGGGTAGCACGGTGCGTATTTGTCCTGGGTGTTGGGGCGAAGCCGCGGCTGCGGTCTCACTCCCCTGGACGTTTGTTATGGACCGTCACATGGTGTCTCTCCACGTGTGACTCAGCCGTCGCTCGTTAGAAACACCCATTTACAAAACTCTCAGGCGACTCGAATAAGAGCGCGATCGGGGAGTGTGCATGTGTTTCCTTACCGGGCTGTCGCGCTTACACGTCGGCTCGTGAAGGTTTCTGCGCCCCGGTTGCGTTTTACGAGCCTCCCAGCATATGGCCGTCCGGGGGCTGCTCGCCGCCGGCGCCTGGGCCCGTCCCGCAGTCAGCATATTTCCATGGGGGTCGAGGGCATGTCTAACGATTAGTGGCCTTGTAAATTGTAAAACGGAGGGGGCGTCACTGCGGGGATTTGCCCGACTGATCGAATTGTTCAGTTCTTAGCATATAGCGGCCCTTTTGTCAGTGTAGCTAAATCGGCGAAATTCCCACAATCCTCCAGGGCGAGGCAACGTGGTTTAGAGACACGTGACCGTAGTACCTCGGTCATTGGAAACGTGGTGCTGTCTGCATGGTGCTGTTTCGGTACCGCGACACGCCTAAATGATGCGTGTGGCAGTTTCATTTAGCCGAGCCTCTGGGTCTGATTTCAGGTCGTTTTAACCGACACGTAGCTGTAAGTCGCCGAGGGCGCCCCACCCCCACGGGCGGAGTGACACTCCGGCTTGGCCTGTCTTGCCATTGTCTTAGTGCTGCTGGTGGGGGCGCTTTGCCGGAAACGGACCTACAGTTATACAACGTTACTGCTCGGCTGATTCCTTACATTGGGGAAAAAGTCAAAACACCTTATTAATTTGACATGCAAAGTTCTCGACTTTTTTGTAGTAGCGTGGAAATTTTGGATCAGGAGGGTCTTTTTTGGTCCGAATCGATTGATATATTTTATATCTAGCGAAACAGTATTGGGAGTAATCATTTGAATTTTCCCAGATATATGCGCTGGCCTTCAGGTTTAGATTAACACTTCTTAGTCAATATACCCCGCTATCTTGTGCAAATTACTCAAGGTTACATTGTGTTTGTGAAAGGTTGGTGAGAATGGCCAACCTGATGTCCTTGCTACCTCATGTAGGAGCATTGCAGTGGCAAATGATTTGACTTTACAAATGGACCCTGTTGCGGAGTGTCCTGGTGTTCATTGCGTCATGTGTAAATATTTAGAAATGGTTTTATGGGAATGTTGCATTATTCACACACAGACGTGTGTGTTTTTTTTTATGTCTTATTTGCTGTCAGGATAAGTGTGCGCTGATAGAGCAGCATCCATAATGTGCATTCCTGAATATGTCTGACCTGTCTCTTGAAATGGCTTCTTTGGGTTTAAAAAAAAAATGTCCAACTGCATTCAGAGCATGTCAACATCAGAGCTTCCTCTCGGTCATGACCTGGATGGACGTTCCGACTTGCATGATTGGACAGCGTGTCCTCCCTTTGGTAAAATGCATGCACCACTATAATGACAGAGTTTACGTCTGTCTTCTAAACTCAAGCAATTCATAGAAATTTTTCTTGTGGGTTTAATAGGAAGGCCTAAAAATAGTCTGAAAATAAATGTATCATTTGCCAGCAGCGTGATAGTTTGGAGGAATGTTTTTATTGTGCGCTTGTGCGAAGCACCTTAAATTCCCCTGCTTGTAGACACAGGTGTGTCACAGGCTTGCACACCTTCACGAGTACAGCAGTTCCTAGGACACATGCTGGAAACCTGCAGGTTGTCAGTCTGTGTTTTTAGAAACTGCACCCATCAACGACCCATATTGCTTCTGACCTCATATTACTAACACACATTGTGTTATCTGTGCCAGTTTTATTAACACCCCACGCCCCGGTATTTCGGAAACCGATTTCAGCATTCTTGCTCCGTGTTTCCCCTTGCGATTTCGGAAATCTGCCTGTTGGAGACCCAAGTTAAAGGGCAGCAATGGTGTCCTTCTAAAATCCACCTGCACCCTTTTTTATGGGCCACACTGGCCTGGTGGCTCCTGCAGCCTTGCCTCTTATCTGAAGCTCATGTCTGGGGCGGAGTGATGTGGATGCAGCCCAACGTGCTTGCAGGGCTGTGCCTTTTTTGGGAGGGGGTGGTGGGTTGGTGGCAGCATGCAGTGCCTTTCTCTGTTTTGTGTGTGTGTGTGTGTGTGTGTGTGTGTGAGAGAGAGAGAGGGGGGTCACTTGCTTTAGCTTCAGGCCGAGACTCCCAGTCAGCGGCCGGCAACATCTCTTCTGCCGCGCGGCTCACATGACCCACCGCCGTGTTCCCAGGCACTGCCTTTTCCCTCCATATTTGGCCGCTGAATTGCCGTCCTGCGCCGCGGTTTCTCCAGCTCGCCTCAGGCCTAATATTGGACATGACTGATCAGCAAACACTTAGCATGTGTCAGTTGCGGTATTAAATTAGACTTCAGATATAAACATAGTTAGGAGGAAAATGGCCTTTGCATAGAGTGGGAGGCCATTCCCTAACGATTTAAAACTTGACACCATAACACTGTCTATTTTATTTTTTATTAGTTTTACTACTACATGCTCTGTGTGAGTTACTGCAGTTGCTAAGCAGGTATCTTTCTGTGCGTTTGTAAAACCATTGGGGAAACTTTCTGCCTGGAAGCGTTGAAACTTTAACCCCAATCTGCCCCCTGCAGCTTTGTAACCACTCTGCTGCACTAGTGTCGCGCGTGGGGTTAAAGCGTCTGCCTAGTATGGTGGCATCACCCCCAGTTTTTCAAGCCAGGCTTGGTGTCTGTCAGCCAGTCCGGCAGTCGTCCCGCGGGCTTGCCCTCAGGCGTGGCACCATACGTGCCGTGCCCTGGCGTGATCTGCGCCTGCGTTGCTGGTGGATGCTCTATATAAAATAAAGTGCCGCGGTCAGCAGGTTCTGCATCTTTTTCTGGAAAAGGGAACATCAGGGTGCAGTTGGGGTGACGGTGGTGCTCTGCCTCCATCTTTGCGATGACGCTTTTAAAAGAATTTTGAACCGTTGCTCTTTCATTTTTTTTTTCTTTAACTTCAGAGCTTTATTTCAGGAACAGATTTACCCCTTAATAATTAGCCGTATATACTTTCCCAAGATTCTCTCCTAGTTGAAGAAATGAAAATAATCCTTTGTGTTTTGCATTTTTGTCAATGATGAGTACAGGTCCATGGGAATGCTTCCTTTCATGCCTCATCTTTCTGACTTTTGAGGCATACAGACACTCCCCGGGTTACGATATTCTGACTTTAGAGTGGCTAAATGTTTTTCACTTTCAGTACATTGTTCAATAACCTATGTAAAATATTCAACAGTTTATTATAAATTAGGCTTCATGTTAATGATTTTGCCCATTTGTAGCTTAGTGTAAGCATGTGTAAGGTAGGCAGTAGGCTGGGCTATGATGTTCGTTAGGTTAGCTGCACTGTATTAAAATGCATTTTCGGCTTACAATAGGTTTACCAGAACGCAAGCCCACCATAACCCGGGGAGAGGCTGTATGAACACATACAGTTGTGAGTGAAGCTTGGGGTCCAAGCAGAGGGTGGGGGGGGTGGTACTGGGAAGGACTTTGCCCAAGGGTATGATAAAGATTGTGGTGTGCCTTCTGATTTTAGATAATTTATAAATATGCTTTTTACATGTGAATTGTTTTATTTTTGCAATGATACACTTTTGTTTTCTAAAGTAAATTTCTCTCCTAAATGATGGATTCTTTTTTTTCTCACACATGTTTGTTGCTCACGTCTGGAAATTTCTAACTTGGGATTTTAAAAAGCTGTTAAAAGGCAGTGAGAATTTTCTGGCAGCCGACACCTGGCGGGGCTGGAATGCAGGCTGGTGTGTTGTGGACATAGGCAGGGAGAGTGGGTGCTGTGCTTAGTTATCATGGTTGTAGGAGCCTGGTCTGCACTGTAGTTCCCAGGAGCTGTCAGAGACCACTGAACATCGCACTGATGCCTTTTCACAGGTGGTGTCGGGGACAGACACCCCCTTCAGCTGGGAGTGGGGGGTGGAGGACCTTTATCTTGGATTTAACAGCTTAGCATTTCAGGCATTTTTTTTCAGACTATTAGCCTGTATCACATATTTTATGGTTCATACCATAAGTCGTACTTTTATGTGACATGCTTTGTTGTGGCTTTTTTTTTTTTTTTTAAATCTGCAGTGGGTTTAGTTTGCATTTTTATGGATGATAGGTTCAGGCCGTTTAACAGGAATAGTTTGTGTTTGTGTTGTCCTACCATGCTGAGGCTCAATTTAAAATGAATTAATGTCAATAGTGGTACAGTTTTCTTTGGTGGACGTTAAAACGGGACTTTGAATCTTCTTTTGAAGTACACGACAGAACACGTTATTCACCCAGAAAGATGTTTCACTGTAAGGCCCGATAAAGTCAAAAATTAATCTAGAACGTTTCGCACACATTCAGCTCCATCCCTTAGGCCCGCTGTGCTCAGATGTTCGTTTGCGTCCTGGGAATGCTAATTAAATTTAGCCTTAATAAGTGACATTTCAGCTGGGCTGGGTGGGGGAATGCATTGGTGGTCTGCGGCCTTTTCATTTAAAGGTGTATTACGCCACACCACCTGACAAGCCTCCCTGAACGTCAGCATTACTGTGTCCAAAAAGTGAGGTCTCACATACAGCCTGAACACGCCCCGACCTTCGAGTATGCTGGAAAAAGACGCCTCACACATCACATGTTGATGCTTTTAATTGTTAGCCGCTTGAGAACCGTTTGCGCTGAAGTAATATCATGGATGAATTTTGCAGCCGAAAAACGTACTTTTCCCGAATCGCGTTCATTGTTTCGTTCTTATTTCAACACTCATCTTCTCCCTACAGTACTGTGGCAGTGTTCAGGCGTATTTAATTGTTCATAAGTAGGACGATGGTGTTTCAGCTGTAGTAGACGAGTGTGCCGGGAATTGGCTTGTAGTGGCAGAAATGCAGGCAGATGGTCAATCTTTGTCCTGTACGACAGACCAGTCTTCCTGGAGGAATGTTGTCAGAGTCACTCTGTTCGGGGTCTTTGCCTAGATAGAATGTCTTGGCTGCATGACCCTGTGTGCCTCGCGATTCCCTAGTTCCTCGCTCCGCTGCGTGCGCCATCCAATCTGCAGCAGTTTGCCCATATCTCCATGGTGATGCAGGGTGGCCCGTAACAGACTATTCCAGCAGGTTGGCTTGTGACTGAGACTGTAGGCTGACCATGCCTTTAAGAAAAGTTTCAGGGTAGTTCACATGCTCTGTGGCCTTTTATATGGCCTGACACTCTATGGAGTGAAATCTTGACATCAAATGCCGTCCGTCCGTCCGCACATGCTTTGACCGCATTAGTGATTAGTTAGTTTAGATTAATGCGCAGTCGTCTGTCTTGCATGCGCCTGCTGTGAAGTTGGCATGTTGTCTTACTGAAATTTTTCAGTGAAATATCGTTGCAAGGAAAGTCATTTTTCTGGTATAGTGATTTATAAGCTGCCTTTATGCTCTTTAAAAAGGACTCCTCAGGTATCATTTCTGCGGCCTATTCGTCTTGAGAACTTGTATTTAAATTATATGGACGACTCCTGTCCGTATTTAAATTATATTTCTGAGCTTTTAACCTGCAGGTTGGATTTTGCGAAAATCAGTGCCGCTTAAACACAAAGCAGTAGGGCTGGCCAATGAATCCAATTTTCCTGTTCATACTGATTATTCACTGGCTGGTGCTGCCGAATGATAATGAGTTTGGTCCGGATGGGGACGTGAATGACCCTGAACCTACAAACAGAACTGAATTACAATGCAGGGTTCAGAAAGACATCTTCAGTATGTCTGCATTTCTGCATGGTCTGGTGTTTTATGGGGGAATTCAGGAAAAATGATACGCATCTGAAAGTTTCGAGTTTTTTTCTAAATAACCAGACGGATTCAAAAGAAACCACGTCATGCATGTTCAGCTGAAAACTGGCCTAATTTCTCCTCCTTCCAGAATCATTAAGAAAAACTTGCGTTCCTTGTGCTTGCCTATAGGCAAATATTTTACTGATTTCACTGCTGTTCGCATGTTTTACCTGACTTTGTGCAGCTTCTTAAAACCCCATTGTACTTTTCTGTACTGCACTAACTTCCAGAACTCACCCCCCTTTCAGGACTTGCGCTTGATTAATAGGTTAGTTTAACCCATTTTATTAGTTAAACAGTTTGTCATATTAGGTATAGAACATTAGATTGCTCTCGGTCAGTCTCCTTTATTTGGTGTCCAAAAGCCACAATGGTTTAAGAAATATATGTAAATTTGAAGTAGTCTGATCTGACTCATTTTTACGCGTTTAGGTGTTAGACTACTAGCTGTAGTCGCTAACCAACGTCTCTGTTTGTGCTCGTCTGAAAATGCGATGCTACGCTGTAATGCTGCAGCTTGATCTTGCTGGTCTCCGTCTGGTCGGTTTGCCTTAGGAATGCAGAGCACCTTCGCGCTTTAGGTATGCGATAGGTTCATGTGTGCCCCACCCCGGCCCTGTGGAGCAACACACTGAAACACAGCAGCCAGCTTTGCTTTCGGAAGCATTTTGCTTTTTTGTCCGAGCGCGTTTTTGCGTTCGTGGTCTCAGAACGCTGATTGAGAACCGGGTGGAGTGTTGTGCTCAGCCCTGCTAACCCCTTCCTTCTGCCCCCATAGCCCCCATAGAGCCATCGGGCCCAACCAAGGTGGTGAGAGCGGGGAATCCCCGTCCTCGGAGGGGAGCCAAGGTACGTTTTCCTTGCTGTCCGGCCAATGGTGAAAGAAGAACCGTATTACGAGGGTTTGGGCGTGTTTGTACGCGCTTGGTGGAATGTGGCCATCTTTGAGTAGATTAGTGAAGTTCCGACCCCTGTAATTGGGGTTTCCATGGCAGGGGTCAGGTTTGTTGTGTTGGGTGTTGGTCAACGTCTCTGTGCTCACAGGTGGGAGACTTTGGTGATGCAAACAACTGGCCCACCCCAGGGGAAATTGCCACGAAGGACCAGCAGGTAGGTGGAGCTGTGCTCCTGCTGTCACCGCCTTTTCTGACCAAGAGGTGCTGAGCACATGTGTAGAGGTTACATTCTGGTTAGGAGTTAGACACGAGAGGGCTGAGCCACCAAACGGAGACATCTGATTGGTGGATACCGCTGGTAGCCGACAACAATGATTAGATTATAAATAACTCTGGCACAAAACCCTGCTTTTACTGTGACTGTGGGATTGTTCTGGTTAAATCTAGAAGGAAGGGTAATTAGAGATCATACGGGCACACTTCTTCTTTATAGTAGAGGTGCTGCTTGAACGCGCCTGGTGAGATCTCACAGCAGAGGAACGGTTTGAGTCTGCCTGGGGATGACACTTTTGGAGAGAAGTGCAGTTTGCAGCCACTGGGGGGATATTAGGGCAGAGGTGCAGCTTAATCCCCCTACGGGGGTCCAGTGAGTATAGGAACAGCTTCTTTCTTATGTAAGAGTGGGCCCAAAGGGTACTGGTGAGTGATATTTCAGAGCGATGTCTAGTCACCTTTTTTAGACAGGGCTGCCGGTGATGTGGGTCACGGCAGGGCTAGGAATAACTGCAGCAGGATCCCCTCGGAACGGATGCCCTTTTAGGGATTCCCGCTCTTGGACCCCCATAGCTATTCTGGTGCAGAGGGCTGGACCGTTTCCCAGGGTGGGGGAGGATGGGGTGCTGGTTTGGCTAGCTTCACACTGGTGTTTCCCAAACCCTGGCCTGCAGGTGCTTTGTTGCACCTAAATTCCTTTAAACAGGCTTGGGTATACTATTCGGTTCGCTGCTATACTATTCGGTTCACTGCTATACTATTCGGTTCGCTGCTATACTATTCGGTTCGCTGCTATACTATTCGGTTCACTGCTAACTCCCCGAAACGGTATTTCTTTGGTAAGAAGTTTGGGAAACTTCTGTGAAGTTTACCCAGTTTTCAGTTTTTCATCCATAAATGGATACATTTCATGGTCAAGATTTGTTTAATATACGTTTAATATGGCTTAATATTTGTAGTCTTTGCACGCACTCAATATTTTTCTACTGTGGGATTCTTGCACGTAAATCATGGTAAAGGGGGGTTTGTGCACAGGCTGTGATGCACAGCCGCCGTTACTGTGGCTGCGCGGCCGCAGGATTTGTAAATGCTGCCTCATGACGGACACCTGTAGAAGCTGCATGCCTCATTGCTGTGCTTGCATGGATTGCACTGGGCATGCTACGCGTCATCTGTGTTCTGCGTTCACGCGTAACTGGTGGAGACTGCCTTGTCACATTTTTGAAGATATGCGTCTTAGACGTATGCTCGTGTCCCGTCTATGGTGGATTCAGTCTGATGCGTTCCTTGTTTGGGAGAGAGGTGTCGGCTCTCGCCAGTGAGGCCCAGTAAGTCCCACAAGGACCAGAGTATGGTAGGACCAGGCTTTTTCCCGACCCAGCAGAACCATAAATACCTTCATCTCAGCCTGCTGATATTTGTGAGGTCACCCACCTGAAAGCTGCGAAGTCCATCATTGGTTCAGTGGCCTCTGTGGACGTCTGTCAGCTTTGGCAGTCAGGTGCCCCTGGTTGGTTGACACGGTCTGCCACGAACCCGGGATGAAAGCGTGGAATGTTTGTTGAAAGACTCAAAACGGCATGAAATCTTTTTGTCTTTTGATAACATTTGTTACTTATTATTCATAAAGTTTGATTTTAATATTCTAAAATCACCATCTATTAGTTAAATAAATGTAGCCATGATGTAAGTGTAAGCTCTAGGGTATTCTTATGAATAGACCTTAAAGCTGCATTTTGCGCCCCATCGAAGAGGGAGATGGAGCTGCGGCCACCTGGTCCACTAAGTGAAACCCCGGCCATCTGGTCCACTAACCAAAAGCTTTTATGGAATATATTTTAGTGTAGACCTGGAATCGCAAAACGTAATGTTTTATTGTAGAACGGCACTAGCTACAGACTCTGTGCTAATACTGATGTTTCCGCTTTGTCTTGTCCAAAAGCAGTGAGCTACTTGATCCTACCACAGTTTAGATTTAGCTGAATCCTCACCACTGTTGACCACAGTCAATCTATGGCACTCATTATTAATTGTGCATTTGTATTAAAGGGCCTGGAGGCCATTGAACAAATCCCTTAATTTGGCTCAAGAAGGTACTGGTTAGCACCTAGATACCTGGACTTTAGGTATCGGCCGATACTGAGTACCGATCCGATACCAGTGTTTAATAAGCTGTAGGCTTTACCTCACTGTGTGGAAGAGACTGTGATCATTCTTTTGTGTGTAAGGGAACATCAGGCTTAACTGAAACAAAGCTTATAGATAATTCAGTACATTTAGCCTGTATATACAGTGGAAACCGCTTACAGTGATCACGTCTGTCTAGGTGAAATTGATCACTATAAACGGATGATCATTATAACTATTTTTTTCCTTTTTCTTTGTCTCGACACTTTACCATCTAATTGACGTCAGTATAGTCTCCCCAGAAATGAGACTACATTCCACAGCGACACAGACCGCAAAAACTCTGATTGGTCCGCTTGATAGTAGTAGTCTTTTTCATAGGAGTGAAGAAAGCGTACACCCAAGTGTACTTATATTGGTGATTGAAACTGAAGCGTTATTTATCTGAAATTAAACAAGTTTAAACAAATTTAGATATAAATAATGCTTCAGTTTCATTTTCTCTCGCTTTTCCAGAATCTGCACTAAAGTTTGTTGTGGTCTTTCTCTACTAGCATTAGCGAACGCTGTATGCTTTACGCTATGGCGCCTGTAGATGTTTGATGTGATTGCATGTGCTAAATGACGTGCTGTCCCTTCCTCCTCTTCACACTTTAGCAGGACAGACATTACAATCTGACAAATCTCATTCACATGCCACAGCTTTGAGTTTTAACGTAATGCTGTAATTGAGTGCTATCGGTTCTTGGTATCGGACAATTTTTACGAGTATATGAGCATAGTATCGGTACTCTGGTATTCCGGTATCGGTATAAGTGCATCCCTACAGAAAATAAATGCATACCCCGGGCAGTGCACTTCAGATCCTGATATCACTTTTACCTAGGTCAGGTGCAATGCTGTCTGGGGACATTCCTGATCACTCTAATGGCATACAGTATGCTAGGAGGGAAGATGCGTGATTATCAAGTCAGTCACGCTGTTTAAAACTGATCTGAGTTCAACTGGTCGCTACACACTGCAGTGCTTAAAGACCCATAGCTAGACCTGCGTAGTCACACTAAGTCAGTTCTAAACACTATCAATGCTTATGGACATCACTGCAGAATTTCTGTTCTCTTCATCTTCTTATAACATTTGAAGGTGGTCACATGTCAGTGGGCATGAATGTTTATTGCACCAAATAATGCTGAATGCAAACCAATTTTGGTATAACTCGTTTAACTATGTGCTAGTGGTCAGACATGTTTTATTCAAAAATGTTTTTGCCCCACATTTGTGCCATTTGACTTGTATGTCGTAATTGCATTTTATATTGTGTGTCCTTCAACATCGGCTTGTGATGTCTGACACCTCAGGTACCCAAGAAAATGGTCGTCAAGAAAGAGTTGAAAGAGAAGCGAGAGAGTGAGGAGAGCAAGGAGAACCAGAAGGCAAAATCCGACGACTCCGGAGAGGAGAAGAACGGAGATGAGGACTCCCAGAAGAATGGGCAGAAGAAGAAAGGTGAGCACAGTCCTGGTTGGAGACCTGACCCTTCCTCCGGGACTAGTCCTTGTGAGCGGCTAAACTGTTCAATGGCACTAGCCCACTGAAGAGCTAAACTTTACCCCGGGACCAGTCCACTGGAGGGCTGAACTGGCACTAATCCCCTGGAGGGCTAAACTGTTCCTTGGCACAGGAGGGGCCAAATCTTTCCCCGGGACTAGTCCTCTGGAGGGGGTAAACCTTTCCCCGGGACTAGTCCCCTGGAATTTACATGCTGTTTAGGAAATTATAGGTGTCTGCATAGTTGGTCTTAAGGACTCTGTGCCAGCCTTTAGGAAGATACAGACAGTAATTGTGCCCCTGTGACAGTATTTGGTTGTATCCGGCGGGGGGGGGGGGTCCTGTTTACAGACACCCAAGGTTTGAGGGGGGTGGTGTGTCCTGCCTTTGTGAACAGCAACAAGACAATGTTTGCCCTGATGGTGTCCATCTTGGGTTGCGTGTGACCTTTGCACACAGAAGGGCGCCCTCTGTTCTTTTAAATCGGAGCTAGATAAGATTTTAACAACTCTGAGTTATTAGTTAAGTTCTCCCCAAACGAGCTTGATGGGCCGAACGGCCTCCTCTCGTTTCTAAATTTATGTTCTTATGTGTGGTCTTCAGTTTCCCTCCTGCCCATCCTCCTGAATGTGGTTAAGCCATGTAGACAATTAGCTTCTCTTTATCTCTGGAGAGGCCGTGGAATGGCTGTTACCAGCCGCCATCCCCGCACAGCAGTAAATCAATGATCGAGATCAGCAGGCGACACTCTGACCCGTGCTGTCACGGCGTACCTGTGCTCAGCGCTACGTCATTCCTAACTCTGGCCCCATGTACACCCCATTTGCGTTTAGAGGACTGCTGAGACACTCTAGAGGCTGCTGGCGGAATAGCAGCTCTGCGGTCACCCGAAGTGTCAAAAGCTGACCGTCTCGCTCCCGTTACAGGAAACAAACACAAGTGGGTGCCGCTGATGATCGAGGTGAAGTCGGAGGGGCCCCGGGAGCGCTCGGCATCTCGGAATAACACGCGACAGAACGAGGTCCCCCGGGTGCCCCCCAGCGGCCGGAATGACTTGAAAGGTGAGTCAGGACGAGTCCCACCGCCTTCGCCCGAGGGCTTCTGTTTTTTTTCTTTTCAAAAGACCTTACTGGTCCTTGTTTGTAATAGTTTTTTTTTTATTAATATTATTTTTACTGTTTGTGTTTATTATAGTTATTGAGCACCTGTTCTTTCGCTGCAGGTTATCGTCTGACTGGGCACCTTACATGTGACACATGAAAGTCCTTGAATCCATGTTTGTTTCTTCCGCTAGAATGGAACAGCGGCCGGTACGAGCGGGAATGGCGGGACGACCATGACGAAGTGTCCAGCGTGAAGAGCGAGGGCGCCCCCTTCCGGGGTGGCTACAGGGGCCGCGGCCGGGGGCGAGGGAGAGGCCGGGGGCGAGGCAGGGGCGCTGGCCGCGGTACGTTTTTCAATCTCGCATTTTCCCGTCTGTTGTGAAGCCGGTGCTGAATCTTCCTGTTTTAATAAAAGCTGACCAGAGGTGATCCCTCTGTCAGTGTGCTTCCTCCTCCTCTACTGTCCTTAATGCCACAGTTCCTTCTTCAATTTCCCCCACTGTGTGTAGACCTCAAAGAAATGACTCTGTCTGTCTGTCTGTCTGTCTGTCTGTCTGTCTGTCTGTCTGTCTGTCTGTCTGTCTCTCTCTCTCTGTCTCTCT
>JAAGVU020000062.1:1206890-1217666 GCA_011763525.2 Mormyrus iriodes | reverse complement strand
TCTGTCTGTCTGTCTGTCTGTCTGTCTGTCTGTCTGTCTGTCTGTCTGTCTGTCTGTCTCTCTCTCTCTGTCTCTCTCTCTGTCTCTCTCTCTGTCTCTCTCTCTCTCTGTCTCTCTCTCTGTCTCTCTCTCTCTCTCTGTCTCTCTCTCTCTCTCTGTCTCTCTCTCTGTCTCTCTCTCTGTCTCTCTCTCTGTCTCTCTGTCTGTCTCTCTCTCTCTCTCTCTCTCTGTCTCTCTCTCTCCGCATTGGATGAAGCCATGTGCTGTCTGACAATTACAAGCTGAAATTTGCACCCGACTTGTCTGCCAAAGCGGGCCTATTCTGTGAAACCATGGTGGTGTAATCAGGGCTTGTGTGGGCTGTTGGCTTTTGGAGAAGAATTACTAGTTCAGCGTGTTGGCTGCTGTCCATTTTCCGTTAACCTTGGGGGGTCCTCAGTCCCTTCCAGTGGGAACGATGGCTGTCGTTTTGAAGCCAGAATGGAAGGAGTCCTTCACCTGATGTTTGGGTTTGTGCCTGGTGATAACTTGTAGACGTTCGTTTGCTTTGCTCTGCTCATTTCTGGTGCTCCATGCAAAAATGTCACTGGACATGCAGCCGGTTCTGAGTCTTGCTCCACTGTCTCGAAGGATTTAACTTGACCTCTGGTAGCTTCTTTGGAAGGCGGAAACCGCAGACAGATGTCTGTGGGCGACTGTGCCAACGCCGAGAGCTCATTTCGGTGGGAGTGGTTCTTGGATGTTCCCAGGGGCTCGCTGTCCCCACCCAGTGGCAGCGGTGGTATGAGTCACAGTCTGTATTGTCTGAGAAGCCATTGCAACATGTAGTGTGGGAGCTGGTCTCCATGCAAATCAGGAGGAGGAGTCTTGTCTGGTTGCCACGGGGACCCTGGAATCTAGAGCAAGGGGGCAGAAGTTTGTCACCCCTGACCTCGGATCAAGCGTCGGTTCTAGCTCGGAGCAGTTTCCTGTGAAAGCTTCTAACCAAAGGAGATATTATGAGAGTCCATATTAGGCTGTGTAGCTTCAATCAGTACCAACAGGAACCGACGCTTTAATGGGTTATGTCGGCCCATGCTCATGCCTCCATCCTCAAGCTGAGGCTGAAGGGTCAGTGAGTTGCAGAAGGTGCACCTGTGCTGTCAGGGTGGACACTCGGACTCTGTCGTCACACGTCACCATTATTGCCACTGTTTCCAATACTCATTTTTCTTTGATAGTTCTTACCCTTGCATGTCACTCTGTCGCTTCTGTCATTTTCCGTCCTAAACATTTACTTTTACATTTTAGCTGTGGGTCCCCGTCCTGTCTATCCATGTGCTTTATATACATATGTAGCCCGGCAGTAACGCCTCGCTCGTCGTGACCTTGACTTCGGTTTGACCCTATCCAGTCCTTGCCTCGTAATGAATCTGCACCCTCTTTCCTTTTTAGGACATTACGATTACCACTACGGCTACAAGGCCTACGACCCCAAGGACGGGGCCTACGGTCACAAGTTTGGTACCGTCACCTACTACTATGACAACATGAGCAGCAACGATCTGTATGCCGTGGACCAGGAGCTGCTGAAGGACTACATCAAGCGTCAGATGTGAGCAGAACGTCTCCTCTCTCTCTCCTCTTCGTCAAATGTCTGGGAGGCAAAGTGCTCATCAAGGCTGCGTGTTTTTTTTGGAGTCGGGGGCAAAAACACGTAGCCGAACCTCCCGTCGCAACCTGCCGCTGTTCTCGTTCCACAGTGAGTACTACTTCAGTATCGACAACCTGGAAAGGGACTTCTTCCTGCGCAGGAAGATGGACCAGGAGGGCTTTCTACCTGTGGCCCTGATCGCCAGCTTCCACCGGGTGCAGGCCCTGTCCACCGACATCAACCTCATACTGGAGGTGAGGCCTCCAGGCAGATGCCCTTTGGCTGTTTTTCCTTTGATCGATCTGTGATATTTAATTACGGAGCATTAAACTGTAGCTGAGTGCTTTGGGATGCTGTGCCTGTGATCAGAAGGTCGCCGGTTCTAAACCCAGGGTCAACCGAATGATTTTACAGTTGGGCTCCTGGGCAAGACCCTTAAACCACAATTGCTCCAAGGCCTGACAGACCCTGCTACCTTAGAGGAAAAAGTCCCTTTTATTAAAAGCAACTGCTAAATAAATGAAATTTAAATGTACTAAAACAAAGTGAAATAGTGACTGATTCCACGCTGGGAATGGGAGTTTATGTGTTGGTAAATGTGCGAAATTTCATGGAATCTTGCAGCGGGGAATTACGGAGAATCATATCTAGCGTATTTGTTAAAGTCCCACAACTTCCAACAACGCCTTCCTGTCTGTCTGGGCTGCTTCTCACCCGACTGCAATTTCAGGCACTGAAAGACAGCAAGGAGGTAGAGCTGATCGACCAGAAGATCCGCACTAAAGTGGAGCCGGAGAAGTGGCCGCTACCGGGCCTGGCTACGCCCGACCACTCGCAGACTGACTTCTCGCAGCTCGTCCACTGCCCCGAGTTCGTGCCCCGGCAGGCTTCTGAGAAGCAGTCAGGTAAACGAGAGGACTGGCTCAGTCCTAAAAACGCCCGCCAGCTGTTTTAGTAGCAAAATACATCCCTAAGGTCAGTGGCAGGACAAGTTTCAGGACTTTGCTCATGCAGCCAGACTGCAGCTCCGATTGGCCACCTTGTTGCTATTTAAAAAATTTTTTTTATTTGCTTTCAGTTGCTGCTGGGAACAGCACATCTGTGGCCCCTAGTTTCAAAATTCGTTGTCTGTTGTGATCGATGGCGCTCTGTGTGCTTTGGCTGGGGAGTAACTGTTTTGATGTGACGACGACTCATTGTTCTCCAGATTTTTTTAAACATGGTTCGGTACCCTGGTGCCTCTAGCCAGCATGGTTTGATGTGTCAGGATACATCTGTTATTGTTCTCTTGCCCTACTGGCCAGTACAGTCACTTAACGGTCTTTATTTTCTGAAATATCAAATTCCCTTCGTACAATTAAGATGCTGTGGCGATGTGGATGGTGGCACTTCCCCAATTTGGCCGCTTGGATTGAGCCATGACCATGAACGATACTATTGGCCTGTGTAGCCAAAGTGGGCGGAGCTTTTTCCACATATGCAGCTCTCTAATGCACAGGGTCTGCCCCGGGGTCCCCGAGGTCCTCCACGCCTGTGCAGACCAAGACAGAAGACGCCAGCAACCTGAAGACGATGCCTAAGGGGCTTTCTGCCAGCCTGCCGGACCTGGACTCTGAGTCCTGGATCGAGGTGAAAAAGAGGTCCAGGGCGTCACCATCCAGGTTGAAGGTGAGCCAGTGATACCAAAGCTGCCCATGCTCGCCTTTCTTGATGTTGCTACATCCATTCGGCAAAGCACCTTCGTCTGTGAGTGCATCACACCTCCAGGAGCTGTTGTGATTGGCTGGTCACGTCCACCGTAGCTTTGCTCGGCCAATGACTGTCACATGTCTCACCACAGAAGGCGGAGGAGGTCCGCTCACCGGCACAGCCCGGCCCGCCCTCCCGAGAGGAGCAGGACGAGCCAGAGGAGCTGGACTTCATGTTTGACGAGGAGATGGAGCAGATGGACGGCCGGAGGAACACTTTCACCGACTGGTCGGATGAGGACTCGGACTGCGAAATCGATGACCGCGACGTCAACAAGATCCTGATCGTCACTCAGACGCCGCCATACCTGCGCAAGCACCCCGGTGGAGACCGCACTGGGCATCACACCTCCCGGTCCAAGCTGACCAGCGAGCTGGCCAAAGTCATCAACGACGGCCTCTACTACTACGAGCAGGACCTGTGGGACGACGCGTACGAGCCCGAGTATGCTACCATAAAGGTGAGGGCGGGCCCTGCCGCTCTTCTCAGACCTCTTGTAGTTGGGACTTTGCAGCGCCCCCTATTGTAATTGTGAGGTGGTCAGGTTCCGAAATTTTTTCCATCGTAACATGATTGTTCACCGAATCTTTTGAATGTAACTTAAGCAGTTTATTCTGCTGGGTTCCAGCACTGAGGCTATTTTTAGGATGCTGTCTCAGCCCCTGAGGCCAGCGGAAATGTAGTCTTTTTGTTGAGGGCTGTTTCTGGATGTGCCCAGACACCCCGAGCGTGTGTTGGGTCTCCCATTGTGGGATGTTCCTTTTTTGTCAGTCATGTGCCACGTCCCACGAGCGTAGCTATGCACTCTGGATGTGCGCCTGTTGTTTATAAATTGCGCTTGGGAGATTGGGCCAAAGGGACTGCGGGGAGGTTCCGGACTAAATATGGATCTCCATGAATGTTGGGTAATCCTTCTTGCAATGGCTAATTTTCCCCCTTGTGGGATTTTAAATAAAATTATCATTGTGCTGGTCATCCTGGGGCCTTGGTGATTTTTTTTTAAATCAGCGCTGTGGACTTTGGTCTGGCTTGAGTTTGGTTTGTTCTCTTCTGTTTGATTTTCCTGACCTTTGCTCCTTTCCGATTGTTTTCTAAATAAAATTCCACCTAATTTACAATCCCAATCCCAAACTTTTTCAATGTCCTGAAGCTGATGTCTTTTTTCATGCGTGCTCCTTCACAGCAAGAGGTGGAGAACTTCAAAAAGGTTCACCTCATCAGCAGAGAGCAGTTCGACTGCCTGACCCCCGAGCCCCCCGTCGACCCTAATCAGGAAGTCCCACCCGGTCCCCCACGACCCCAGCAGAGTAAGTACAGGGTGTCCTAATATGGCTCTTCAGCTAACTTTAAAAGCAGCTCTGTTGCTATTTGTTACTTGTGGTGAGAGCTGGTTTTAATGATAGCATCTTATCAAGTGAAAATGAATGAAATGAATTGGAAATGACAGGTTGAAATGGACGCACAGCTGCCGTATAAGTGAGATGTGTTTTCAAGGCTGTTCCCCGCTTAAAATTTGGAGTGACATGAGGTCCCTCAGCCACTGGGTGCCTGTGGTGTTTATTCCTGCGGTGTGTAATGTCCCCGCCCCCCTAGTCCCCACAGACGCGTTGGCCAACAAGCTGTTCGGCGCCCCTGAGCCGTCGGCAGTTGCCCGTTCCCTCCCCACCACTGTGCCCGACTCGCCCAACTACCGAAGCGCCCGCACCCCACGGACACCCCGCACGCCACGGCTGAAGGACCCCACGCAGACGCCCCGCTTCTACCCCGTGGTGAAGGAGGGCCGGCCTGTCGACGCCAAGGTTAGAACACTGGCTGTGATCAGAGGGTTATAGGTTCGCATCCCAGGGCGGGCTGAGTGATTTCAGCATTGGGCCCTTGAGAAGACCCTTAATCCCCAATTGCTCCAGGGACTGTCTGACCCTCCTTCCTCAAACACGTATGTTGCTTTGGATAAGTGTCTGCTACATTAAATGTAATGTAAATGTAACCCCTCGTCAGACCCCCCGCAAGAGGAAGACCCGGCACAGCTCGAACCCCCCCATGGAGTGCCATGTGGGCTGGGTAATGGACTCCCGCGAGCATCGCTCACGCACCGCCTCCGTCAGGTGAGTGCGCAGTCCTCCCCCGCTTCACAGCACGCAGCGCTTTCATCGGTACAAAAATATATTTTTGGCAGGATTAAAGAATTTACTCCTGGGATCTTTAAAGTGCATTTTATCTTGGGTCAAGTTTGAGGTCTGATGTAGCACTTTTTTTAAATTAAACCTCAATAGCTACTTGGATTTTTTCATTAATGTCTCTTTGTTTAGGATTTTAGCTATAAAAGGATTTTTTGTATTGTATGTCATAACTTCGACATTGTTTAGGATTGCAGGCACAGGGATTAGTGTTTACGTACCTTGCATGTTGGTTGTAAATACAAAATTTTAGTGCTGTTCTTAAGTGCAGGGTTTGACCTTGTATCCCATTTGCAATCAAATTTTCAGCTCATTGTCTTCGAGTGGATCCTCTTGTGCTCGGTCTGATTAGTCTCTGCTCTGCATTAAACTTCGTTTTCCCTCCACAGTTCCAACGCCAGCCCCTCAGAAGGGACCCCGGCCCTGGGTAACTACGGCTGCACGCCTCAGTCCTTGCCCAAGTTCCAGCACCCTTCGCACGAGCTGCTCAAGGAAAATGGCTTCACACAGCATGTTTACCACAAGTACCGCCGGCGTTGCCTCAATGGTACGTGGGGAGACTGGGGTCGTACTCATCTGGAGCCTGTTACACAGCTGGGAAGTTTGTGTGTGTGTGAGAATTAGCAATCTAAGGATCTGTGCCCAGAAGGTTGTGGGGTCAATTCCCATGTTCATGACATTCCTCTGCTTGGCTCCCTGACAGAGCGCAAGCGGCTGGGTATCGGCCAGTCGCAGGAGATGAACACGCTTTTCCGATTCTGGTCCTTCTTCCTGCGGGACCATTTCAACAGGAAGATGTATGAAGAGTTCAGGCTGCTGGCAGTGGAGGATGGAAAGGAGGGATACAGGTGCGACCCGCCCCCGATGCTCAAGTGGTTGTCTTCGTTGGTTAATGTATAATTGTGACACGACCGTAACCAATCACAGGCTTGTAATGAATCGACCAACTTTCAGTCTGGCCCTGGAGTCAGTGCTTGGGGAAGTACAGTACCTGGGCTGGTCATGGTCACTGTTTGCTAGTCTAACACTTTCTTCATAACAACTACCTCCCATGGTCCCCCTGGAGTTTAATCTCCTGGGGAGGCCTGTCCGCAGAGTGCAGGTCTTATCCTGTCCGCCATGTTTCGTAGGTACGGCCTGGAGTGCCTCTTCAGGTATTACAGCTATGGTCTTGAGAGGAAGTTCAGACCGGACATTTTCAAAGACTTTCAGGAGGAGACCGTCAAGGACTATGAAGCTGGTGAGATGTGCTGTCCTGTACATGCTGAGCAGACTTTCTGCACCCTTTTCTGTGCAGTAATGTGAGCATGGCCGGGGTGGGGGGCAGCCAGCTGGCCTTGGACCACCAAAGGTTTTTTTTCTCCTTACTTGGGAGTTTTTGATTCCTCTCCTCCGTTGTCATCTGGCCTTCCTTTTTTCTTTAGTTATATTATTTGTCTTTCCTTTTTCCGATTTTTTCTGTTTTCTCAATATCATGTAAAGCGCTTTGGGGCGACTCTACTGTGAAAGGTGCTACATAAAAATGAATTGAATTGTATTGAACCTTAGGGCAGTTTCGCTGAATTTTTCTTTGCCTCTTCTCCTGAATCCCCTTTCATTAGGCCAACTATACGGGCTTGAAAAGTTCTGGGCCTTCCTGAAATATTCCAAAGCGAAAAACCTGGAAATTGACCCAAAGCTACAAGAGTACCTGAGCAAGTTCAAACGTCTTGAGGACTTTAGAGTCGATGTGAGTATGACGGTCGCCTCATTTCTGTAGGATCCGTAAGCAGAGCCTTGGCCCTCGAACCAGCAGCTCTTGGGTTTTGGATTTTTAATCGTGGTTCAGTTTAAGCTTGCAGGAGGTCATCAGCAATGGTAGGAAGATGTACCTAGTCTGCTGTGGCCCTCCTGGTCACCAGGGTTTGGGTGCCATAAGACTTCACACTAAAGCTGGAACTATTGAATGTTTTCATTTTTGCGTCGCTGTACTCGTTAATTGTAACCCCTTCGTGAAAACGGTCCCTCACTTTGGAGCTTTGTGGGCGCTTGAGCAGCACTAGGACAGTCCTGACTTGTAGCTGCCATCTTCTCCGTTTACTTTATCTGTGATCCCTGCTGTGTTCAGTGTTCTGATCGAGCTTCTATAGGCAGAATATGGACTGCATTTTCCAGGGCTACTTTAAACCAGGTATTTAAATGTGGTTTTTTTTTTTGGTTTTTTTTTTGCATTTGGATTTTTTGCAGTCAGCCTTGAATGTTGGATGCAGAACTACGCATATAACGAGAACCTAAAGCTGTTTCGTAAACATAGTGAATTGTTACGAAAATAACTTAATGAAAACAATGCATATTTTTTCAGAAACCACACTGAAAACTAACTTAAAACAAGATTTGAAATGAAAACTGAAAATACAAAATTAAATCAAAACTAACAGCGCCGATACGCACCAGGGGTCTGTATTACGAAGCCGGATTTTTAAAAAATGGATTATCTCCATTCACTTACATTTAGTCCAGACTACCTTAAGTTAAATCCGACAAGTTATCCAGCTAAGCAAGAAATCCTGCTTCATGATTCGGGCGCCAGTGCCCCTGTTTTACATTCCTGCGTTCAGTGTTGTGACTATCGCTGTGTCCGTTTCAGCCCCCGATAGAGGAAGGCGGGAGGAAGAGGCACGCGTCGAGTCGAGAAGCCCAGGGCCGACACCGGCACTCCTCACAGTCCGGTGGCCAGTCCGGCGCAAGCCCCGCCCAGCCCCTGCAGGGGGCGCCGAGCAACGACTCCAAGCCTCCAAGCCAGCGTGCCGCGCCGTCGGACGCCAAGTCACCGAAGTAGCCTCGGCGGGACCGCTAGCTGTTTAACTTAATGCCGTTATACACCACCACCACCACCCCCCGCTTATTTTCTCGCCACAAGGAGGTCTGGAAATTGACACGAGCACGATGGAGATTTTAATGAGCAGCGTGTGACTCCGGGACCGCAGCTGCCTTTTATACGTTTATCCTTTTCCCTGTTTTATTTTGTTTTTAACCCCGATTAGACCTGAGAGGCGACTAGGAGAGAGCTTTTACCTGGTTTCAGTTTAAAAGAGAAGAGAATTTTATTCACCCACATTTCGATGGAGGTGGATTTGGGCTCCATACATCTTGTGGGATTTTTTTTTTTCTTTTCATTTTTATTTTTGAATTGCTATTTAATTTTACCTTCAACTTCTCCAGCTGACACCGTAACACGACTCAAGGACGTCACGTAATTCCTTACTCCGCATTTGGAATTTATTTGCTGTTTTTTTGGTGGAGCGGTATTCTGGAGACTTGTGCTTTGACCGTTAATTACTTGACTGGTTTTGAGGGCTGGAAAAACATGAGGAAAAACAAAACTTAAAAAAATCAAAAACCAAAAGTGGGGAGACTGAAAAAAAAAAGAAATGGATGTTGTGCAGATCCCTTGTGATGCGCTGGACCTCTACAGTTGCCTTATTTTAATGGGGTTTTTTTCCCACCTTGCTTGTGCCCTGCCTTCCCTCATGCTAGTCGATTGTACGTCGTCCAAACTGCGTTATTCAAATGAGCCTCGGCCGTACAGCGGGCCCCCGTGTCCTGCTTGCCGGAACCTACCTTTCCGTGGTCTTCCATGCATCTTTCGGTCTGTTACAGCCGCCCACCCCCAGTATGTGTCGTATTTGCGGTTTGTGGCTAATTTCGTGCTCCAGCTTCACCAGGGAAGGCTAATCAGCTTCCTGCAGCTCGCACCTCCCTGGCCCCCACCCACCTAACCCCCCAAACCACAGCTCTAGTCTCTGGAGCAGTGTGAACGTCTTCTCTCACCGTCGCTGCAATCCCAAGCAGACTTGAACCACCAACTCCGAATACTTGAAGAAAAAAAATAAACAAAACAGGACCTGAATAAAGGTTATCACAGCGTACCTTAATGGTGCGGGGCCTTGGCGGAAGGAGGTGGTGAGTTCTCTGCCCACCCCCACACATGATGCAAGATGCATGAAGAAAAAAACTGCTAGGAATCACCTTCTGGGAGATATAGCAACCCCCCTGGGTCCCCGTTTCAAAATCACACCCACATATGGCCAAAGAAGGCAAGCCCCCCTCCCCTCCCCATTTTGGGTCATGATTTGAGACCTCGTCCTGGCACACAGCCACTTCGTCATAGCAGGCTCCACTTTGCATGAACGCAGTGCGGCCCCTCCCCCTGAGCATCTGTCATGACTCCTGAGCAGGGTTCTAAAGTTATCACATCAAATTCACTTACTGTAAATGTCGATTTACAGCAATGAACCAAGATTACAGCTCCCAGATGCTTTTTAACCCTATATACATTTGCCTTACATGTGTAAATGCTTTTTTTTTTTTAAATGGTCTCATAATTATCTTTTTAGTGATTTATTTTAAGTTTAATTTGCAGTGTTCTAGTCTGCAGGGAGATGGGTATGTCAGTGCTGAGTTTGTGTTCGCTATAATACCTCTGAACTTTCGGACATGGGGAAGCTGGACTTTTAGGAACAAATTTACATAATTGGAAATGGAAAAGTCTAGAAAGCAGTTTTCTTTTAAAAAAATCCTTTGTTTACAAACTGCATGCCACAGTGAAACAGATTGATGAGCACCTTCGGTGGCAGGTGTCTGCGCGGCTCTGACCTCCATTCGGTTGAGCTCTGGTTCTGTGGGACTCCGTAAATAGACTTTGGACTCCGTCAGAGGGTCCAGATGCACACAGGCTCCCTCTGCTGGTAACTAATGCTCTGCAGCAATATTATTTAAGCATAAGTTTCCATCTCAGAAATTCTAGATTTTCATTTTTCTTGTTGCCATGGAATCTTCCAGATTATGCAAGGAATCCTTACCTTCCCCCCCTGCACCCGCCTTTTTTAAAAGGATAAAAGGAGCTATAGTTCTCTTAATTGATGCATCACCCAAGAATCCATAACACGGAACTGTTTTTAAGCCCTACCTCTTCAGAGGACAAGGGGGGGATGCGTGTGAACTCCATGGCCAGCAGGGGGTGCCCTTTCTCATGGATAGCTGCACATTGACCAGTGAGTCCCCATGTCATTTGGTGACCTATAACTCTGGCATTAAGTGCCCTAAGTTTCGTAGGTCTAGCTATATACAGTGGAGCCCCTGCCACGGGCAGCTGGCATTCCGGGTTGAGGTGTGCCACATTTTTATTATCATGGTGTTTTTTTCCTGCAGTGTAAGCACTGTTGCCTCGGGTGAAAG
>JAAGVU020000062.1:1183265-1200462 GCA_011763525.2 Mormyrus iriodes | reverse complement strand
GGGGGGGGGGGGGTGTTGTATAATTTGGGGCGCTGACTGTCCAAGTAATGTCCATGGGGGAGGTGGGGGTGTTGTATTTCCTGCCCACTTTAACGTCCTTAGCCATCAGTCTAACTGGCTGGGAAAAAGTTGTCCTGAAATCGTTCTTTGTAAGTGGTGATGCTCTCTGGCCCCTGGTGTCCTACGTTGTATCCTGAGTTCCTCCTCCTGAACAGACAGTGAGCTGGGTGATGCTGATCAGTGACTACGCTCTGAGCTTTCCTCCTACAGCGCTGTGTATACGGTGTGTCCATGGAGGGGGGGTCAATGCCTATAATCCTTTGTGTAGTTTTTCTAGACATTCTATAGCCTGTAGCCTCAACCTGCAATTTAAATGATTTCTCAGTTTTTTTCATTTTTGATATTCTTTTTATATATCTCTATATTTTCAATATTTATTTTGTTAACGTTTTATTATTATCCCTCTCGTTCATTGCACAGGCTGGAGCAGCAGCTGTTTCATCTCAGTGATGGTGTGCCACTGCATGCATGTAACAAATCAACGTCTCAAATCCTGAATCCAGAGCACAGGATCTATCTGGCATGCCTCAGGCAGGTTTTGCTCGAGGGCCCAACAGTGACATGATCACTCTGCCAGTTAGGCTATTTGGACAGGCGCACGCCCGAAAGGCACTGTCGCATCCTGACCAGGACAGGGGCTTCTTTTTGTGTCACAAGGCTCCTGCAGGTACGTACACGCACACACTGCTCATCCCCAGTATTTTTGCTCTCCAATTAACCCCTGGTGCAGTCTTGGGACTGCTGAAACACAGTAGAGCTACCAGTTTTTCACAGATTTACGTTGTGTCTGGTTGAGGAAAAAAATGCCACCACACAAGTCTGACTTGAAACCCGTGGCTCACAAGCGAGCATACTAAATGCCCTGACCGCAACAGCAAGCGGCATCGTGGTGGCGGTGTGTCGAGTGTCACTTCCCACAATGCCCAGCACCACACTCCAACACATTGTTGTTGTTTTGGGATATATGAGAGTTGTTCTGGGACATATGAGCTGTCGTGCACAATACATAAACAAAACACGAGGCCTTACCAGTCTGTGAGTCCTCCGGCCATCCAAGGAACCAGCCATGTTTTGGGTCTTTGTGTCTGTGAGAAAATTATGAAATCAATCCCTTAACACCAGCAATCGTGGCAGAGTTCAGTTCTTGAAAGCTGTTAGTGTAGCTGAGCAGGTAAGACCTCAGCTAAACTAACATTTACTCCAACTAAACTAAAGTAGATGTCCCTTTCAGTGATGAGGGTGTCTGCACTGTGAATACAATGAGAGTAATAGTGCCTACTGTAAAGCTTAACAACCAACACTTTATATCAAGGGTCAAATTCCCGCATGGATTTTGATTGGCGCCTGATTTAACACTGATATGTGACGCATCCCTCTATCTGAAAATCTCATCAGAAAGGCAATTAAGAGCAGTGGTTGGGCAGGAACAATGTACCTATTAGCTTGTGCATGACCCTGTAGCTTTGGGATTTCCTGGGTTTATTTCCAATCGTGAAAGACATAAGAAACTGCCAGCTATTACGTCCCCTAAGAAGCTGGAGATCCTTTAACAAAACTCATAGTTAAGTCTGTGCAAATAAAAAGCAACACAAATTAGATAAATTATAATATAACTGAATACTGTTTTCTTATTAAACATGATTAAATGTGAAACGGTATGTGTGATGGTGATCATGACTAATGGATGAAGTTCAATGAAGTCTGAATAATTAATGATTCATGTAAGAGGAAACATACGAATGGCAGCGTTTAGTAAATGATATCTTGATTGTTTTCTAGAATGAGGTTAGCTGGAGTCTTTTAGTTTGACTGGAAACCAGACAATGAGAAAATGAAAATATGCCTGCGATTAATCGCAAATGCACTGTTCTATTTCCTTCAAAAGACCATATTTTATTGCTATTGTTATTGTTATGTTTTATTCAGCGCGACTGTAATAGCTGTGCAGTATCAGTTTATACGGCTGGATATCTTCTGAAGCTGGTATAAGGTTACATGGGGTATAAGGGTTCAACCGAAGTGCGCGCTAAGTTATCGTGTTCACGGGTTACCAGCAGTGTGCGCGCCGGTCCCGCTGTCCAGGGATCACCGTAATTTGATACACCTGTAATGAATTATGCACGACTGAGCTACACTTTGAATCTTGAACCTTAAGTACCCTAAATAATGACTAAATCATTAAGGGATTGCTTTCATACTATTGCACGTAATAATGTATCTTTTGATCTCAGGTGTGATTATGATCAGTTAGGGTATACATTGTCTACGCCGAAATGTCGCACTATTCCTCGCGGAAGGCCGAATCGCAAGGCAAGCTTATTTATATAGCACAATTCAGACAAGGCAATTCAAAGTGCTTTACAAAGGAAGAAGGAACATATTTAAACAAAAGACATTAAAATCACATCTAAATGCATCAGTGATGAGCTGCGAACATGTACAGTCTCTCCCGGATAACTGGGGAAAACAAGCCGCAAATAACTATGCTAACATTTTCAGCCTTTTCTAGTTTATTTGTTCATGCTTGATGCTGCTTATTGCAATAATGAAACTTATCAGCATTTTCCGGGTCCGCTATGAAAAGAGGGATTCGTTTAATTTAACCGGAGAAGAAACGAAACATCTGCTTTTAAAGGCGTCAGTATTTTCCTGTGCTGACTATTTACTCCCCATATACTTTTTAAAGACGTACTTCTGTGGAAACTAACAAAAAACATTAAAGTTGCTTCACACCCTGCAAGCAACCGGGGACACCGGCTTACGTCTTTGGACTTCGAATTAAATAAACGGGCACCGCGGATTTAAGATTATTGCTATCGCAGTTGCAGGATGACATCACTAATTACTTCCTGTGATAATTAATACCAATGTATCCACACATTAACCATCGCGTTTTTTTGCCGACCGCATTCCTGTAACCGGGCATAGCGTTTAAAAACCTGCGACGTGCTTGCAGTCTTGCATGCAAATGCTGTAGGCAGCACAAAGCGCGTGCACTTTTCCCTTTTTCTTTCGCGTTCGCATGTGTACATGTCCAATGTCTGCATTTGACGCAGCGAAAACATCCCTATCGTTAACTTCGCCCTTCTCCTCATACACAAAACTTTTTAATAATTAACGCCTAGATATGGTGTACAGATTAGCGATAAAACGCAAGGGCGCAAAGGGCTGTCCTTACCGTCCTCCAGCGATCGGCCCCTAGCACTTGGTCCTGGTTGTCGCTGCTGATCTCCTAACTATATGAAATTATGAATACTGGATAGTTGGACATCGGACACGCCGCCTTCGGTTTCCATTTGTTGTGCAACAGTCAGCTGACAAATGGGCAAACTCCCATTGTGTTTTCTCCGAAAAGGCCCTTTCACTGTAAACCGAGATCGATCTAAAAATAAAGTTTAAAAAGTCGTGCCTTTTTACATGCAAATTGAACTTCTACAAACAGATTCACAAAATATTTTTCTAACCTCGAGAGAGACGCCCGTAACCAAACCGCGAGTTACGTAAGTCCTGCGAGCTTGAGATCGTACGGCGCAGGAAATGGGAAACCGGGGGAATAGACAAGGGTTGTCCACAAGTATAACATGGCCGATAATTTTATGTTCGGTCAGCATTCTTGTAGCTGGAAATATTTATTTAACGGTATCACATGTGAGACATATAGGAAAAGTATAGGGAAACCTGTTGAATATATCAGGATATACATCTTCCTACTAATAAATAATAATTAAACAAGCATTGCAGAGAAACAAGAGGAACATGCTTTATCAGTTTTAAATTAAAATAAATTTTCATTTTTTACCTTGTCAGTCCCTTATGTAAACAAGCTCTGTTTTTCTGTATTACTTGGTACTACTCGGATAAAGGGAGCAACAGTGTCCTCTAGTGTTATAATATTGCCACTACAAGGCATTCTAATGCATATTGACGAGTTGAACCCAGCATGCTTCTCGCTAAACCGCAGTTAATCATCAGACTTATGTATAGGGGGAGAGGGAGTACGTGCACCCCCAATATTTAATTTGGCTTCATTTGTTCCCCCCTCCCCCAAAAAATAAACTTCTACATTTAAATTATTAGGCTGTTTCCCCCCACTAACCTCTCTCCTATGCTATTGCATGTGTACATGACGAAATTAAGGTACGTGTATGATCTGCATCCCAACAACAAAATATACCTAGCACTTAATGTAGTCTGACTTTCACATTTTAATTTAGCTCGTATGTCTGCCTATCCGTTCATCTTCCTGTGTGCTCATCTAGAAATGGTGGGATACTACTCCATTACAGGCACACACACAAGTATTTTCAATATAAATGTAATTTAAATACAGATATACGTAGGATTATGTGTATATATAGCTCTGTCATGTCTAGCAGAAATGAAATGAGCATGAGCAGCCCACTAATTCGGACCTCTAATGAAAGTAATATTCGCTGCAATGTTTCTGTAATCTTGAACATGCAGTTTCGTGATCCTCGTTTACTACAGGTAATGACTTTCCATATCAAGGTTTATATTTGAAGGTGGCTATGCATACGAAAACGTTATAGATGTTTATAAATCGTCTATATTATTTATGTACTACTTGCTAATTAATTTTCACGAGCCGTAATGTACGTAGCATACGAGTCCTCGTACTGACATGCTACGATATAATTTGGAAGTAGAACACAAGGAGACGAGGCGCGCGCCGCGGCGCTGGGCTGTGATAGCCCTGCCGAAAATAACGAGACGGCTGTTTGTTTCCGCGCGGCTGGCTCGCGGTTGGCTCGCGGCTGGGGGTGCGCTCGCTGTGGATTGTGGGAGCCGGAGACGCTGCCCGCGCTCGCTGTATCGGCGCTGGCAGAAGACAGTAGACATATTGCCGCGCTCTGGCCTGTAAGTAACTGACGGCGATTGACACTCATTTCCGCGCGTTGGGCGGCGGGGAAGAGCGGCTCCGCGCGGTCGTGTCACCCGGCGCCGGCGTTCGTGTCTGCCGCGCCCTTTACCTTAATATCTGTAGGCGGAGGCCACAGCAGCTCTTAGATGTATATGTCCGGCTAGGCTAGCTAGCTCGCCGACGGTGTGACGGCAACAGCGCCGCATGAAACGGAACGGGGACCGTGTAACCCGGCGCGAGGACGGCCGCCGGCGGCCGGAGCGCCGCGCGCGTCTCCGTTTGAATAGAGAGCGCGCGCCCTTGTTGTTTTCCGACGCTAACCGTCGGCGCGCGGCTCCGTAACGTAAACGCCACGTTTCTGTCCGGGGAAGCGGGAGGCTCCGTTTGCTGGTCTGCAGGGGAAGCGCTTGGATCGGAGCCGTCTTCCGCCGCGCCGGGTAAATGTTTAACGGTGTCAGTAATGATTTAGAGGCCGGGGAGCAGACCCGTCCCGAAGGGTGTCGCGACAGCCGCGTTTATCGCGATTAAAGGCGAACTTAAAACGCGCCGTGAATAAGGAGGACGCCATGTGCAGTAAATAAAACGGGATGCAGGCGGACGCTGCGCGGGCATCCATGCCAAAGAGCCCGGCCGGAGTTTTAAGGGACGTGGAATAAATCATGAGCTGAAATCACGAAGCGTCACGTCATTTGACGTACAGTTGTATCTCTTTAATTGTATTGTTATAATAATGAATTATTGGGTCTTCCCAAGTTTCAGCGACTCCAACTGTTTTTCGTTACAATATGAAGGACATTTCATGCCGACGCTGTACATTCGCCAGTGTATATGTCGCTTCTTTAAGGCCGCTACAGTTTTTGTGGATGGATATATATATATATATATTTATAATTACTTATAAAATATATAAAATATTTGTAATTTTTTAAGCAGGGTTAAGCTCAGGCTTTATAATGCATTGAAAGCATGTTTTAAATGTTTTGGGCCATACGTTTTAATATTTTAAATGGTGGTAATGATAATAATATGTTATTAGTGTTTGCTCATATAGTATTTCCTGCCCTTTATTCTGTGCATAACATCAGGGTCTTGGGTATCTACCACGTACCCACCCATCATGATGGAAAGAATGTGGTTCAGCAAGGTATCCATGGACTGTCACGCAGGTTCCCAGGGCATTGTGGGAAGTGTGTTCCAGTGGCGTTTCAATCACGAGTCCGTCATATTCGATGCTTAACCTAAGCCGTCGGTCTAAACAGAGACTCAATAACCATGGTGACCATGTGACCTACTGTCCTATGAAGGGATGTGCTCTCATGCTTGTGGTTCCCTGTTGCCATGACTTCCTCATCAGACCGGCAGTGTCACCATGTCCAGCAGAGGAGGGAAGAAGAAGACCACCAAGACGTCACGGTCCACGAAGGCTGGTGTCATCTTTCCTGTGGGCCGCATGTTGCGCTACATCCGGAAAGGTCTTCCTAAATACCGCATTGGTGTGGGGGCTCCTGTCTACATGGCCGCTGTGCTGGAGTATCTCACAGGTGACCGACAGCTGACATCCGGACTCTTTATGCTTACTTTCATATGACCATCAAAGTCATTATTCAGTTTCGTTACCCTCACATGTGCATTAAACTCTAAATAGGTGGTATTATGTCATAGGGCCGGGTTGTTGTTTCTGGGAGGCCCTCAAAAAGTGACAAAGATGTTTCAAAAATAAAATAACTAGTGAGTAGAATCGGATGGTCATAGCAAGCTAGCTGGTTAGCAGAACATGCTAGCTTCCACGCTTCCTAAATAAGGAACATGTTTATTTAATATTTAGTGTAGTGACTGTGGTCAACAGGGGGCCCCAAATCTTGGGAGCCCCACACTGTGGTTTGAGTGGTGGTAAACAGGTATGAATGGCTTTTCACACCAGCCAGCTGGTTGCCTTGTGAAGCGGAATCTCTGAAACTGACTCAAGGACATGTTTTAAAACACAACGCAGCTAAAAACAGACTTTTTATTTTCAAATCACAGGTATTAAAGGACGACAAAAAAACGCGAAGTCTTTTTGTTCCGTCCTTGAGGATTTTAATCTTCCTTTTACTCCAAATAGAGTCATTACTTATTTTTTTATCTCATGTGAAATTATTTAATAGGATTCTTTCCTGCTGGGGTGCAGATCCACATCAGCAGGCCGTCAGGTGACTTATTTCATTATTAAATGGGTTTTAATCCTGCCACTCCTGTCGTTTTCAGCCGAAATCCTAGAGCTGGCAGGCAACGCAGCACGGGACAATAAGAAGGGCCGTGTCACCCCAAGACACATCCTGCTGGCCATCGCAAATGATGAGGAGCTCAACCAGGTGTGAGTCCACCTTTGGGTCCTGTGTGCTGCTTTAGCTGGCCTCCATGAATGCCTGTGTGAATTCCTGTTTTGTTTTTTCTTAAGAACTAACTAAAAGCTTCTGGCAGAATAACAGAATCTGTGTCAGGTGAATTCGTACAATGCCCGAGCTGTCCTCTGAGCTCAGTTGCTAGGGGGCCCTAACCAGTCCTTCAGCATGCCCCAAACAATCCTTGTTACTCATAAAAGTTGTCTGACATACCGTGAGTTGAGTAAACTGCTTTCGAAGTAACCAAGGTCCTGTCCAGGGTGAGCCCTGTGTTTTTGTCCTGATTCTGGGGACCGCTCCTGAACACAGAGAGAAAAAACGGGCATAAGCAAACGAGCACCGATCCATTCGGCACTAATGATGAGCACATTGTGACAAGCAGTTCTTACATTGTGGATTCCCCCGCCCCTCCCCTGGGGGCTTGTTGAGATGCGTGCCTGGCCCAAGCATCCATCCATGAAAACCACTCAGCCATGCCTCATCCCGAAACAGCTGCTGAAGGGCGTGACCATTGCGGCAGGGGGCGTGCTGCCCAACATCCACCCAGAGCTGCTGGCCAAGAAGAGGGGCTCCAAAGGGAAGTTGGAGGCCATAATCACCCCCCCGCCTGCCAAGAAATCCAAGGTGTCACCCACTAAGAAGTCAGCCGCCAAAAAGCCTGGTGGCAGAAGGGGCACCAGCAAGTCAAAGGTAGGGAGGTGGGAAAACAGGCGGCTGCTCAGGCACCCTTGGGTAATACACACAGACGTGAGGATGGATGGAGGCTGGGGCAGTGGTAGGATTTTCTTTTAAGGTGGGGGACAGGGCATAACAGGGGCCATGATTCATACAGAGGGACCAACCTTATCAGCGTGATGTGTTGCAGATCGGTGAGTGACTATTGAGGGGCACTCGGGGGGCCAAACAGCTTTCAGCAGAGGCCAGTACCCCTGAGGCCCCGCCCTTGTATACTCCCTTGTATAGAGGGTAATGTTCGATTGCATGTCCCAGTTTTGCTGAGCACGTAGACTGGATTTTCTAAGGTGACAGGTGTGACCTTTTTTAGGCTTTCCCATCCACCTGTTACACTCTAACAGCTGTGACTCTTTTAGAAATTGTGATGGGGTTTACTTGTAGGATGTTCCAGCCTGCTTGTGGGAATCCAGCCAAAGAAATATCATGTGCTCATCTGCTGCGGGAGGGGCGTGGCTGGCAGGACACCTGTATCGCCGTGGCCGCTTAGCGATTGGTTGCCCCTTCTGTCTGTCCCTCCCAGAAGAAACAGGGAGAGACGAGCAAAGCGGCCAGCGCGGACAGCACCACAGAGGGAACGACTGCCAACGGCTTCACCATCCTGTCCACTAAGAGCCTCTTCCTGGGGCAGAAGGTACCGTCGGCCTGCCTTGATTTCTGCGTGCTGGGGCCGTGTTGCGGTGGCTGCGGGCTCGAGGAGATGCGAGCCTGCAGCATTACCAGAGTCTGGTTCATATTCATAAAAGGGAGCTGCAAGGCCAGATTGGGGGGCTGGGGGCTCCCGGGATAAACTCCCAGCATAAAATGCTGCTGTAATGACCAATTTGGGGCCCTGGGCTGCAGCCCAGATTAGCCCATGCTCCAGCCTTGGTTTAGTGTGGGTTTGGACCCTGATTGCTAGCGGTGTGGCCAAGACACCATCTTACTGTATGAACATCAGCGCTCAGATCGTGTGTCCAGTTGACGAAATAATAGCTTCAAAAGTCAAGCTTCAATGTCCTTGCACCATTGAGAGTGCATATTGTGTGCATATTGTCCATATGCTTAAGCATAGGCTCTGGTCCTTCTTGTAGCGTTGGCTGTTTCTTCACGGCACGCCCCCCCTTTAGTGAAGTGTTAGCTGAGCGCGTTAACACCGCGATGGTGGTACGGCTGTCCAACTGGAGCTGGAAGAGCGCCATCTGTAGGCCGCAGGCGTAAGCGCAATGTGAGAGGCAGAAATGGCATATTCCAAAGGCCAAAGATATTCTGCTGGACCCTGCTTTACTGAAGTACATCTGCAAACTCTGCCCTCCCCAAGGCATATGTTTAGGACTGGAGGGGAATGTTTAGTTCTGTTAGTCGTGTTTCAGTAAAATTTTATTTGTGTAGCGCATTGTTGCATTACATTCTCTCAAAGCGCTTAACCTTAACCTTGCCCAATGCCCCAGTGAGTAAGCCAGAGGGAACAGTAGCAAGGAAAAACGGGGGAGCCCGTCCTCCAGGGGGCAGCGGAGGACGCCCTAATCAGACTCAAAGGGGGAACCCGTCCTCCAGGGACCAGTGGAAAAAATCTAACAAAATCCTGATTTATTCGCTCCAAATTGTTAAAGTCGAGATGTAAATGTGAAAGGTGCAGTGGAGTTTTGGGTGCTGATGTCAGGGCAGGTGGGTGATGGTGCTGCTTCCAATTTGCAGGATGACCTGTGGTGCAGTCGAGGTACGTCACAGTGGTGCGCAGCAGTAGTGAATTTATGGAAATCTGAATGGGTGTCGCTTACTGCGATCGACAAGGGGTGGGTGCGTGGCCACACGGCACACATGACACTCACAGAATCATGGGGGGAAATGTGTGGCTGCAGCAATGCATTATGGGAAGTGGACAGTGTGTAGTGAAAATGAGCAAAGGGGGTCCAGGCCACAGTGAAGGTGCTCCAATTCAGAAGTAGCAGAGGTTGTTCTGCTTGGGAACAGTTTTCCCCTGATTTGATCTAACGACCTCTGTTCTTTCCTTTGAAGGCAGGATCAACATGTTACTTACTGCTTTTTTCTCCACTCAACAGCATAAAAGACCCCTTAACTCTGCCTTTCAAAAACCTCCGATCCCAACGCAAGCACTTCCCAGTTTTTCTGTCCCGTTTCTCTCTGCACGTTTGACGACCCAACACACCTCCGTCAGAGTGGCTAAGTCTCACCTTTTTCCTTTATGGATTCAATTTTGAGCTTTGAAAATGATTGCCGGAATATTCTATATGTGTCCAGTGCCAACCACAAAATCATCCTGCCACGCTGACAGAACTTGCGGTGGGCATTTTTAGGGTTTAAAGCATCTTCCTTGGTCAAGTTTGGAGTCTAAGAGCCAAATTCAGAAGTTCAGATTCATGGTAGCCGGATGAGAGATGAACAAGCTTCACTACACACACTCTCTCTCTCTCTCTCTCTCACTCACTCTCATTTCCACCCCCTGACATTTACAGTCAGACTTTTATAAAAGTGACTTCATGTATAGCTACACTTCGTACTGGCTGATAGAGCAAGAAGCTTCCAGGAGCATCTTTCTTGGTTATCTATAGTGAGTTTATTTTGTCGAACTGGAGTCTGAGCATCATTGGGGGGGCGGCGTGTGGCTCAGTGGGTTAAGACTCGTGATTGGAAGGTCGCTGGTTCAAATCCCAGAGCCAGCAGACTGCCGCTGCCATTGGGCCCCTGAGCAAGGCCCTTGACTTCCAGCTCCAGGGGCGCTGCACGCTGGCTGACCTTGCACTGTCACACACACACCAGCCCTCCCCCCCCCCCCCCACAGCTTGCTGTTACTTGTGTATGTGTCTGTCTGTCCCATAGAGAGTGAGATGGGGTAGGCGAAAAGAGAATTTTCCCACAGGGATTAATAAAGTACCACTGTTTTATTATGTTATGCTGTAGCAGGGTTTTATGAACTGTGATTTCCTCAAGCCGATCAGAGAAGTGAACATTAATGAATGTCTGACTCCAGTGGGCATGTGACAGACGGGCTGCCGATCGGCTTTAACCCTAACCCTAACCCTAACCCTAACCCTAACCCTATAGCCCCTTTAACCGAGAAGATAAACGGCCACAGGAACAGGGCTGAGACCCTAGTCGTCACGTGACTCCCCACATGGGTGTGGTTTATTCACACAATCCCGTCCACAGATCTAGATCGTCCACAGGTACGGCAGAGGTGGACGGACTGTGCCTCCGCTAGGTGTCAAAGGTCACAGCACAGGGAGCCTTAGCGTGACCCAGCCCGGGCCCCCATGCATAGGCTCGTGCTCTTCATAACCTCTAACTCGAATCAGCTTCAGCGTGGTGATTTTTTTTTCTAATCGCTCTGCTTCCTGCCTCCCCCCTACCCCCACCCCACCCTGCTGCATGCTGTCTTTCCAGCTCAACCTCATTCACAGTGAGATCAGTAACTTGGCTGGCTTTGACGTGGAGGGTGTAATCAATCCCACCAATGCCGACATTGACCTTAAAGATGATCTAGGTGAGGCCCTGAGTCACCGCCGCAAAGGTTTGAAAACGAACGAAACAAAATCCTTGAAAAGGAACCGACAGGTATTGGGTTTGTGACCCACTTGTCAAAGCAATGCTGTGATTGGAGCTTTGAGTTGCAAAACGTTTAATTTGCTGTAAAAGACTAAATCAAGGCAGTGTGATTTACAGTTGCATCTGTCTCAAGGGTAAAGTCAGTCTCAGATTTCAAGGATTTTCCTCAAACCTCTGTGAACCGTTTTCCTGACTGTCAGCATCTCATTGACACCAGTGTCCATCCGATCATCCTGGGGTACCACCCTCCATCAGGTTAACTGGTCTATTGCCTGCCCCCAGATCCCTCTCTTCCTCTGCGCTTTCTAAAGGAAGCACCCCCCCTTCCGTTGTCGTCGTTGTGCCCCCCCATCCTCTGCGCTCTCCCTCCCCCACGGTGTTTGATGCTGTGTTTGTTTGCCTGTCGTTGTTGTTTGTAGTTGCAAGTTGTGCAGGCTGATATTGCCACCATCGACAGCGACGCTGTAGTTCACCCGACCAATTCCACCTACCACACGGGTGGTGAAGTAGGTAAATGGAGCCTTTGTCACGGTTGGGGTTCTGTGTGCACTGCTCGGGCTTCCCATGATGCATTTTCCCCCGCTCCGCCTTCCTAGTGCCCACTAACTCCAGCTGGTAGCAGAGGTGTATACAGGGGTGGGGCCACAGGGGCACCAACCCCCAGCTGAAAGCTGATTGGGCCCCCGGAGAGGCCACTCCCATGTCAATTACCGATTTGAAAATGTATCATTTTCAAATTGGCCACTGTATGAATATTGGCCCCCACTAGAATCCTTGTATCACCCCTGGCTGTGAGTCTGTGTGGGTTTGATGGTTTTCCCATGCATTTGATTTCCTTTCTGGGAGGGTCGAGAGAATATGCATCATTGCTTGACGGCCCACTGACTCAAAGAAGGCAGAAGCGCCATTTTAACATGCAGTCATTCAGCTGCTTGCCCCGGCTGTCTGTGTGCTCGCTCACTGGGCGAGCTGCGCCCCTCTGCATGCCCCCTCTCTCTCCCCTCTCTGGATGCTAGCTAGCATCTTGTAAGACGTAGCTTATTGGAAAGCTAAGACTTGATTGGCCTGGATTTGATACCCCGTCAGACTCAATTTGGCCTCGATTTTATATCCCATCAACGTTACACCAAGCACTCAAAATTCTACTGAACCAGTGGCATGGCCTGTACGGCCGATAATGTGTCAGGTCCATGGCGTAGGCGCTCCCCAGGTGACACCCCAGACAGTGAGCCATCCAGAGAGGCCTGAGAAATGCAAGTTGTCCTGCCCGCTGTAGGGCTGTGCCCTGACAAGGGGGCTGCTTCGCAGTCTGCCCGCTAATGGCATGCGGTGCCCCGCCCTGCCCCACCCCCGAGCTAACTGCTCAGGAATGCCCCCTTCACAGGGAGCGCCTTGGAGAAGAAGGGTGGCAAGGAATTCGGGGAGGCGGTGCTGGAACTGCGCAAGAAAAATGGCCCCCTGGCGGTGGCAGGAGGTGGGTATATGTTTTTGTGCATTTTCCTAATAGTGCCAAGTGTTAGTCCTCCAGTGACAGGTAAGCAAATGTGTGCACCGATCCAGGGTGTAGCCCTGCTTCTTCTGTGGAGTAGGCTTCAGGACCAGGAGGGTGTATACAGGGGTGGGGCCACATCTGGGACGGGGCCTAATCTGAAAGCTGATTGGTCCCTTGAGTGCCTGCTCCCCTGTCACTCACCGATTCAAAACGTCATTGGCTAATGATAAAGTTGACCTACCTGTATGAATTATGGACGCTCTTATGCACCCCCACCTTAAAAAATCTTAGAATAACCCCTGTCCAGGCCCTAGGCCCCATCTTCCCCATCACCATGTACTGGAGAAGTGGCTGGAGGATGATAGGATGGATGGATGTTCTACCTGTACATTAGTATTGACAGACGGCGTTGAATTCCCACGTCCCGTCCACAGCGGCGCTAACATCAGGCTGCAACCTTCCAGCCAAGTTCGTCATCCACTGTAACAGTCCGGGCTGGGGCTCTGACAAGTGCGAGGAGCTGCTAGACAAAACGGTGAAGAACTGCCTGGCACTGGCAGACGAGAAGAAGCTGAAGTCTGTGGCATTCCCCTCCATTGGCAGCGGCAGGTAGGGTGGGGACGGCATCTGGGATCTGGTGTGGTCTTTATTGTGGCCATAGATGTCTTCCAATGCACAGAAATCAGGGCTCCTGTGGAGCTGGGCAATAAGAAACATAGAGGCTTTTTTCTTTATGGAGTTGGCCAGTAAGGAATAGTTTTTTTTTGTTTTTTTTAATGGAGCTGGTCAATAAACACTCTTGGTTGTTTCTTTTATTTTTAAGAAATGGCTTCCCGAAACAGATGGCTGCCCAAGTCATCCTGAAGGCTATCTCCAGCTATTTCGTGGCAACAATGTCCTCCTCGATCAAGACGGTCTACTTCGTTCTTTTCGACAGTGAGAGCATAGGAATCTACGTGCAGGAAATGGCGAAACTCGACGCCAATTGAATTCCTCAAGCCCCCAAAACCATTGATTTTGTAAGCGCCATTTTTTTCCTGATTCGATGGGGAATTAATCACATTACTGTCATAAACTTTGAGGTCACAGGGATTTTTTTTTTTTTAACATTTCCTGTCAATGTTGACACTGACTTTTGTCTTTACTTGCACTGGTTCACAGGTGGGTCATGGATGGTTTTCATGTAGATGGCATTTCTTAAAAAAAAAAAATTTTTTTACTGAAGGAGCATTTGCACTGCAATGCGTTGTTTGATGTGCAATGGGCCGTGCCAGACGCATTTTTGTATCTGTGCTGTGCTATTGTGTTACCTCCCGTTGATTTTAATAAATTTTTTTCTTTTCTTTCTTGTTTTATAAATAGGTACCATAGCTTTTTATGATTGTGTATTATTAATGTTGGAAGTTAAGTGTATTAAATGTTTCATTAAATATTACAGTGTGAAAATCCATTGGCATTCCTTTCATTTACCTCCATTTCTAGCTTAGTGTCTGTCTTAATTAGGGTGCTTTTCCACTGTACCAGGCACTGAACTTTTGGTACTAAAGAATTGGCACTTTCCGTTTTCCATTGATTTTTCGGTTCAGTACCAGAGTACCAAACTGTGTACTCCTTTGGTACTTTGGGCGGGACTTTTAAACGTGTTAATTGTGTTTCAGATGCAGGTTATTTGCATAACCAAATTGACAAAGTACAACCGCGATCTTGAAAAAGCATAGTTATGAACTCTGAAAGCAACAATAAAGTAAAAAAATGATTTATGTGAGAACAAATACAGAGAATCAAGCTTTAATTATGATCTGGTCAGACTCTGAAATGTAACATTCATTAAAATTGCAAAGCTTGCTAAATTTTGTTTCCTATGACAAAGTAAAAATGTTTCAGTAAAACCACGCCTGCAATCTGCAAATTTTATCACCAAGATTTCAAAATACTCTAACTGTACTGCAAGATTACGTAGTTTTTGAAGATGCTGTACACTGCAGTTTAATGTCCAGACAGTACAAAGGAATGAGAGCCTGATCTCAACCCAGCTGACTACCGCAGTCCTTGTGATGTGAGAGTTGCGTGTGCATAACATGAGATGTTAATATTAATATTGTCCTGCATTGCGATTTTCTGCAGTGGTACCAGGTTTTCACACCAGTGAAAAATTAATACAAGAAATACCACTGACGTGGAAAAATTCGGTACCTGGTGCAGTGGAAAAACACCCACGTTTCATGTACAAGATAGGAAGAAGACACTTTCCCTTTACGACTGCAGAAAATCACCACCAGGTGTCACTCTATCCACATACAGTTTATTGGGGGGGTGGCGGTTGCTGTTTTAAATTTGGGAACAGAATAACTGGGACCCCCGAAGTCTCTGTGGTGAACCAGCTACAAAGGCAGGCTTTTGAAAATGTGGTTCAACATACCGCATATACGAATGGCATGTAAACATCGGCTGCATTTATAGAAGAGCTGGTTTCACTTTCCAAGCTTTTAGGACTTATGGTCAAATTGAATCAGCCAGGTTTAATAATCAGAAAATTCTAGCACTGAAATGTATTTTCACTTTGTCTGGAGTGGGGTACCACCAGGTGAGGCCAGAGAATAAGGGGGGGCTGCTCCTGTTGGCGGTAAGGCTCGAGAATCAGGAGGGCTGCTCCTGTTGGCGGTAAGGCCCGAGAATATGGGGGGCTACTCCCGTTGGCGGTAATGCCCGAGAATATGGGGGGCTGCTCCCGTTGGCGGTAAGGCCCGAGAATAAGGGGGGCTGCTCCCGTTGGCGGTAAGGCCCGAGAATAAGGGGGGCTACTCCCGTTGGCGGTAATGCCCAAGAATATGGGGGGCTGCTCCCATTGGCGGTAAGGCCATGCTCTCATCCTGGGCCTAAACTGGCAGTGCACCTTGAGGATCCGGAGTCAGGATGGGGTCACTTTCCCAGCAGGAGAGAGGGGCCCCGGATGGAGGGACCCCGCCACCCCCCTCCCAGAGAAAGCCCTGTAAATTCGAAGCATGTGTGAGCGCCAATCCTGCCCCACTGTGGCCTGCTTTCCCAGAGCCCATCGTATGGATCCGTATTCCTCACATAAAAGGAATTAAAACAGTGAAAAAACACAATAAAGCAAAAACAAACACTGGCGGAGATCAAGGGGGTAAGAAGCTGAGCAGAGATCTCAGCGACCTACAGAAGGAATGCGATCTGTCCTTCATTATACTCGAGAGCCAGAGGGAGCCACCTCCCTGTTACAAACCAGAGAGAACAATTACACAGGAATTGCAATTCTTTCTACTAGTCTTTAAATGAACCCAATGCGTTTCATATCACACCGATATACTTCCTGGTCGTCAGTAGCAACAGTAATGTTGTACAGTAGGATTCATTCATCAACTTTAGTATCAACCACAGCTGCTCGAACCTCTACATGAACCCATATACGTCCTTCGTTTGATTCGCTTTCATTAGTGAATGAGTAAATTACACTCATACATGGTGATTCGTACACATATATTGGACCCGCAAAGCTGCGATACGTGGGAATTCCATTCGCAGAATCCGCTTCCTTGACTCAACAGTGGATAAATAGTCAGGGAACTAACACTAAGCCTAGTTCTAACCCTAATCCTAACCCTAAGCCTAGTTCTAACCCTTTCTGCCAACCTGACCCTATTTCAAACCACAATCCAGGTATAGGCACCCATCTCAAAGGCAACAGTGACATCTGAGCCTCACCTGTGGTTATACTGACAACTGGGCAGCAACCATCCTCCTCCTGCCCTTCCCCCACCATCTGCGTCAGATGCTCAGGCCCCGCGTGGTACTACAGTAATGAAATGCAAACACACACATCAGCAAAGGGTTAAGGCCGATTCTTACCGCCAGCATATTAAAATTCCCATGGATAGAAAAAGGAAACTTGATCATTTTCTTCCTTCTGACGGCTTAGGAGGATAAACTGAACTCAATTCCAGGTAAATCTACTTTTGAGGGACTGAGATGAGCCCCTTAGGTGGGGGGAAGGAAAAGTGTGCAAAAAAGTCATATATATATACACTCACCTAAAGGATTATTAGGAACACCTGTTCAATTTCTCATTAATGCAATTATCTAATCAAC
>JAAGVU020000062.1:1161202-1177103 GCA_011763525.2 Mormyrus iriodes | reverse complement strand
CCCCCCGCGCACGCCACCAGGGGGGGGAGGAGTGAGTCAGATTGTGTAGAAAGTTTTTCTCCAACGCACGGGGGGGGGGGGGGGGGGGGGGGAGGGAGTGCACCTTCAGGTGCAAGACAGAGGAAAAATTGTTTCACATGGCCTGGCGAGGGCGCTGCTCCTCGCTCGCTTGTGAAAACAAAGGCACAGCCTTTTTGGGCATTTGTGGTGACACTAGGGCAGCAAAACTTCGGTCATGTGACTGTCCATAATTATGGGATAATATTTACCCACATTCTAAATTTTCAAAATAAAGAAAAAGATTTTAAGCGACAGTTTTAATAACCCTATTCCTATGCCATCTCCTCTTTCCCCACTTTATCAGGTTTACAGAAGAACTTTTAACTGAAGTGTCAGGAAGCCCCAGTCATGTGACTAAGGTCATTAGAATCAGCCACCACATCAGGCGATGGGTCATAAACAGTCATTTATTCCATTAGCTTAGCAGCTATTTGACCAGAGCAAACAGGATTTACACCTGTGCTGCAGGATTGTGACAGAAGTGCCCCATTCAGGCCACAACTGCCCCAATTCCAAATTCTCTGGTCCAGCTCTTTATCCCCTGAACCACTTTCTGTTTAAATGACACACCAGCTACACACTGTTGCTGCACAAAGGACATCATCATATCCCAGGTTCTGATTTTGTGGCTGTGAGGAAGCCCTAGTCAGTGACCATTAGTGATACCTGAATGACAGAGCAGCACATCTCTAACATGCCTGCATGGCCACATCCCATCCATGCCTCCATCCATCCATCTATCTTCCTGGTGAGCCTGGAGGCTGTCCCAGGCAGATGGCGAAGGATAATGTGGCCTCGATGTTGAGTGTACACTCACACACATAATGCACAGCACATTTAGCCATTTCTAATTTCACTTATAAACATGATAATTAGCATTTTTATCACTATCGCTGTGATAATGGAACTTCCCTGCAAGCTCGCAGCGGCCATGAAACTGATAATAAACAAAAACGGACGGACACGTAAACACTAAATGCAAAGAGGTTATTCACTTCCACGTTTTAAGAAAAACAGCAAACACATTTATCTATAACAAGATGTTTCCCTTATCAGACAAACACCTTTACATAACACCTTGTTAAGCTCTTAAGGTTCAGCCTGAATCAGCACCAGTTTTCACTCAGAGCCGCGTCAAAGCGAATAAATATTTGATACGTGTTTATTTGGACAGAATGTTTCTCTGAAAGGGTTAAGGCCTGGATATGCCATCACCAGGTGATGGATGCACTCAAGCTGCCCAGTGAACTTTTTTTTTTTTATTTAAGTTGAATATCTCTAGGTTTAAGATAACTCCAAGTGCTAAGTGCCACCCACTCATTTTTTAACAGTTTAAGGCTTGTTAGAGAGGACAGGATAAACGGACACTGCCCTTCTGGCTGTCTGGCGATACCTGACTTTTTAAAACTACCATGACAGAAGGCTGGTATCTATCTCTTGGTCCATACAACTCATTAGTGGGGAATTTGTTTACTCTCGGTCTAGAGGGATGACCCTTAATGTATCAGGAAGGCTCCAAGTCAACAACAGGTTACCCAGGGTCAGCCGTGTGATTGAGGCAGGCCAGTCATTCCCAGATAAGACGGCCAGGCTGCTCAAGCGGCAACTCGTGATGAAGCAACTGTTCGAGGCTGGACAACAATCACCTGATTCATGTGTCAGCGTCCCATTTGCAAGGTTCGGCACTTAAAGCCACTACTGCTCTGGAACACCATCGGTGAAGGAACGAAATTTGCTATATTTGTTCATGATTACCAGGACTAAAAAAAAGTCGCACACACATCGAGTGCTCAAAGACAACATAACACAGTCGCACCGAATGCTCGACGCCACCAAAAGGTTTGTGATTTACATGATTTTTTCGTTACTTAGTTAGTGTTTTAGCTGAAGAAAGCAAGCATTCCAAACAAGGGGGTGATGTGTGGGTCAGCAGGTTGGGATGTGGCATCTTGCTGTGTCAAATCCCAGGGCCAGCAGAATGATTTTACAGTTGGGTCCCTGAGCAAGACTCTAAACCCCCAGTTGCTCCAGGGACCGTCCAACCCTGAAATCTCATAAATAAATAAATAAATAAATAAATAAATAAATACGTGTGTCACTTTGGATCTAAGTGTCTGCTATGCAAAGGGGTTCCACTTAAAGAACTCCCGAGCTGCACCTCACTCAGGGGTACCACAGCAAAGTCTCATTACGGGCACTTTAAGCAACACCCCTTAGGTGACCTGCTCTTGTGCTGTCCTAGCGCCGGTGCGGGCCAGGAAAAAGGAAGGACCGTGAAATGTCCCCAGGCCGTGATTTGCGGACGCAGCGCAGCGGCCCGGCGAGGGGGGCGAGGCGCCCCGGCGTGCGGAGCTTCTGACGCCGCACTGTAACGACAGGCAAGCCCTGCATGCCGTGAGCAGAGCAAACACGGGCCTGTTTGATGACTGGGAGTTTCTGCGTGGCGGTTCCGCATGGCGAACACCTTTAGTCATGCTAGCGCAACAAAAATGTAAAAACTACGGCGTGTGCAAACACTCCTCCGCCCCCAAAAAGGCTGGGGCGATTGTCTTTCGTAACGTTACTAAGATGAGCTGGCTGCTCGATCCGCGCCCAACCGCGGCAAACAGGGAGGACCCGACACAAATATTTGCGTTTCATCTATTATTCGCAATCTGGAAATGTCATTTGCAAAACGGCGAAAAGGCAGCTTGACGGGCCCAGGGCTACGTGGAATCCCGACATGCCTCATTCTTACTGTGGCTGCCCGCAGTGTTTCAGAAAAGCAGTCAAACTCATTTTATTATGGGCAGCTGGAGTGGGAGGGGGCAGAGCGCGCGCAGTCCGGGTGCGCTATAGCATTACACCTGACAGACGCCGCAGATGTGCGCCAAGCCGCGAACTGCGCTTATACGTCCATCACAGAGAAAAACGTGTGAAATTCAGGCGAATACGAGATTTTCCCGGAAGGAAGAAATGCCGGAAAAGCATGGACGTTCAAGAGTAACTACATCCCTCGTCAGTTCGCAAAAAAAACACTTTCAGCATAATGCAGGCTGTACAGATATTCGGAAAGCCAAAACGAAAATGTTCCTACACTATTTAAGGCATATCTAAAGGTTATTACTGCTAATTTTATATTGCACTTAAATTTTAGCGCAAGGCAGCAATTAGTCTGTGACTGTCGACCTGTTTTTTTTTTTTACTTTACGTCAATTGCATTATTTAATTTCTACTTGAAATGAGCTTCGGTCCTACAGGACATACAGCTAATGGATTTTGGATAATAGCTGATAAATGGTGTGTATGTTTACAGGCATTATTTACAAACAGGAACCTTAAGCCTAACGTGCTGTAACAGGAACATTTTCTTGAACTCTTTGGCATATGACCTGCGGCTAGACTAGCTGGGCGCAATGTAAAGAGCGCTGTTTGTGACTCGGGAATGATGTCCACCTCACCAGTCGAGGTGGTTTTCATGTGACTCACTGAAACGGGCATTACAGCTGACAGTTTGCAGACATGCGGGCTGGGACGGCACACGTGTTTATGAGTCTTGGAGAAACCTACGCTGCCCTTACTGGAGGTGCGCCCTGCCCTCTTTCAGGGCGCCCGCCTCGGGCAGCCGGCGATCTGCGTCGGCGCGTATGCTGACAAAGGCTGGGCGTAGCTCCCGGGGCAAAGCCGCGGCCGTGCGGTGTCAGGACCGGTGCCGTCTAAGTAAAGGCAAGCGAAGGGGCCGTGAGCCCGCTGGACGTTCCCCGCAGCGGGCATGTGTCACTGGCGGTGCCATTCGGCCGTCCCGCCTGGCGGCTCCCTCATTTAAGCTTACGCCCAAGGTCGGCCGGATAACCCCCCGTCTGTACTGGCAGCATCTTTACTGTTCATTCGGGTGGACTACCCTAACATCTACCCAAAACGTAAATGCGTAACTTAAATTTTATTGAAGTTTTATTAAAGAATCGTATTATTATTATTATTATTATTATTATTGCGAATATATCGCAATAATAATAAATCACGGTTTTATTTTAAGTTATTCTGCGGGCACTATTTCAGAAGTCTGGAAAAAATGACCTTTTGGGGTTTAGTACCAAAATTCTATGTATTTTTAATTTTAATATTTTTTCTCTTTTCCGAATGTAAACGCCATTTACCTTTTATAAACACATCAAATACATGAAACGTCTGACGATCTTTAGACCCAGAGGGGTTCTTGTAATGCCAAGAAAATCATTTCTGATTAAATTTAAAGACCTAGTTAAAAATACCAAGTCATTATTTTTGGGACATTGCTTGCAATTTAATGACTCCGACAAAAAAAAGATTCACTGGTTAATTACATAATGCAGATACCCGAGCCCCACCGGAGGCATCGGATGTGATTGTTGGGGGAAAGCAGTTGGTTACAGTTGCACCTTGTGAATGTTAATTCCCGTAATTGACTACTGTGTTTATTATGGGCGTAACCATGGATGCTGGTCCAATGTCTCAATTCATAGGCTGTTGTTTATCATGCAGGTATTGTTCTCGTTGCCGACGCGTCTAATCTTTCTCCAGAAAGGCGTGCAGACACAAGTCGGCCGGCCTCCACACAGTGAATCTGCAGAACCAGAGAGGATTGCGTGAGCAGCACCGCTAACATTGCGGCGTTCGCTTCTGCCATACATTTATTGATATATAGGCCTTTGCGATGCTAAGTAAAGAAGAAAAAAGAAATTAACGAACTATCTAATTATGACTTAACAAAAACCTAAGTCAGGGGGAAAGTTTGGTTAAAAAATGATATTATTCCCAACTTTTTAGTCCGAACGTGCAGGAGAAAGAGGTTTTGACTTAAACGGCGGTCTGAAGTGCAGGAAGGCTTTGATGTGGGGCCCTAATACGGCTTGTAAAAATGGGGGGATGCTGCACTTTGATGTGCGCCCTGACGCTGTGCAGGCGCAGCCCCGGCGGCGCGAGCGCCACTTGTCCTGTCCTCGTGGCTGACCCCTTTATGTCACTGTAAACAGCGCGAGGCATCACGTCGCCGCACGGAGCGCGACAGAGAAGATGGTGCAATGGACCTGTAATACATCACCCCAAAAGAGAGCAGAAAGTTCATCTATATCATGTCGTGTCATTTACTCTATCTATCTATCTATCTATCTATCTATCTATCTATCTATCTATCTATCATTATTATTATTATTATTATTATAATAAATAAATGATAAATGAAGAGACTTTTTGCACTCAACTGTCTCTCCCCGGAACTGGTGTTTCTATGAAAATAAACAAATAAAATACATTATTCACAGACGAAAAAAGGTGCTTTTTGGGGGTCATGCTATGGGGGGGTTATATATTATCCTGTAAGTAAAGGTCAGGCACAGAGCTCCTAATTCTCCCCCTGATTGTAACGGATGGTGGTGCGATCTCATTGATCGGCCCCTCTGTAACTCCATGCAGCTGCCAGGCCCTAATGCATTCTCTTTGACCCCGGGGGCATAAATCAAATATCTGCCCTCTGCTCCAGCCCCTCTTGAAATGAGGCATCTGTGAAGGAGACTGTCTTTCTGCACGTGTCTGTGTGTTTATACGTGCATTTTCATTCTGAGGAATTAGCAAACAAACCGATAATCCAGTCAGGATAAACTTCTGCAAAATATTGTGTGAAGCATTTGTAAATAAAAAAACATCTTTAGAGCATTTTATGGCTGATCTAATGGACTATTTCACTCTTTTTTGACTGATATCGGGTTAACCGACCATCAGAGTCACTCAGCAATACTATTTGAATTCTTTTTTTTTAACAAATCAATATGTAGGGGAATGAATCTGAGATTTTTTCGACTGTTCGCCGTCGGTGTCGTGGCATTTGGTTCGTTTTTGCATTTTCTTACTCTTGCGCAGAGTCTTTTCTAGGCAGTAAAGTTGAGTGACAGAAGAGGAACGGGCAAAAAAAGAACCGTTTGTGTAAACTGTAAGTCAAAGGTAAGGGCAAACACCGCCAGCGTTAGATTGAGCACCTTCCCCCCCACCCCAGTACCAATCTGTTTGGTGGGGGAACACCGTGGTATGTGGGTGTGCCGAAATTAAATACATCATCGAGTTTAACTGGTCTGGCAGTCTTTTAATTGAAAAGCATGGGTTTACCTAAACATTTCAGCCGCGAAGTTATTTTAAAGCCAGTTCAATTTCGGCCCTTGCGGCGGCTGCACCGGCGGGACACCTGCTGGCGTGTTCGCATCCGCGACGCGCAGGGTCACGTGACGCGAGCCGACCCTCACACGCGCATCACCTCCATCTTATTGTAGCTAAGGTAGAACAAAGAAATCAGTCGCACATCACTTCTAACTCAGGACCTCCAACGGCTGAGTCTTGCCTCTCCACATGCACACTTACATAGCTTTTTGATCCACCGTATTAAAAAAATAAAAAAGATAATCCAGTAGCCATTTCACTTTTTAATGAAAGGCAACACAATAGAACCTATAAAATCACGAGTCTTATGTGACGCAGTTACGTAACATGATACGCGACGACCTATAGAAGCTGTGGCGATGATTTGTTTCCACTGACTTGTGCTTTCCTTATCATCAGGCATTATATTGTAGAGTTGGCCTGCCTTTTCCCTGACAGTACTGCCGATGGCCAACAGGGGGCAATAGCTTGCCTGCTTTTTCCTGCAAACCACATCCAGACGGCCTCGTTGCAAAGTCCTGACACTGACTGACTCACTGCCATCACTGCACATTGAGCCGTTTTCGTTCGTTTTTTTAATTTAATCATTCACTAGTATCGATAAGCGAATGTTTTACACCATTGATTGATTGTAATACGTACAAATATTTTCATTTTCATCTATGACTTGCTTGTGATATGAGAAACAATGCCATGCCTTTATTTCCTTCTGTTTCAACTCGATTCAATTTCATTTTTTGGTGCACAATAAAGAAAACAAAATTTCCCACTGTGTCTCCAACATACTGACCTTCATTTCCCCTTTATTATACCGTTTTATTATTATATTTACCAGGACGAGCCAAAGGCAGCCTTCACATAGTACAGGCAGGCAAAATGTAAACAAATCACTTTTATTACGGCAAGTTATTAAAGACAAGGCTAATACACGTAATTCTCAGTGAAAACAGCGCTCCCCAATCTCTGGGCAGGGCCTGATAGTGTCTTCGGCTCCCCGCTCTCCACTTTCTCACAGGATGGATAGTAATGACTTTTGCGTCTTTGAAGACGGGACAGATTTGCCGACAGCTACCGGCCGTGCGGATACTGCCAAGCGCAACATTTCCCTTCCTTCTGCTGCTCTGGCCTGCATATATACACCTAATCCCCAGGACCCGACAGATCAAAACTTATAACACAGAAAACGGTTTAAAAATAGCGGGGACAAAGGTCAAATCTACACAGGGATTTAGGGCCTTATCGTTATCACGGAACAGCCCGTCCGGCCCGGAACGCAGCGGGGTCGTGGAATTCCATCAGCTAGCCGGAGCAAAAGAGTTCTGTCCTTTTTAGAGGAGTAGCCAGCTGGCTTACCGTTAAAAAAAGACGTATTTACACGGGTAATTTTGTGGGAAATACGTGCACAGATAAACAATAAGGCCTATCTGCAAAACGCAAGGGATGCTCTGGAAGGTTCTACTGATAACAACATTAAAGGGAGCGCTCCAAGAATGCTCTGCTACCCATCCCACTGGACGCAGTCTGTAAGGCTTGGTGAGTATTCCCACGTAAGTATTCAGAGGACAGAGAGCACACGGGTCAGATCTATGGTTGCTCTGTCCCATGTTTCACAGATAAAAATGGGTTAATTCCAATGCGACAGATAACACTCCTTGCACTGACTCGCACTTTAGTCGAGATTTTATCAATCTTCCGCTCCAGGCTCAGTTGGATCTAAAACATAGATCTCAAAGGGATCTTGGAAAATCTCCTGTTTTATTTCCACTCCAGAACATCTTGAATGGGGTTAGAACTAGATCCCAGCTGCCTCTTCTTCCGACCGAGGATAATTTACCTCAAACCGAAACCTTATTTCTCATGTGCCAAGCTGATCATTTAACTTATTTTTATGACATTTACTGTGCCACATGTCATTTTCGGAAGAGCAGCACAGACAGCCATTAACTTTACTTAATTTTCTAATAAATATTTTAGAGCGATAAGATTCCTTCTTGTCGATCACATTGTATTTGATAGTCATTTTTACATCATACATTTCAGTTCACTTTAATTCATTTTAAAATATACAAATATTATTTTGTGAAGGGTCACAAGATTGTTCTCACTTTACCTGAATTCTATTTTGTCATGGGAAAATGTAGCAACTAATCTCTTATGCATTTAAAAACTGGTTCCCATTTATTAAACCCCATTTTAGGGTAATGAAACCTATAATAATATATTCATGCGGGGAAATAAGCATTTCTTTTTAGTAGTCATATAAATACCTAGTCCTTCACTTTTCACAGTTGTTTCATTGTATTTAAATTAGTGATATAAAATAATTTATTTGGAATCAAGAGAACTCAAAGAACCATATTTTAAAAAATAGTAATCTTGGTTAATTTATGGACAGTCATATCCTGGGTTATTTGCTAGCTTTTGGCTGTGAATCAGGGAAAGCTGAAAGGTTTTCGGTACAAACTCAAAGCTGACCTTTGTTGTTCTATGGAAAACAGACCTTTTGGCACGTCGGCGAAGCAGAGAGGGGCTCAGCGCGTGAAAGGGAATGGGCCGAAAATTTACTGTAGAGGACATTCCTGCAGGAGAGAAAAACCAAGAAACAGAGAATTAAGAGAAGGAATCAGAGAAGAGAGGAATACACGATGAAAAAAGGGTTTCTCTTTATGCATATAAACCTGCCAGAAGCCTTCAGGCCTGGACCTCGACCAGGGGACGAAATGGCTTTTTTCAAGGAGGCTGGGTAGTGATTCCCAGCTTGCCCGGTTCCTCCCGTCTTTCTCGAACCCGTGGCCGTTTACGCTTGTTTGCTTGTTAAGCTTTTTCTTATTTCTGCCATCGGATTGTCAGATCCAGAGACAGCAAAGGTACTCCGTCGTGAGTCTGCGTTACCGTGAGTCGACAGGAACCAGGCATAACAGTCGATGACAGTTAAGCTTTTGCGTTTATATCTGTCAGGGGCCAGGTGCTGGAAACCATGGATACATGATATTACACTGTTCTATAGTAATTAACATGGTTATCAACCATTAATCCCCATATTAAATACAACGTTATAATTTTACAAACATAGTCCACGACACACTTTGTGAGGTTATGGAATATCCTTTCTGAGCCGTTTTAGAATTAAGGCCATGTTCTGTTTTACAGGCGAGTATATATCTGACAGGGGCAGATGTAACTTATATCCCTTATGATAAGAAAAGAGAAAACTCTTTTTTTAAAATAACTATTTTCTACTAAGGAGAGCGCGACCCTCATCTGACTGCCTATGTCTGTGGCTGTGAAAACTCATAATCGGCAGAACATTTTCCGTTCTGATAAATCATTCATTTTTTTTAACAGGATTTGTATGTGTCACATTCACCTCACAAAACTCAATGGACATTTAACATGGACTTTGTTAAAATCACAAAATACCTCCCTATTATGATACCGCGGAAATAGACAGAACAAAAATGACTATAATTTAAAAAAAAAAAAAAGAAAACTGTTTTTTCTTCAGGTCAAGCAGAAATGAGAGGAATATGTTTTTAATGCATTTTTACACGTTCATCTGTCTTTTTTTGCTGAAATAATGAAGTGGTCCGGTAACATGGGGCAAGTTGAAACCAAAAAGCATCTTCATAAGCTTAAAAAAACTTAAGCTCAGAATAGATTACGCTGTAGAAAACCTTTTTTTTCAATAAAAATGTTGCTGTCAACAGGTGTTTTTTACCCAACAATTAATAAAAAGGGCACTCCACGATAAAAATGAAAATTCTGAAGCTTAACTGAATAATTCACCAATGAACTGTATACAAGACCGATTTTCACATGATGAACTAAAGCTTGTTTCTCAGAGGAGCCGAGGAGGCAGCATAAGGACGCGGCCCCGAGGGCATGAATCTTAGGCCACTCTTTCTTTATTTACATATTTAGGTGATCAGGACTTTTTTTAAATCGTTAAAACTTAGCAAATATGGCTACATGAATAGCTACAGCACTAGATAGCATCCTAGCACATGGTACCTGCGTTAAACGTTTATACAGTAAAAGTTTTTTTGCAGGGTTTTATTTTGACCATTAAATATTTAAAAATTATTGTTATGCTTAAAAGTTTACTACTTGTTGAATTAAATTAAAAATGCAAATTAATGAAATTGGAAAAATACAAAATTGCATTTTACATAAATCCAACTATAGATATTACATAGTAATTACTAACATTTCATGTTACAATTAGATGGGAAAAAATATGACCTATTGATATATAAATATGAATGATGCTGATCGATTCCTAGTGATATATATGAAACAGAAAAATTAGGACTGTCAGACATTTCGCACCCAGGCGAGATGAATACATAACCATGATCTGTCTCCACTTTTCAGATGAAATCCCCCTACTCGACCCGGTAGAGTCACGTACGCCGGATATGGCCCCCGGGGCTTTGGCAGAGCCTGTGGGGTGAGCTCAGCACCACAGGGCCCAGGAGGCGTTACTGTCCCGGTACAATGGTGGGTTAAAATTACAGCTTCTAGTAAGATTTCTGAAAGCCCAAATGCCATCAGTTTAGACTAATCTGCTGATTAACCATTGTTCTCTAGAGATAACATAGTGTCTAAGTGGCCTCTCAATTAGGAGGCCGATGTGGGGGGGATGCTAGATTGCGCCCTAACTAATGGGGTGGCTTGTATGTGTTTTAGGACTATTGTCATGCGGCCGTTTACATAATTGCCTCAATTACAAGACAAGATCTACAGAATCAATGCCCCCCCCCTCCTCTAGAATTTAGCTCTGTTTCAGAGAAAACAGCATTTCTGGGGTGGGGGGGAGTTAGCTGTGAACCACCGCCCCTGAAAACAGTCCCGTTGTGCCCGTCACATTAGCGCCCCCCTGGGTTTCACACTCGTGCCAGTCAGACACTGAAAGGTGAGGCAGATCCATAGTGCACATTGTTTAGTAAACTGCTTTTCTTAATTTTATATCTTAGTTAAGTCTTCAGGCTTAGGGCTGAGTCAGAGTATTAAGAACAACATTAAACCCCAGAAGTATAAGGAGAAATCGGCTGCTCTCTTTTCATAAGCGCAGCAACTTCACGAGCATCAGACGTAATCACTAAATTGAGCACAGGATGAATTAACATAATGCGCATGCCTTTACATTTGGTACAAGTTCAAGTCAGATACATAGCACATTAGAAACATACGGTTGTCAAGGAGTGGACTAGGCGCGAGTTCAGCTAGGCTGAGCTTCCGATGAACACGCAGGTACAGGTGATAGCAGTATCTTCCAGCAAAGCCAGAACCTAATAAGACAACTATTAAAATTAGATGGAACATGGAGTGGGCTTGGCTGTGCGCTGGTGAATCCACTCCAGAGCATAATTATATTGTTTTGTAACTTGTTTAACCAAATTTGGCTGTTAGATTGCTGGAAATGAAGTTACTCTTATCAGGTTGGATTCGGGGGCAGCTGAGCGTCACAGTTTCAGCTGTGAAAATGGCGCCAGGCTTGTCTGAGAGCTGTTCTGTGTCGCGGCTTGAAACAGTCGGTCCGCTTTCGCGGTTTATGTACAAGTCACCGTGCCGCCAGCTCCGTGTTACTTCTTTGAAGTGTGTGCGGCTTTTTAGCCGGGGGGGGGGTTCGTTGTTTCTGGGCTCCTGTACAAAAAGTGACTTTGGGGCCCCTGGCCCCCGCTACTGTAGTAACTGTTTGTGGCCAGCAGTGGGCCCCGTGCATATATACGGTTTGAGCGGTGCTGAGCACGGCTGCTGTTTGTAGCCTAAGTAAAGCCCATGGGGGAAAGGAGAGGAACAAACGGTGAAAGAATGCTCCCTCTGCAGGGGCTACAAGGAGCAAAGGCCAGCGGCCGATGGGAACCCAGCAGCCAATCCCAGGCCTTCATCCGGATCCCACTGGCCAATCGCCTGTTATCACCTATAACCCTGTCACCTGTCATTTAAATCCTGGCCACATCTCCCAAAGCAGCACGAGGGTTGGCACACATAAATACTGCGGAAGTGTATATGTGTGATGAGTCTTCAGACCATGGCCTTGAAGCTTATGTCCATCTGACCTCGTGATGAGGAAGAAAACTTTATTGTGCACCAGCAACGTTGTGCAAATGAATGACTGGGTTTACAGCAAAATTTTACAGATATTAGTTTGCAGGGCACCACATCAAAATGATCATATCAGTGATGATTTTTGTTTTAACTGTGACATTCTTCATATATGACAGCTTTCCTTGATGTGGCCCACGATTCTGACAGCTCGTCGCAAAATCAGGCTGCTTTGGGCTGAACTTCACAACTTCTACCATAAAAAAATGCTACGAGTTAAAATTAACATTACTTTAACTTTTACCACGTTATTCAGCTTATCCTTAAAAGTTTCCAAAAAAAGTTTGTGCAGATGAAGAATTCAACTTAAAATACAGAAAATACTATGCCTTAATGAGTTTGAACATTAAAACTGTATTATGGAAAAATAGTCATAATTTAGCTCTGAGTATTTTGGATTTGATACTTAGAGTGTATAATAACTCTCTTCTGATTGGCTGTGGAGTGTATAATAACCCTCTTCTGACTTTACAATGCTGCCTTCCAAACAGCGCACTGAACTACATATTTATGCACAGTATTTTTCATAAAACTAGCTGTCTGTACCATGCAGCCTAGTGCTAACTAGTGTTCCAATACCCATAAATAATAAGAAATGGTTTTGAATCTGGGGGTGGCAGGGGGGGCAATGAATGTGGCCTTGTCTGGGCTTAGGCGCGGTTGGGCACAGGTTTGTAAACTCAACCCTCAGACTTCCCTGCAGTCAGTGCATTATTAGAATTGCAGGCTTTTTTAATTTTCAGGGGTGGGGGGGGCACTAGATGTGTAGCCAAATTGCAGGAGGGATTACAGTAATTCTCAATCAAAAAAAAAAATCTCCCCCATTTAAGCTTGGCGTGCAAAACACCCATGTTGCGTTTACACAACAGTGAAATGGAGAGGACGACTATTCACATATTATAGAAAAGAAAGAAAAACACTCAGAAAAGCAAAGCATTGTGGGTTGTATGATTAAGGGTCCCGTCCCGGCTGCGCCGATGGTTTCCAAACCAACACAAACGCAGCTGGGGCTGCGCAATCCCTCCCAATGAATGTACTAAAGAGCGAAACGGCCAGCGGACTGGAACGGAGTACTCAGCGACCCCCCCGGCCCCCCGGACCTCATCTCTGTACACACTCCTAAATGGCTGGAATCTGTTTGTTTATTCCAATACACAAAGCTACCTGGCAAACAGGGGGCGTGAGCGAGGAGCTGTGGGGGGGGTTACCCCAGAGAATTTTTATATTAAATATACACAATATAACACACACACACATATATATGTATAGATAGATAAATAGATAGATATAAAATAGATAGAAAATAAATAAACTGACATATTGGCCAACATATAGATAGATAATAGACTAATAACTGAAAAATAGACAGACTGACAAACAAACAAACAAATAAATAGGTAGCTAAATGAATAGCGAGACGGTGCTAGCTTAAGCTCCTGTAACCCAAGGGGCAAATCCCGGGGCAGGGCGCTTCTGACGAGAAACCTAATTAGGGCGTCCGTGGCCCCCGTTGCAGGCTTCCTGGGAGGTCTGGAGCCCCGTGTCGCTGCGGAGACACGTCCCAGTGTGCTCCGACACGCACGGGAGCCAAGAACCGAGAGAGAGAGAAGGGGGTAAAGTAAACACAGCAGGGTGGGGAGAGCACGATGGGCTTTGCTTCGTTTGAGGAGTGACTGAGCGCCCGGACGGTGATCTCGGGTTCTGCCTTACTGTAAATATCAGACGCGCCCGTCCGTTTCTTTAGTATTGCTGTTATTGTTTGCCTTTTTTAATCTAGTGCAGATTATGCAGCTTAAATGGAAAAAAGCACGTGTTCACACAGCTGGACGCATTACTGGTGGAATTCAGGTGAGTCACCTGAAGAGGGCAGCGGTAAGCACTCGAATTAACTGTAATGGCACTCGAACCTAGGGCTGCCCCCTTGGCAGCCACACTACATGCTCAGGTCCCAGATCAGTAATAGGGAAGGCAGTTACAGTGCGAAATAACTTGCGGTTAATCATGCCAATTGGGTGTGACCCAACCACAACTGATCCCAGAGATGTTCTTAGCAGCAGGTTGGCCAACCGGCCCTCTCCTGAGACACCGAACGGGATATGGGGGCGCCCTTTTTCCGGAAAGGCACCTCTGAGGTGTGGGTGACGGATTTGAACCATGGTCGTGAGCTTTCCTTTGCTTTCTCGGAAGGGGCCTTGAAAACATGGTGTCACCTTCAAGTGGAAAACAGAAGCATTGCATAAACGCGTGTATTTTTCAACGAATAATCCATCCATTTTCCAAACTGCGTATCAGGCCATGGGGCCGGGGGGGCTGAGCGCCCCTGAATACCTGCCACTTTTGCCTGACATTGCCCCCCTTTTGAGGTTCTATGCACCCCTTTTCGAGAACCAGTGGTTAATATGAAATAAAATATTGCAAGTTTACTGATGAGGACCTGACACCCCCCCCCAGCACTGCCACCCCCCCACCACATGGCACTGCCATCAGTTACAGGGCTCAAGAAATTAATATCAATTGCATGTGACTCATTATTTCCATATTAGACAGCAGATTAGAAATATCAGGCAATAGGCTAACAAACACATACATGTGGAACCTAATGATGTCTGATAATAATTTGGACTGGAAGCGTCTGGGTTTCACCTATTGGGCAATTAATAATAAATTGATCCACGACTCTAGAAATAGATATACAAAGAACAAACTAAAATGAAGAACATTTAAATGAATATAAAACATGCACGCTTTATTCTTTATGACTCATCAGCATCGCAATATAAAATGCGCTCTGGAAAGTCACCTCGCCAGATAGGACTAGCTGGGCTGCATCAGGCCATGCAGAATAATCAGGTTCAGCATCTGCATTTTGCTACCTGCTGCTGTCATGGTATATCAGCATCTAGGAAATAACTCCATCCACAGGTAATAAAATGACAGTAACGGCTCTTTTTACATGAGCCTGCATAATGACGATGTTCCGCTTGTGAGTCTGGCATTGCAGAGAGTCTAACACAATTCTGACAAGTCTAAGGGAGAGTCTAAGACAATTCTACTGAGTCTAAGGGAGAGTCTAAGACAATCTGACTGAGTCTAAGGGAGAGTCTACGACAATTCTGACAAGTCTAAGGGAGAGTCTAAGACAATTCTACTGAGTCTAAGGGAAAGTCTAAGACAATTCTACTGACTCTAAGGGAGAGTCTAAGACAATTTCACTGACTCTAAGGGAGAGTCTAAGACAATCCGACTGAGTCTAAGGGAGAGTCTAAGACAATTTTACTGACTCTAAGGGAGAGTCTAAACAATTCTACTGAGTCTAAGGGGGAGTCTAAGACAATCCGACTGAGTCTAAGGGGGAGTCTAAGACAATCCGACTGAGTATAAGGGAGAGTCTAAGACAATTTTACTGACTCTAAGGGAGAGTCTAAGACAATCCGACTGAGTCTAAGGGAGAGTCTAAGACAATTTTACTGACTCTAAGGGAGAGTCTAAACAATTCTACTGAGTCTAAGGGGGAGTCTAAGACAATCCGACTGAGTCTAAGGGGGAGTCTAAGACAATCCGACTGAGT
>JAAGVU020000062.1:1143673-1154392 GCA_011763525.2 Mormyrus iriodes | reverse complement strand
GACTGTGGGGGGAAACCAGAGTACCCGGAGGAAACCCCACGACGACACGGGGAGAACATGCAAACTCCACACACATGAAACCCGGGTGGAGACATGAACCCTGATCCCAGAGGTATGAGGCAACAGTGCTAACCACTGCACCACCGTGCCACCCCGCCAGCTGAATATAAGCAGAGTAATAATAAAAGAGAACCCCCCCAAAACCTGGCCCTCAGAGGAAGACGATGCCTGTACCACAGAACGGGCACGGACAGCATCACCGCGGACATCCCGCCACCTTTGTGAGCGAATCCGCCAGCCGCAACGGCAGCGAGAAGGAGGAATCTGGTCGAGCAGGAATGCGTGGGAGGTGAGTTTACTTAAGCACAGGAACAGCTCTGGGCTGTGTTCTCGGCCTTTTGCAAGAGTAAATCTAATGATCTCCACAACAGGAGGAAAGCGATTGACCTGCACCGGCTGCACCCCCCCACCTCCTGCCTAATCACCAACGAAAGAGCCGTGCTTCGTGAACTCTGCTGTCTGGCTTTCAAACCGTGAGAAAAAACGTGAGGGGCAAAAGAACAACTATCAGTCACTTAAAAAAAAAAAAAGGCAAACATTCTTAGTTGGGGAGATGGGAGAGATGGCAACTTTGATGCTGATTGGCAGTGTTCGACAAGCGACTCGGGGGCAGAGTGATGGGGAGAGTCTCCCAGCTTCCCTGTCTCCCCAAGCGAGGTCGGAAGACCTTTCTGGAATGAGGGCAGCAGCCCCGCTCCGGCTTTGGGGCCGCGGTGGGACCAGGCAGAATGCATTATACAGGAGGCCACAGTGACATGAGAATGAACCTGCAAGGGTCTTGTTAAAAAAGTCAAAAAAAGAAAAACAGGACTATTAGGGTGCTTTTGCAGCAGCCGTCCCTGTGTGTCCAGGGCTGCTGTCTGTAAATTGGCAGCTGGGACTGTAGCAGACCCCCATGAATATGTATCTGAAATCCCTCCTGAGAGTGTCAGGGGGGGGCAGAGCAGTACAGGTTTGGATAACAAATGCGATTTCATATAGCACTTGTCGAGGTTTTGTTTTATTTTTTTATTTTTTCCTTTTGTTTTCTTCAGCGCTGACGGCCGCAGCCTGCGTAGCCATGCCATCCTTCCCCCTATCTTTGGCTCCGTCCCACGGAAACAGAGAGGCGCCGTAATTACATGACGATAAGCATCCCATTCAGGGATAAAGACTTCCGCGAGTCCTTCCCCTACTACTGATTTTTTTTATTGAGTATGTCATACTAGCAAAAACAAAAGCTTAAAAGATTAAAAACAGAAAGTGTTACTAGACCAAGTGCCAGTGCAAAGCCTGAAGACACAAGGCAGAATGTTCTGGAGAAATGCCTGTCTGTCCTGCCGCCAGTACCACACATGTGGCTCATTCCTTCTTCGTAATAACAAATAGCAACTTTCTGCCCCAGTTTTCTTCAGTGTCGATATTCTGAAAAATGGACTTCATAGCCCCGAGGGAGCCAAACAGCTGCCGCGGCCTCTTTTCACGGCGCGAATGTAAGCAGGAGCAACGTTTTAACGACCACACAGTTTAACCGTCGTTGCCAACCGGTGTGGGGCGTCCACACACAGGTGCAGTATTAAACTAGGTTTGGAGAGCACACCACTTCACAAGCGAGGGCTGGGAGACGTGCGTACAGGAAGGTTTTTAATAGCCATTGCTCGTGTTGGCTTGTCAGTACTGTTTCTCTATGCAAATCTGCAGCGGTTTGCCCTCTGAGTAGACAGTCTTGTAAATGTTAGATCAGATCTCCTAATATTACTCACATCTGGGCAAAGTACGTAAAACGACTGCAAATGCCGACAGTGAGCAGCTGAAATCACGACATCCTCACAGGGATATCCATGATGTCCTGTCTCACAGCCAGTATGAACTTTTAAGTTTATCTTGCATGCATACACCCTGATCTCTCCCTCTATCGGACACCCCTTCAGGGAGGGGAGTGCATTGTTCACCTGCATTTTTTACATATACACACAGGTGCATGTGTGTCATTGGGTAGCACAGTAGCCTCACACCTCCAGGATATGGGTTCAAATCCTGCCCCCAGCTCTCTGTGTGTAACATTTGCCTGCCTCCTGTTTGCGTGCTGCGTTTCGCAGGTGTGTAGGATCATTCCTGTCTCCCTGAGCTTCTTGGGGGGGTAAGATGTCTCCTATCTTGTTCCCATTTTTCCTGGGACATATTCCAAGGTCGTCGTCATCCATTCCTAAACAATCCGTTTTGGAAGATGGATCAACAGATGTGTACATGCTTGCGTATAAGACATCGGACACCTTTACTCCGATTATAAAAACATACAACGTAATACCGTGCAGCAACTCTCATGCATAAAAGCAGCAATCTGGGCGGGAAATCATTCTACTAACTATTATTTATTCAGTTTATTTACATTCCCACCTATTGTGCCTCTTCCATCATTGTCGTAAATAATAATGAATAGAATGAGTGAAGTAAAGCAATGAGAATTATGGCTGAAATTGGTAGCGATAGCAGGTATGGGTGGGATGACTCGTAGCAATGGGTGGGCTAATCATTTTGTAAATGATCATAGTGACAAGGTAGGAAATTACACACAGTGGGGAATGGTGTAAAATATCAGCACACGTGCCAGCGTATAGAATCACAGCCGGGCCACGCAGACTGAGAGCGGAACTATCGTGAGTGCTGCAATCACTGCCACCACCACCACCACTCCATCATGCACGGGCAGATTGTACAGCAGCCTTAATCCATCCTGTCCAAATGATGTCTTCTTTGTTGTTGCGCGCCGCAGAGTAATTCAAACGGGCTTTGGTACGGAATCCTGCCGAATGTCCCCCCCCTTCTGTTTGCAAACAAAGGTGACGGAACTCGTGCAACCGCTATGGTTGCCGGGAGACGTAAATAGCATTGAAAAGACTCTGCCGGTGACAGGTTCACCTTAGTGAGTCACAAAGCGTAACCCCAGACTTCTCCACAGAGACGCAGCCTCGCCAAATCAGACAAGCTTGGAAGCGTCACTTTTTTTTGTTTATTTTTCAAGTTATTTCCAAGTTATTGTTATTTTTTGCCATCCCATAATCGTGGGCTGCCGAAACTCAGACAAAGGGGAGTGAAGAGCCACCCAGGTGGATGGAAGGTCGGCCAGCTGGGGACAAGCACGGAAGCTCGAGGCTGGGGTTATCGAGCAAGTGGTCAGCGACCCTGGTGTCTGAAATGAGGGGCCTCCAACCTGCCCGGATGATGGTGGCCGGGCTGCCGTGAGTGACAGGCAGTCGGCTGTCAGTAGTCCTCATCCATTCAGGTTATACCTGTCTGAGACACCTTAAACCCGGATGGGAGGGGCTTGCTCTTTTTCAAGTTTTTTTTTTTGTTATTTTGACTTAGGTCTTTTTATATTTGCAAGAATACCCCCCACCTCTCTCCCTCCTGCACTCCCCTCCACCCTCCTGAAAGAGAGAAAGAGGGGCAAAGAAAAGCCGCCCTGACGTTCCCTACACGCTCGCATGTGGCCTGGATGTCTGAGCGGGGTGTGTCCACCCGCGCGTGCAAACAGAGGTGCGTGGCAGCCATGATGGTGATGGACAGGTGACCCTCTGGCTAAGGCTAACCGAGGGCCATTCTTTGGTGCTGACATAGCATCCAGAACAAAGGTTTGTGAAACATGTATACTATGTATCTGCATGTGCGCATACGTTACTTAAATACAGATACATCCAAGGCATCCCTGGATAGCTGAATTACCTGAAGAACTAGCTGCATATTTTGTTTGATTGTTCTAGAAAGTCCCAGGGATGGTGTAAGACGACGGAGGATCTTTCGGCGGCATCGGCTCACCGGAGCTTCTAAATATGGACTTGAAAGAAAAATGGGAAAAAGAAAGAAAACCGAACCCTTGCTTTCTGCAACCGAAATGTCTTCATAGACAGACAGATACTTCATTAATCCAGCAGGAAATTTCAAAATAACGCTCTATTAATTTCTAACTGGAACAATAAATAATAAATGATAAACAGTAATAGTGCAAAGAATGTTTGATAAAGTATTGCGCAGAATTCCATAGTCGATGCACAGTAATAAACAGCATTGCACAGGGGGTTGTTCTGTGAATGAGTGAATTTTCTGGGGAGGTGCCAACGCGGTTCTGGTCTATTCAAACAGCTGGTTGCCCCCCCCCCCCCCCATCACAGGATGATTCATTTTTCATGAGAATTCATAAAGTTATAAGTTATATGATTAATAGCTTTTGGTGCTGAGCTGAAAGTGAGACAAGCTTTAGCCTGGCGTTCATGCACTGCATGGACCAGATTCTTTTGTTTTTTAGTAAAGATGACTTCTTAACACATGTGGATAATTATGTTATCACTGCAATCTGGTTTTATTGCCGTGTCGTTGGTGATTAATGACTCCATCATAGCTTCCGTCTTCCTTCCTAAGCTGACAGGGCTCCAGGTAGAGTCCCACGTCTAATATTCTTTGAAGATGTACAGCTTTTGCCAGAACTGTAAACATAGGTTTGTTAGTAATAATAATGTAAGTAATAATGCAATTATGTATGACTGACTGTAGAGAAAGCAGACAATGTCCTGAGCACCTTACAGAACCAAGGAGCCCTGGCACACAGCCAGACTGACACATTATAGTTTTATGTTGGAATACACCGGGTCATGTTCACTTACATTCATACATCCTTTAACCAGCAAGTTCCTAACTAGATGAAGACCCGGCTACATCAGTGTCCCTCACAGCAGTATGAAGACACACCGTCCCTCATTACCTAAAGCATGACAGAGACACACCGTCCCTCATTACCTACAGCATGACAGAGACACACCGTCCCTCATTACCTACAGCATGACAAAGACACACCGTCCCTCATGACCTACAGCATGACAGAGACACACCGTCCCTCATTACTGACAGCATCATGGAGACACATAGTCCCTCATTACCTCCAGCATGACAGAGACACACCGTCCCTCATTATCTACAGCATGACGGAGACACACCATCCCTCATTACCTACAGCATCATGGACACTCATCTTCCCTCATTATTGACAGCATCATGGAGACACAACCTTCCCTCATTATCTACAGCATGATGGAGACACACCATCCCTCATCACCTACAGCATGATGGAGACACACCGTCCCTCATTACCTACAGCATCATGGAGACACACCGTCCCTCATTATCTACAGCATGACGGAGACACACCATCCCTCATCACCTACAGCATCATGAACACTCATCGTCCCTCATTACTGACAACATCATGGAGACACACCGTCCCTCATTACCTACAGCATGACGGAGACACACCGTCCCCTATTACCTACAGCATGACGGAGAGACACAGTCCCTAATTATCTACAGCATGATGGAGACATAGTCCCTAATTATCTACAGCATGATGGAGACACATTGTCCCTCATTACCTCCAGCATGAAGGAGATATACTCTATTTAGAGCAGAACGGAGACACGCTGCCCCTCATTACCTACAGCATGAAGAAGAAACTCTGTTGCTATTTACAGCAGGACGGAAACATACTTTCCCTCATCATTCCACACTGAACTCAAGATTAACCTTACTTGTTAACAGCCAATCCCAAAGACGACAGCCAGTTTAAGAACGATCGTATATGCTAATACGCTACCCTGTCAATTGGGAGCGACGAGAGCCGTTACAGAGCTGTCAGGCTGCAGCGATCGGCGTGTTTCAGGACCTCTGTGATCTGTTTGTTTTTGCCCTCGATAAAGAAATCTGAGGAGAGCATGACGACTAGCACCAGAGGCTAAAACCAGAGTATGAAAGAAGTCGAATGTAGCTGCGTAACTCAGCCTGGTTGCTTTCTACTGTGTAGACATGTTCAACCGCTTTTAGACAGACCTCACAAGTGCAGCTATGCAGCCACTAAACACACGAAGCAGTCAGTCATTCTGGTCAAGCCACCACCATGAGTGTGGGACACCAGTATTGCGCTGGTTTAACATCGTCAGGACAATCATTCCCTACATCGTGTTACATACATCCTTGCCGTTAGGCATTTATCGTTTCGGTTCTCGATTACATTTCCAAGTCCTAGCAGCTGCTGGGGTGGGAGGGCAGGCGTCCCGGTTGACGAACGGGACTGAGGATCACCAGGCACCCGGGTCATAGCTAGAAATTTTGAGCCTCCTGACAAAATGTCACCTTGGGCTCCCTGCTTGCTGTAGCACACTCAGTCTGCGGGGGGGGGGGGGGTTAGATTTTATTGAGTGCCCCCCCCAAAAAAAATGAAGTGCTAGATGGGCTTTGCAGACAGTGCAACTAACCAAATAACCAAGAGAACACAAAGGGTTTCAATTATAAAATGTGTGTGTGCATGTCACCTTTGTTGATGAACTGAAAAATAACAGTCATGATTACTTTAATTTCTGTTTACTGTACTGCTTCAAACGCAGGGCCACCACTCCCTCAACCCGAAGTTAAACACACACAGAAACTGCATGTACGGAAAGGAGCATCCTGACAAGTATCATTTAAACTGGGTGTGTCCCGACATCTCAGCTTACACCTGGATGGGAGCCACAGCCCCCTCAGAAAACGCCAGAGTGAGAAAGCAGAAGGCCACGCCTCGCTCGCTCTTGACGAGCCCCACACGCCTTCGAACGCAAGGCCTGCCCTCCTCGCTCTGTGGCGTTCCGTGGCCTAAGCACCACCGCCACCTCCCATTTAATGTGTCGCCCCCTCTTCCGAGAATTTAGCTGAAGCTTGATGCCTTCAAAGGAATGAATTAAAAGTAGCCCCCCACCCCCCCACAACAGCACCACCACCACCACCAGTAAACCCCCACCCACATTGACCTCACTGGCGCCGACTTGTCAAACAGACAGACGTTGTCAGGAGAAAGAACATGAAACCCCGAAGATACGACAGAGTAAGTGTCTAAATCAGGCCTGGCGGTGGTACCTTACGAGGGCCCTGAGCTCTGTGGGCTCTCATTATGTCCTCAGGCTCAATGGGCGGCCTAAAGTCATTGTTTGGACAAAATGACATCACAATAGCGAATGATTCTCCCCGTGTCCATTGTGGTTCAAAGGATCTGTCAGGTGCTGTAATTTCAGTCAGACTTATTTGCAGGTACTTTAGTTCTGCAGCCCACATAAGCTCTTTAACGTCGCCTTAATTTCCTCAGGAAGCGAGTTGCGATAGAGGCATCTCACCGAGGCGTGAGGCTGCGCGTGAGCCGTAATTCGGAAGGGTTAGCTGGCTCAGAAAAGTCGTGGGGGGTGGGGGGGGGCATTGAGATTCCTGGTTATCAGTCCCTCTTCTTCTTGTTGGAATAAAGAGGTGGTGGTGGGGGGGGGGGGGCTCACACAAGTAGCCCACGTAAACCTCCAGGAACAAATTGGTTGTTGTCTGGGGCTGGCGCTGTCATACTTGACGTGTTTTGCCAGCGCAAAGACTCGGAGATAAACAGATTGGTGGACTGACGGCCGGAAAGCCTTTCCCGGGCCCTCGTCTGGATTCCCTAGGAAAATAAATGAATACATAAAAGCTAGGCGCATATCCATTTCTTTCTCAATTTTATTATTTTTTTTTTACTGGGACGGATTACGCAAGACAAGACTAAATCCATCCAATCCTCGCTTACGCTATTCCAGTCTCTCTCAACCCAGGTCTCTTTATTCGGGCCCATCTTCGATGTCCTGGACGACCCAAACGAAGCCCACTTAGGCGATAGGCGGGGGGGGGGGGCTTCTGGCAGGCTGGGGTAGGCTGAGCTACGTCCAATCGCAAGGCCCGGAGAATTTGGATTCATAAGCTTGTCGGCCGCTCACTTACAGCTGACGGAAATGGCCCGTTTTCCCTTGCAAATCAGGTGAATAATTCCATAGCCCGCCTGCCATTGCTCTAGGCAGGAATAAAGTTGAAGAGAAAAAGTTTGGGGGGGGGGGGATCCGTGCCGGTTTAATAACATTGATTGTTCTTGAAACTGATAGACAGTAACGAGGATTACAGGTAGAACCTTGGGATCTGTCTCATCATCTCCTTCAAACTCCTGGGCACTAGTGATTTCTGAGACCAGGAGCCAACGGTAAAACGCCGTATATGTACACAAGTCGCAAAGCAGAGTCGGCGCTGTCAAGCCGGGCCCTGGATCTGGCACCCTGGGAACAGCAGAGGAGGAACACGAGCCTTATAATTTAATACCATGGCTGCTAACTGACGCACTTAGGTAACTTTTCATGTTTAGCAAATAATAACCGGGCTCAAATAGCAGCGTCTGTATCGTGCGGAGGCTTGTCGGGGCGCGTCGTGCGGAGTTACGGCTACACGATGAAACACAGTGCGGCGGTGGGGGACGGACGGCGATAGCCAAGGCCACGCATTACCACGGCATTCAAACAATAACCATGAGGAGCAAACACGCATATCATGTGCTGAAGAATGGTTTGCAAGATACTCTTTAATTCCACTGCCCTATTTTAATGTGAAAATCCCACTGTAAGCAATAATATTAACGACAAAAATGTGTTTAAACTGAATTGTGGTGTATGCTTTTATGCGTTTTTCATAAATGACACTGGAATAACTTATAATTTAATTTTTAATAATATAACAAATCTCACGAGCAGGAGGGACGTAAATCTCAGACAGACAAGTTACATGTAAAAATGAAGCTGATTTCTTCACAATAGGTGACATTTAATACTTGGAAGGCAACTGAAAAACAGCCGGTTTCCTGGGAATTAATGGCTTTTTTGTCACCAGTAAATGTTTTCACAGCCCTTCTGCAGCAACTGTTTACATTCTTCAGTTAAATTAGCACTGTGACATTTCATTCATAACATCCGTCTCCGAATAATCCTCCTGAACACTGTGTGTTTATTTTCATTCAGCGCCCTTCCATTACGAGGGGCTTATCTCCTATTTTTTAATCGATAATTTCCAGCCTCTTCATGACATAAAACTTATATTTTCCAAAGATTTCAGTTGCTCATGAGGTTCACAGTTTCAGATGCTTTTTATTCTGGTTTTTGTGTATAAATCGGAATATGAACTACGATGTAACCATTCCCAGCCTTCTCCCACTTCAGTTGGAGTTACATCCTTTTCAGTTCGATTTGCAGCCTGTCCGCTTCTGCTCAGCGCTGTACATAATCTCTTCTGATTCAAGCCAGGAACAACAACCAATTTTTTAAATTGTTTTAAAATTTGAACTATGAAGTATGATTTAATAAACTAAAACCCAAAGACGAATGAGACATTCTAAGCAGGGCTCCGTCTGCATGCCGTGAGCCACAACCCGGACGCTTCACGGCGCCTTCTGGGCCTTTATCCTATTTTTTTCTCCGGCAAACGTGGCGGATTCGGCGGAAACGGTGTATCCGCGATGTCCTCGGGGTCCACGGCTCGATCACCAAAACCCAGGTGGGAGCCCCACTGCTCTCGCCAGGCGATTGCATTTCGTGACAAATTGACCCTGTGGATTCCTCTCGGGGGACGGCCGTAATTCACAGGTGCCAGGAGGCCGGCACAGAAACGGGAACGATTAATCACACAACCTACAGAGGCTTTTCAGAGCCGTGCATCTAATGTGTACAAGCTGGGGCCAAGGTATTAATGGAGCCAAATGGTTCTTTTTTAAAAAGGGGGAGGGGTGTGCGGACTAGCCAGTCAGTTCTGCCAGAATCTCGCGTTTTTATAAATTGTCAGGTTTTGTGGGGTGCAAAGAACAGCTTTGATGCCACAGTATATCTTGCTGAGCTTTGGGGCTCCAGGCTGCCATCGAGTTTCTAAATCTAATATCTAATTTTAGGGCTGGCTTATGGAAATCAGACTTTATACACTGGCGGCCCAACCCGAAGGGGCTTTAACAGCTCTGTGCAGGTAACCGTAACTCTCACCCAAGAAGCAGTCAGCCGCAGCGGACAGAGGTCCAGTTCCATTTTAGACACCGGTCCAAGGGAACAAGAGGAGAGAAAGATGGGCATTTCTATGTTTGGGTCAGTTAAATTATCGCTGGAGGTTTTCAGACTGACATTTGCTATTCCACCAGCCTTTAAATTAAGCTGAAGCTTGCAGATTTATTCTGTGTGCAGTGTGTTTGCATTTTTACATCACACATGCTTTAAAAACTTTCATTTAAGCAGCTGGGTTCCTCATAGTACTTGACCTTGGCAGCTTTCAGATGATTTCCTGGTCCAGGTTACGCCAGAGGTCGCCCGCAGAGCTGATTCGCTGTCCCATATTCTGGCACGCGCAGAGCAGTGATGCCACTCAGCAAGAGGATGGAAATGTACAACGAGAGACCCTTGAACGTCCTTCATAATTTGTGGCCAGAGTCTAAGAAGAACAAACCGTTGGCATCTGCAGAATACTGGATGTCAACCTGCAGGCCATAAAAAGGGCAAAGTGAGACTTCAGCAAAACCGAGCGATACACCTCGTTTCCAGAGGAAGAGGCAGAAATAAATCAAGTACTGAATAAATGAATGAAACGTCCTTACAGCACATTTACGCATGGAAATTCTGCCAGCACATGGTTTTCCAATTATAATATAAATCCAAAATACGGAGGAGGGAGCCGAACTTAACATATCAAATTTAACCGGCAAAAACACCCCCTGTCCTGCGCTTCATACGCGGCCGGGCCGAGAAGTGAGCCTCAAAACTGAAAAGTTTGTAATATAAGATTGTATGTATATAT
>JAAGVU020000062.1:1085617-1143573 GCA_011763525.2 Mormyrus iriodes | reverse complement strand
ATGTGTGTGTGTGTGTGTGTGTGTCAGCGACAATTAATTCCCCGTGTCTGTCTTCAGTGCCATTTATCTGAGACATGAGGACCACGACAAGGCGGTCTCCCGCTCTCAGCTGCCGCGGCTGCTCACGGGCCTGGGAGCTCTTTTGCATGCCTCGACCATCATACCTTCACCGAAACAGGTTTTCATATTAAACAGGTAGCTAGAGCAATCAGCAGTGGCTCCTCTGGAACACATGAATTATTCCAGCCAATTCCCCCCCCCACGCCCACCTCGCAACACTTCCCGCGATCTGCATACGGCTATGCAATTATGCGCTCCGGCTCAGTCTGAGCAAACGGCGAGACATAATGCCAGAAGGTGGCAGAGGAGCGGGGCCTGAAATGTGATGCCAAAATCACACCAGCACCTGAGAACTGTGCCCCTTGCGTGCAGGCTTTTTTCACATGGCATGACATATCTTCATGTCACGCTTCTCAAATGTGTCATGGCCACAAGAATATACACCTACGGTCTGAGTATGGAAGAGCCCATCACTATGGACTCTCTTAGAACATTTTTTTCACAAAATGGCAACCGTAAGATACTGTTAATTTTCAATATCTGGTTGCTTCAATCAGTGATGAAATGTGCAGACAGGCAGCATTTTTCTTCAAAGTACTTCAAAGTGATCAGTAGCCTCTTACCCATAATGCCCTGCTGCCTGAGCTAAAATGTCATGCCGACATTAGAACGTCCCCCCCAGACACTGCTTCTCATGATCTTTAGTGGGAGGCCGCCTCGTTGCTCAGACGATGCCGAGGGCTGTCCACTGTACAAAGCATGCTGGGACAGAGGCCAAGAACGCGTCAGCGTGACGCGGCGGAAACGCCCAAACCCCCCAACCGTCCGACAGCGATTACTGCGACGGGTGTTAGCAGGCCTAGAAATTGGCACTGTTCCTCACTGTGAAGAAAAACCAACCCCCCAGATCCCCCCCAGACACCACAGCTGACTTCACCACGAGCCACCATGGCTATGAGAAAGTGGGGGGGGGGGTGCGTCAGAGAGTGAGCCTGATTTATTAAAAACACTTTGGAGACGTGCTGTATCAGGCCAGGAGGTGGAATTCCTTCTGCTCCGGACAGCAAAGTCGGGAGAGGACCCCTGCCCCCCCCCCCCAGCGCCACCGACCACGAGGGGAAATCCAGCTGTGTTTACCTGACCTCTGAACGCAGGGGCTCCGAGCCGGCCGAAGGTCCTGAACTTGGCAGGAAGAGTCACGCCACAACCCCACACTACTATGGCAGGCGAGCCCACCGGGCGTACGTCATGTTTAGGGGGGGTGGGGAAGCCATGTCAGATACCCACTTATTAATAACATCTAGCTGTAACTTCATAAAAAAGCCACTTGGCTGAAAATACAAATTAGTTCGGCACAAGTACTACCTCAGCGACTTTCCCCCTGAACTTGTGTGTCTGATGATTGTTCTGGTGCAGATCCTCACCTTTGGACGCCTTGATATTTAACGCATTATTTATCTCACATTCTGCAGTTATGCTTCGGCAGAATCAGCCGCCTTTTACACTTAACCGTACGGGAAATCCTCTGATTCTGAGCCACATTTAAGAACATTACTGAGGGAGGGGGCACGGGATGGATCACCGCGAGTGGATGAGGGAAAACCTATTCCCCCACCCAGATCTGAGGGAGGACCCCCTCCAAACCAAAGCCAGTTTGGTCTGAAATATACCGCTCGGAAAACCTGCCAACGGCGAGATTCTGTCGCACGGTGGATCTCCGGGGATGTGACCCATGCAGATGTCAGCAGATGTGGTTCAGATATTAATCCAGTCTTGGAAAAGAGCCTTTGTGTCATTAAAACTGCAGGCTGTGTTTACAAACGGAAGCACAGGAAACGCTGACAGCTTGTGGTAAAATACATACATGTCGATATAAGCAAGCAAACACTGAACATTTCTGAAAATTCTCGAAAATAAATGACAGGTAAGAATTAATGGCAATTCTCTAGGAATCTACACCTGCACTGAAATTATGCTTATTATTTTACATGATTGTATTTGTAACAATTTCTTCTTTATCCTGCATGCAAATTACTCAGACACGTTGAAAAGTAAATAGTAAACATAGTAACATTTAAGGGAATCGACCATATTTTGAAATGTCATTTAAGCGTCATACAGAAGGTTCCAGAATACACATCAGCAATAAGCCATTGAGAAGCTATTGAAATGGTATGTGGATTAATGTCACTGTTCTATCTATGAGTGGCAGTCAGCTGACCTGCCCTGTATTTGACATCACTGCCTCCCCCTGCCGAGGGAGCCGCGCCCATCTCAAAGCCGCAGTGTCACCTTCCTCGCTGGTGCCGTGTAACCACATATCAAAGGGAAATCACGCCACTCTCTCCAAGCACCTCCTGTCAAATCACCAGACAGTCACATGACCAGCTTGGCAAGTTCGTGTGCGCGTGCCGCTGGTGTGTCACACGGAACACCGCGCCATCTCTTAGGCGAACATCAATGGATCGTCGGCCGCATTCCTACATTGTTTATCCACTTGTACATCCATCCATCCTTCCATCCATCAATCCATCTCTTCATCCATATGTCAGAAGAAATGCTTAACCAGTCGCTTTAGCAAGCCCAGAGGCAGAATACGCTGGGGACGAGGCAGGCGACCTGATAGACAAGATGCAGGTTTTAGTGGAGAAGATAACCCAAGAGGCTCTGTATCAGGCTCTCTTACTCGTCATGGACACGATGGGCCTCCCACGCGGGCGGATGTCAGCAATGAGTGTACATTTAGATTCACACCAGGAGCGTGATTCACAACCAGGTGGTCCAACAGCCCATGCAACATTTCACACAATGAAGCCATTTACACATTCACACTTTCAAAAAAAAATAAACCAACCCCAACAAACTGGAAAGACGAGCAAATGGGTTTTCTTTTTACCTGTTCCCATAAAGATTCGAGTGTGTCTAGGCTGACAACTGAATTCATGTCTGTAGTTGGCAAAAAAAAAGAGCCAGATCCTCTGGATAACCTTTGACCGTTCAGCGCTCAAACATTTTCCCATTTCCCCCCCCTCACTTTCACGATTTTCACTAGCTCCCCAGGGCTTCAGACTGAGAACACGTGGTAGAACACTCAACCAATGCTGCGACATCAGGTGTAGGCTAACGACAAAACGTGCCGTTTCAATTAAAATTTACGAGATGTACGTCAAAAATGGTCACCACATTCAACTACCACCGAATGAGTGCCGTGGGTCCCAAACATCTGCGTGAATACTCCAAAAATATAGTCACTTACTAGCTTAACAGCCCTCTGCTTGAGTTCACAATATTCATCTTCTAACAGGTAGATTTTTTTGTTTAATTCACCTTTACTGAACTTTTTCAGACACAAGTATGAAAACCCTTCAATTCCTGGTTGTCCTGAATACGCGGTGATATTTAAACACACCCCCCCCGGAGAGTATGCCCAGGGGAAAGGAACCCTGCTGTCTCTAAGCCGAAAGGGGCTAACGGCTTTAACTCCCTCTTCAGCCGCTGTTTAAATTGTATTTTCTCTTTACCCCGGCACCCCCAGTGTGTGCGTGTGTGTGGGTGGGTGTGTGTGGGGGGGGGGGGGGCATTATTACACACGTACATACACACACACAGACACACACACAACGCACACACCAGCACTGGTGGTCCGTCAGAACAAACTCTGCACACGTTTGTTTTCGCAAAAGGGTGGAGGGTGTACACAGGAACAAAAGCCTTAACCAAGTAGGCAAACACAGCATTGTGTTTGGACACCGCACCGAGGACGGCCTCGGGGTCTGTAGGAACCGTCAGTCATCGCTCTCAGCAGCCATCCGTCTCGTCTCAGGCAGACCCCCGCAGCCAGACTCTGTGTGTAGGCCTCAGCTTCATGGCATCCTGGCTCAAAGATATTCAGCGGTTCTAACACTAAAATAAAGCATTTTATTTTAATCTGGTATGCCTGAGTAGAAAGCTGACGTCTGCCTGTCTTCCCCCACCATCCCTCCAAAGCTGAGGTGCACATTTCAGAAGCGATGGGGGCATCTCTCAGTGAGGCTAACCAGAGTCAGGGAGCCTCTCCTACTCCAGCCCTTCAGGCCTGGGCACCCCTGGGGGGGGTGTAGACCCTTCCTAGGCGCCGTCGTTCTGCTCTTCCTCCTGCCCTCCTCCCTTTTCTCCATTTTTATTGGCCTCTCATTTACTCGGCGTTGGGGTGATTTTTATCAAAAGCCAGAAGGCCGCGGGACTATGGCGGCAATAAAGTGACCCCCGTGCTAAAGAGCCAGCAGCAGCCTTACGGGCACAGACACCACTTTTATCTGACATCCGAGATAAAAGCGCCACGCTCTCGCTCGCTCCTCCAGCTCTCTCCCGTTTCACATTCCCAGATCTGCAGCATGTGGAATTCCCAGACCAGACAATAAATCGCTCTCCGTCCCGCCATGTTTTCCCTGAAAGTCTCCCCAGCGACAGCAGGGAAATGTCAGCTTCACATACGTTTAAAAAAAAAAGGCACAGAGGAGAGCTGAGTGCGTTCTTCCCCCAAAAAAGGAGCACCAGCAAGTCCAAATGGCATCATTCTGAACCACAAGTTGCCTATTTGCTGCTGTTACACATTCAGATCATCAATCACCCGTCAAATGTATTTTACGCCTAAGTATAGATTTCTCTCTTTGTAAATAAACCTGCCGAGGCAAATCTCGAAAGAGACTCATGGGAAATCTTGCCACGGCCAGGAATGCACCATGATCTACCGGCGTTGTACCTGGGCTATTAAACAAACAAAAAATATTTGGCCACCAACCGTGACCTTTCTTGCCTTTGCCAGCTGAATCGTTTGGAAAGGCAGAGGGAGGTGGTTGCAAATGAAATCCAAATTAGCCACTGTTTCCTGATCTACATCCTCCTGTGCTGAGACGGCGTGAGATTTGAGAAGATTAGTGGGTGCCCTTCTCAGTGTGCTTCCCTTCCCAGCAGCCTCGAATGAGGTCATCCACACTTAACCTGCCAGGCATAAGCCGCCCGGCGCCAAGAAAGCCATACGCTAGGTCAGCTGGGAGTGTGAGGACACGCTCCCAACATGCCGGCGTCTTCATCCACAATGGCTGCCCATTCCCATCACCGACTGCGTTCCAGAAATACACCCACGCTAATCGCTAACCCGCCGTCTGTACAGTGTACAGTCCCTGAATCATTCACCTCTCACCTGTCACAGGCCAGGCACCATAAGTCTTCGGGGGATGGTCGCACCTGTAATGGTGTCTCACATTTTCCACAATCAGCTCCACGGGGGCCCTGTTTACCATGCCATGGGCCTGTGGGGAGGGGCTTCACAGGGTATACATTCTGAATGAGAAGACTTGAATCAATGGGAAAACATACAGAATGTACAACCCAATAACTCACTGGGAGACATTTAGGTAGCCCAGTGCTGCACTGGACAAAACCCAAAACATAAAGGTCAAACTACTGGAGCCCTAGTACCTGGGAAAGCTTTCAGTGTCCTCCTGGACACCCCGCCCCCTTGTACTACCCTCTAGCACAACACCCAGGGATGAAATAACGATCAAAACCGGCAGCTATGGAAGCTGCTGCAGAACAATAACGTAATAACAGGCACAGGAGGGGGGGCGGAGAAAAGAGGAAAGGAGGCGGGGCTATGCTCCCACAGAAAAGCCTGCCATAAATCTGTGGCCTGGGGCGGCTGAGCCGAGTAGCCAGGGAAGTTAGAAAGCAGATGTCTGGCTGTCAGGAGTGCGCTTTAGCACTCCTGCAAGATAGGGGGGATTCTGTTCTGTGCTTTGGGAGAAACCCACCAGGATGGGTGATAAATGCAATGCTCACTGAGTCGAGCTCCCAGAAAGCCATGTCATCGGACACCAATGACCTCACAGGGGCCCAGGATCCAGTCCTGGACTACACTGACCGGGAACCCACTCTATAACCCCCAAGAGGATCCTGGAACAGACTTATCAGAGGAAAGCCACACAGTGATGGCATCCTGCTCAGTTGAACCGCTGCTGGGCTTGAAGCCTAGAGGAAGTCTCATTGACCTCACAGCACACGTGACGACCCGTGACAACCTGTCATGGGCCAGTTCCCAAAAGATAGAGAGGGTTGCATTTCAAACTCGCATGAAACAGCCAATAAAAAAGCTGGCGTGATTTACCGGCGAGATTCTGTCTGTAGCTAGCGGTGAAGAAAGTGGGCCGAGCATCAGTCACGTTCAAAGTGAGGCCACCACAGAACACAGCCAGCAGTCCCATGCGTTTTCATATTGCACTGCGCAGACTGTCATTTTTATCCTGAGCCCTTCCACCAGCCCAGCTTCCATAATGACACCGGCTGCATTGCTCGCTGTCCATGCTCCCGGCTGAATTAACACACGCCAGTGTAAACAAACACAGACACACAGGCACGTGCCCAAATGAGGGGCAATGTTTGACTCAGTGGGTTCATCCTCTGCGCCAGCAAGCAGAAGGTCACAGGATCAAATCCCATTTCATCTCCGGCAAAATAGTTGCATGACCATTGTGCAAGGCCCTTAACACCCGCCCCTCCCCCCCAAAACACACCTCTACCTGTGTATCTGTGTATCAAGAGAGAAGATGGGACATGAGAAAATTAAAGAATTCCAAATATACCTATACTTGTGCCAACAATTAGCTACTGAGCTACTATAGTTCAACAAGTACAGCATTGGACTAACCATACAAATGTCATGGGTACTGATGCCAGGGAGTCACATCAACTGTAAATCACTCTGGATAAAAGTGTCAAGTAAATGGGATATGAAGCTTAATTTAATTTTCATTTCAAATGCACATGTGCCGGCAGACGGGCAGATCACTGAGGGAGCCTCACCCTCGTGTCGGACAGACGACTGGGCCTGTCGCAGCTTCCCCCCGCAGGACGAGTCACATGCACTATCTATTTACACAGTGACAAAGCTTCACCCCGAGGGAAAGCGCCGCGCGCACCACCGCGGCTTAATTACGACGTTTACTGGGTAATAATGACATGGGAGTAGTCATTACGGAGCGTGTTTACACCGCGCCGGCCAGCGCTCTTCATTCATGCCAGCCTGCCGGAGAGAAACCTGTAGCTACATGCACAGGTTACCACGGCAGCAAGACAGCAGGACTGCTTACCATTAAAGCCCAAACTGTGTTTTGTAAACTGTCATAATGTGGTGTGATGTAGCTTATTATTATAATGATTACTGTTATGATTATGATTGGTATTGTTACATTGCCACTAACTGCGACCCTCACTAGGAGATGCCGTGGGAAAAAGACGATATCATCAATATGTGAATATTGTCACTCCCGAGACCGATTGTGCACTCCCGAGACCGCCCGTGCAGTCAAATGTTCTACAGTCCCGAGACCGCCCGTGCAGTCAAATGCTGTGCACTCCCAAGACCGCCCGTGCAGTCAAAAGCCGGGGACTCCCGAGACCGCCTGTGCAGTCAAAAGCCGGGGACTCCCGAGACCGCCTGTGCAGTCAAATGCCGTGCACTCCCGAGACCGCCTGTGCAGTCAAAAGCCGGGGACTCCCGAGACCGCCTATGCAGTCAAAAGCCGGGGACTCCCGAGATCGCCCATGCAGTCAAATGTTCTACAGTCCCGAGACCGCCTGTGCAGTCAAATGCCGGGGACTCCCATGACTGCCTGTGCAGTCAAAAGCCGGGGACTCCTGAGATCACCTGTGCAGTCAAAAGCCGGGGACTCCCGAGACCGCCCGTGCAGTCAAATGTTCTACAGTCCCGAGACCGCCCGTGCAGTCAAACGTTCTACACTCCCGAGATCGCCCGTGCAGTCAAATGTTCTACAGTCCCGAGACCTCCCGTGCAGTCAAATGCCGTGCACTCCCGAGACCGCCCGTGCAGTCAAATGCTCTACACTCCCAAGACCGCCCATGCAGTCAAATGCCCTACACTCCCAAGATCGCCCGTGCAGTCAAATTTTCTACGCTCCCGAGATCGCCCGTGCAGTCGAATGCTCTACAGTCCCGAGATCGCCCATGCAGTCAAATGCTCTACAGTCCCAAGGCCGCCTGTGCAGTATATCTATAACACAAAAAAATCTGCTATTATGTTCCAGTCCCCAGGACAACATTTCTTGGTTGTTATACAACATTTCATTCATTATTATAAATTAAAAGTCTTTTTCCTACTGCTTGCCTTTCTTTAAGAGTGTCAGCAGAGGTCATCTTCTGAAATGTAACTGACCTGACCAGAGAAGACCTGAAATTAAAACTGTGCTACTGAACCTCCCCCAGAACTCCAGAATGGGAGGGGGGGCTTTTTCAGCCCCAGGGGCCCCTGCCTTTTGCTTTTCTTTATAAAAAGTTACTGGCCAGCCGTAAAAGGGGAACGGAGATATAACCTTAAATCTATTTTGCTGTTCCTTTCACTACTGTATAGCAGGGGCATGTAGTGAAGTGGCAGCTGAACCCCCGCCAAGCCCACCCCACCTTAAACACACATACTCACATAATGTAAGTAACTAAACAGCAAGAACAATTCATACCATTCGTGTATTTGGGACGTGTACACCTGTATCGGTGGAATTTCCTGATCTTACTGTGGTAAAACACAGGCAGGGCCATCTTCCTCATGAACAGTCAGTAAATAGCTGTTTTTTCATGCCAGTCTAAATACCTTACGATGTAATGTCTCCGAGGTCAGACAGAACTGGCAAAATAAGATGAGTTAACACAGTTCGTAATGCAGGAGTGGTTACCATAAATATGCGGCTTGTATGCTGCCCTATACCTGTACTACGAAAACAATTACTGTAACGTTGTTTGTGCCTCGGACATAAGTTAGTTTATTACTATCAACGGTACCGCATTAAGGCAAAATATGTGGAAACAAAGATACCATTTAAATGTACATAAATATTATACCATATATATAAAAAAACATCTGGAAATCAGTTATATAATCATACATATAGTTAAAAAAATATACTAAGAAAACACGACCATCAACAATTTCTTTACTTGAAAACCACGTAAGTATCATGAAATACGAATCAGTAATATTATGAACAAAATAAGCTTAGGTTTTTTATTTTAGATCACTAAAAATGATTTTTCTCCTATTGTATATAATACAAATCAAAAATAATAATTAAAAAAACATGTAACGTGACATTTGCGAATGGTTTAATTTTGAGACATGAGGACTTTGAGTCCAGCAACTGCGATTGAACTGAATTATTGTTTTAAAGCGACGGGTTTTCAGATTAATGGAATATTACTTTGCCATTCCTGACAAAGCATAAATGAATTCTTATTGTCTAAATGCATCATAAATATAACTGCTGAATTCAAATGAGCCCTTTATGGTCTTTTGATGAGAATGCGATTAAGGCAGTATAACGCTCCGAATGTTTCACGTCTAAAGGAAATAAGGCGCGTTCAAAAAGCGTCTAGATTTACATTGTAGCACTTTTTCGTCATCTTTGTCTTTCATCTAATGCTGATTTGATTAAATGTAAGACTTGGATTCACATGTCAATTAAAATTATATTCTGTGGTTTTATGTAACATATTTTGAAACATTTTGGGTTGTGTGGTCACCATAAATCATACATATTGTCTTATATGGTGTTTGTCTAAATAAGTAGATAATTTATATATTTGAAGCAACCATGTAAAAGACCAAATAAAATCTTTTTTATTTAAACATTAAAATTGGCGTTTAAATTCCGCATAACGTACTTCTGAAATGTCCTAAATTCTCTCTCATGCATCACATAAAATTCTAGTCATTACATTCTATTAATTGAATAATATATTTAATAATATATTTATTAGGGAATAAGTCCAAATTAAAACTCGAATTCAGAGTACGTATTATCAGTGTTCCATATACGTTTTTATAAATATGATATTATTTAATACCGTATTCACGCAGCCTACATTTACGAAACTAATTTCTCATGAAAAGTAAATTTGGAACAACATGAGGTGCGTTCGATTTTGTACTCCTTGAAACAAATGCATTTCTGCCTTTTTAAAAACGACTGGGTTCAGCGAAAGATTTGCAAGCTGTTATTATTTTAGGTTTTGCTTTCCCATTTTTCGCGGTTTTAACTGTGTTCAAAGATTAAATACATGGTCACTTGTTTAGAAGCATTAAATCTCAAACGCGTAAAAATTGTTCCGATTCAACGCGTTTAGTCGGCCAGTGACTGATATTGCGGCTGTTCCAGCCCTTGCCTCGGTAATTGATGATTAAACAGTTATTTTTTTACCTCTGAATTCACGCGCATCGGGTGAATAAACCTTAACATTCAATGGATGCAGAACAGGTACACTGAAATGAGACTTAGAACAAAAGACGTAGTATTTTCATATCATTAAAGCGGGTAAAATGTGATACATGATACATTTGGTAAACTATAATTAGAAGCACGTTATAAAATAAACCTATTTTATATATGTGCGTGTGTGTGTGTGTGTATATGTATTGTTATGTAATTTGAATTGACAGGAAAATCAAGGTTACACAAAAATACAGATGCACGCTAGGAAAATATATGAAATAACCGCACACGTCTGTGCGCGCTCTTAAATATAGTTTAAGTAGTATTTTCATATCCTTTCATCGGTTATTATTCTGGCACTTTAACTTGTTATGTCCATTAAATAACTAAACCCAGTAATAGTGGAGCGAGACTGAATTTTCCATAAGATAATTAACCTGCGCTTCTGCGTCTGTGCAGAAAATGTATATGCATGTCTGTCTGTTTTTATAAAACACTTTTGTTTTGAAGCTATATGATGCTAGTAGTATATAGAGTTATACTTTAGCAGTGAGAACAGCGTTCAAGATGTCCATAACCTTTAAACGATACTTGTTGGAACAAAGACTTGCAAGATATTACCAGCCGGTAACGGGGACGCAGCAGGGAATTGCCCACATGACGTCACTTGAGCGCGAGAGACAGCTTGTAAAGAAAACCCCGTACAGCTCTGGCGCTGCATTAAAGAGCATAGATCAGTCCGGCACGTATCTGCGCGTCACTGGATCTATTTAATACCTGCATGGGGAAAGCAAATTTCTAAAATCAATTCTCTGTGGTGGGAACTAACGGGTAAGTAGCCCGTATATCTAAACGCCGTAGATAATCTAACGAATTTAAGGTGACAATTCAGATGCATGTCAGCTGGTGTCGTTCAGGCTGGGCGCAAAGGTAACGACTGCCATGAGTTAAGGCTTGAATCCTGTATTGTACATCATTTTTATTGAAAATGTATTAATTTTGAAATACGGGCATCAGACAGCTGTATCCATGTATCCGATGGTCTGGCGCGGCAATATCATGGCTGATTTTTGCTTTAGTACAAAAGTCAACAGCAGGGAAACTTAGACGTTAACTGGAGTCCGGGCGAAGGACTTCAGCTGTTAAGTAAATCTTTGCTTACACAAGAGATCGTGCTTCTTTACAATATAGAGATATGGATTATGGAGAATGTAGATAATAAGCTCAACAGTGAACCTCAATATACAAGACACCTTCGACTACAGTTCTGATCTTTCATTCTGTGTCTGTTGATGTCTTGGTTAAGCCCCGGTACTAAGCAAACTAGACAGCAGGGACCAATGTGTGAATTGAAATTCCCGTTTTGACGCAACCAAAATGTAATTTTACTACAAAGAACAGTATCGGCTTTCGTCATTTTTAGTAATTCTGATAATGAATTTCGCTAATGAAAGTCTTACAAATAACGTGGAACACAACAAGACAAAATATCACGTTAAAAGGCTTTCTTGGAGTGACATAAAACAATCTATTGTAAATTCAGTTTTAAAATATATTTTTTAATATCGTGACGTGTTCCGGCAACGCACTACTGACGAGTCTAATCCATTTAGATTATCTGTACAGTCGTCGTTATGTATAGCAGCCATTTGAAACATGCTTTCGTAAATGAGTGCTTTTAAATATATAAATGTACATGTGACCAGAAAGACACGTCGCTTTTGTCTATCTTTAAGACCCACTAAACCATATTTGATGTCAAAAGTCAAGTGTCAGAAGCGGATGAAACAGATTCAGAGAGCTTTTGTGTTTATATAGCCGCGGCGCGCGTGTGATTGAAACAGGGAGCAGAAGCGTAGAGTCGCGATTTATTGTCGACATTAAACAAGCACGGGGATTCCTACAGATAAGAGAAGTTGCGTGAATATGTTACGAAAAGATAAACATGCAAGGCGTGTATTATCTGTATTTCAACTAATACCAAACCGACTAATGCGCTGGGGTAAAATCAGGAAGTAATTTATCCTTTTAAGTTAAGATTTATCTGGAAACCTGGTAACTGTTGCTTTACACACCAATTGTAGCACATCATTGCAGTGTTTTTGGAAGAAAAAAAAAGAATGGAAAAAAACATATCCTCCCGAGAAGTGTAGACTACTGGTCGGTCTTCGTGATAGCCAAATAGACGTATCTTGTGATGTTTATTTCCCTAAATTTCAATTCTCTCTTTGTGATTCAAAATAACGGCCTGTGCTGATACTGAAGGCGTGTAAGCGATGTCAGGCTGATGGCGAATATTCACTGATGTTATTCTGTGTTACAGGCATTTGGAATGGAACTAAATTTGTCTAAGAATATAATCTCTTGCGGGGACCCAGGTATTACAGCATGCTTACCTGTTATTTTATACTGTCTTACTACACACTATGCACCAGGGAACCGAAATACATTTTTCAGATGAAGGCGTGAGCGGCGCGGTCTTCTCGTTTGTCGCGTGCCTTCGCCATTTACTTTGGACGAGGCCACATAATTAACAGTAATCATTTCGGTAGTATTTCTAGCCTGATCAGTTGTTAATCACGTGTCTTCAGTGCTTTACTAAATGCATTGACATAATTATTTTTAAGCTAAATTGAGGCCCATTATAAATGCCAGTCTGGTAGGACAATGTTATTCAGTTTTAGATATATCCCTCCACTGTGCTCTGGCGTCGTCGATACGCTGTTTATGTCATTTCCGGTCGGTTTGTTAAGGTCTTTGCCTAAAAACTGTAAGATTTCCGTTGCGAATGTATGATCTGTCGCTGCGCCAAGTTAGAAAACCTTCTAAGTTAGACTAGAAACCTTGCTTAATTGCGTTGTGACAGTCGTATACGTCTCTGATGTGTAGACCTATTTACCTAGGGCTTGAATGTCGCATATTTTGGCCTTCACTGTATTACAAAATCTGAGGTGCATCAGAACTGTCTGAGAGGTCCTTGCGCCCCAAAAGATACAGGAATCTTCAGCGGAACATGAAAGCATTACCCTGCGCTCGCTACCGACCATCTGGAATTACACTGGGCTTGTGGGGCATGTTTGTTTGATTTTATTTCCAGCACAAATACGCTAGTTATTGTTAGTTTGCTTTTAGCTAAATACTGGAAAGGGAATAAGAAAATCAAAAAGTGTAATTAAATAAAATCGCACGTGACGCATGTGCGCTCCTAACGAAAAACAAAATGAGTTTATTTAATATGCAACATGTTTATTGACGTAAAATCTCCAACAGCCTCATCTTTTCCTAAGCCAAATGCTGGTTCTTCGCAACGCGACCCATCCCTCTGAAAAACTAAGGCCCTTGGTATAAGGACATGCAGGTTTTACGGGCTTGTGGTCTAATGAGAAACGGTATAGTTGAATGAAGAGGCGTATTCGCTTGATTGCATAGCGTGCATAAAGATATGCATAAAGAGGGTGATGGGTGACACACGTAATGGTAGTTTTCAAGCCGAAACAGAATAAAAAGACATAACAATGCTTTTCGCTGTAAACCTTAAATATAGACGACTACAGTCAATGAGAAAAACATTTAGAGAAGACATTTTTAAACGATAGAATACAATAAGCAGAATCTAAGATAGTTAACATCTGTCAAGTTAACGCCACCTGCTAGATCTCTGCTGCTGGTTCCAGCTGATCATAACTGATCCGACCGCTATAATTAATTAACACGACCGTCGAAAAGGTTAGCAGAGCCACAAGTGAGCATCGGCTGTTACAGCGAGGACAGTCACACCGTCTTCATCACCACACAGTGGATCAAAGGGAAAACTCCCTCTCTAGAAGGATCCGTATTATCGAGACCCATCTGCTGTTATTTGCTAATCTCTGCTATAAGATGGGGTGACACTATCATAATGAAATGTGTGGTTTTTCCGTAATCTTACTTTAATCGTTTTAAACACATACGTGTTCCATTCCAAATTTTAATCATAAGAGCCAGTAGATTTCACAAGTTGCACACAATAAAAGGCATCACCCTCAGACTAGAATATATTTACTGATACTCCTGACGAACCATTTAATTACGGTCCACTACGAAACTTTCTAATCACGTCTACAATTCAATTCAATTTATTTTTATATAGCGCTTTTCACAACAGAGTCGCCCCAAAGCGCTTATACGATGTTAGATCTACAAGACTGATGTTTACGTTAATTTACTTAGGCGTGTACAAGAGTTGCAAGTAAGCCTTATTTTTGATACCTAAATTACAACTTGATATGGTTTTGAACGGTTATCTTTAAATATGGTGCGTACATTACTGTCATATCCTACTGTAAACCTGTACACAGTAAACATACAACAGTCTTACTAGTGATTTTTAAATAATAATTAAAACAACGTTTTCAATCTCATTGTCACTACACAGCTAAGTTTCGGCACTGTAAATCATTGGTGCGAGAAGTTTAAAAATTACGTGGAGCGAAGATAAGTTTGTTTAGTAAAACACCGACAACAGCGTTCCTTCAAAGCAGTGGCAGTATGTAAATTCTGCGTGTAACAATATTTTATATTAACTAATGTTACAAACTAGATTTTTCAGTGATGCATTATACACATTTGACAGTGCGGAGTTGTTTGTATATAAACTCTTAGACTGAATAATAGCAGGCGTTTTCGTGAATTGGAAAAATTAAAACGTAGAACACTGCGCTAATGTAAATACTAATATGTAAATATTCAACAGCAAAAGACAAGGCAAATCGGGAATAAAATTATCCTGTGGATGTTTTAATTGCATTTACGCGAATTTTGTTTGATCAAATTGACACTGACAAATAACAAAGTTCGATTATCAAGAACAATTTACTTGTTTCTGTGCTTCTATTGGACAGTTTAGAAAGAAAGTCAAGAATTTACGCCGACAGCAAGCCTTGCAGGATGGATATAATTTATTTTGTACTACGTAGACATCTTAATTAACTTATAATTAAATGAAATCTTGTGAGCTTGTCCTGGAGCTAATACGTTGGTAACTTTCTTGTCAATTTTCTTCATTTTCTAATGATTTAATCTTTAAGTAATAATACATTTTAAAAAGTTAGTAAAAAGTTATCTGAGGTAGGAAAATACTGCGGGGTCATGACCTTAGGCTCCTTTATGGACGGCTGGGGGAGTGCGTGTCACTGATGGGTCACGTGTCGAGCCATGGATTTGCTTCAAGGGCTCTATCTGGTTAAATAAAACTCAATGTCAAATGTTATCGCCGCAAAATCATCTCAAAGATCACACAACCAAACGATCTCACCGGCATTAAAACAATAATAAAACAGACCTATTTCTTTTATAAAACGAAGGTCCATCGACACACATAAAAACTGAGTAAATGTTTAACGACAGCATGATTATTACACTTGTGTTTGCAAATAATAATAGATCTATACAATAATAATCACCACATTGCATTGCACAGTGCATTTGGTAGCTCAACAAGTGGCGCATTGCGCGCTAAAAAGGCAGATATCTAGGGTTCATATCCTCAAAAGGGACATAAATTGTAACTCATCTCTACTGTAAGTCGCCTTGGATAGAAGCGTCACGCAAAATGTACATAAACAAAATAATTAATAAAGCGCTTTGTCGTTCTGTAATTATTCTTAAAATTTCAATTTGATATAAAATTCTTTGAAAGGCTGAGGAAAGGGTCACTGAAATTTAGGAATGGGTTTATAAAAATAAGGACTGAAAACAGACTTCTCTGGGTTGCAATACAATTTTATTAAAACAGTTCACTAAATATTCTACAATAAATATTCTTATAATTTGACAAATACGGCGAACGTAGGTTGCAATAAAACGTTTTATTAAAGTACAGCTAGGAGGTTTATGGATTTCGTACCACAACAGAAGCAGAATCGTATGTGTTTCGCGAAACGCGCACAAAATTATGCCGAGTTTGGCATTTTTTGATAACGAGCACATTTTAAAACGATTTCCCACCAGCAGGCGCCGCTGTTTCAAATTAAGTTCAGTAAAGGCATATAAAAACGAATATTTCAAACAAAGTTGACCTGAATAATTACACTTTAAATTTTGGTCAAAGACTTTCAGAAGGCATATCAGATTTAGGCAAATGGCTTCTTTATTTACAGCTATATATTAATAATACCTGCATGTCTATGCGTAATATTTCAAATGAAATTTTAGGTCGGAATTAAAGTTCTGTAAATTGAGATTCTGTAAAATATACGCTCAGCGTTGTCATTTTGATTAAATAAATACCTTTTGCTTTGAGTATTAATAGGTTTAACGTTTTTCTCGTTGGTCTACTATAGGGTGACTTCGGTTGCGGTTTAAATTAACATCCCGTTATCTGTAAGATATGTAGGCTAAACAAAGTCAACAACAACGTAACTACATTTGCGGCAAATTCGTTAACTTTCATTCTTTTACAATCCATATAATATTAGTCTATAAATGCGCCACCCTACAATAGGCACGTTCTCAGTGTATACATGTAAAATCCCACACACGGTTACTAGCCTACGCAGTGTAAAAATTTTTTGGGAAAATTTGCTATTTTAAAAATTATAACAATGTGACTAAAATTTTAATAGTGATTAAATTTAACTGTAGTTTTACTATTCGGCCCGTATGACTATACAGCACCGACAGAACCAATGATTCTTCTTCTTATTATTATTTCAAATATATAGAACTACTAAAATCACGACTTTTATTTAGATAATTATTATCACACTATGGGGAATTGCGGTAAAACAAAGTTATTTCTTAACAACCTAATGAGCTTGATTTTCTTATGCGAACGACACTCGCGTATATTTTACCTTTTGGGGAGAAAATCTGAGTAACATTCATTAGGTCTGTTTAGCCTGATGGGCACATGATTGGCAGCTCACCTTTAACTACTGGAAACAATGGAACGTATACTGCAATCTAACGCCTGTATACGGAGGGAGGGGGGCTGTGTGACGGAGAGAAGGTGGACAGGAAAGTGGTCAACCATTAAAACGACCAATTACAGTTTATTATTTACTTATTATATTCTTACCTGTGACAGATACAATATTACGCTAACAATATTAGCTGGACGTCGTCTATTCGTCATTTCACGAAATTATACTAATGGATATCGACTTATAGACTTTTTCCAGGCAAGATTTTTTCCCTACTCAGTCTAAACTAGGGTATAAATTACTGTATTTTACACGAAATGTTTTTACATCGAACATAGCAAGGCAGGTCACGGCAAGTGTTAATTCAGTTCAGCTTGTATCCGAATATACATTGTGTGCGTGTGTATACAAGCGCGCCTAGCTGCCCGTAGCACTTCGTTTAGGCTCATTTCAAACATGCCCGAATAAAAGGCCCATTTTCTTCGGGAGTTTCACAAGTAACGTAAAGCGGTGCTCGCTCTTGTGTTCCTCTGTGACAAATCCAAAAAGTGCTCTTGCCTGCAGACGGATTAGACCGATCGTAGTTTGTGGGTGGGACCCCCTCCTCGGTGATAGGGGAGGTTTAATAGGAAAATGGGTGGTTCTACGCGGCTTTTCCTGCTAGACAGCCTTAACTCTGCGGGATGAGCCCATTCTCTCCGCAGCAGAAACTGGAAGTGTACCTGCTGTCATTGTGTACGAATTAATTACGCTCACCGGCGAAAGTCGGGCGGAAATCGGTGCGAAAATAAACTTCAATTTGCACAATTTGCTACAACGACTGTACACGAGAAGAGTTTTTTTTTTTTTAATCGCCAGTTCAGATGAGATTCTAAATTAAAAAGACAGAAGATTCACATTGAGCTTGCCTTTTAATGCAGCATAACTCTTCCATTAAGGTGGTATGAACTTGGACAGAATCTCCGAGGCTGTAAGACCCCAGCCGGCGCGCGACATGGCTTCCACCTTCCACTTGCCCAGGACTTCCAGCAACAAACGTGAAACGTTAGATAACTCCAGCAGCGAATCGTCGGATACTGAAGTAGCAGGTACGGTCACCATCCGATTATTCTCCTTCGTCTAAATTCTTTGACTGTAATCCGCAATGCTGCTGAAATACTGACATATTTTAAACTACGTATGCAGGGCAGGTATGCTTTACACTTAAATATTAGCCTATTATTAATTAAGGGACTGACCGGCAGTCAAGAGGCCCAGTAATATAAAACGAGTAAATATACAATGATTTGACTTTTTGAATAAAATATTTTGTAATTGTAAAAAATACATACATTGAAAGTATGAATACCACATTGTCTTCAAAAATTACAGGAAACGTACAGTAAATGTTGCAAAACCTTTTCGTCAGGGAAATTTATTATAAATAACATTTTCACGAGAAGAATTATGTTTAACGATAATACACATTGCTTGAAAACGTGTACAAATTTTTGCAGAATGCATACGTAATAAAAAAAACAATCAAGTTATTAGTTATGCTAGTAGACTTTCTGTTTGGGACTTGCGGATATTTTTTCGGTTTATCTGAATGAACTTTGGGATAAATGCAAAGTAATAAAGAGAAATGACTTCAACAGCAAATGATAGACTAAGTAACTTTAAATTTTGCGCAACATAGTATCACGTGCGTTATTTTATATAGGCATTTAATAGGTAAATTAAAGGCAAAAACAGCCACGTTAGCGCCACTCAAGCGATACTGTGTCCGAGGCCTATAAATATGTTTATATCTAAGAAAGTGTCATAATCTCGCTGTGTTTTGCAACACGGTTGTGTTACATTGCTTTTATTGTCCTGTTATGTTCTTTTCTTAATAGCATATTTTGCATATTTGTTTGCTATACAGAAATTACCACCCTGGTATTTAACAAAATGGAAATTGTCATTTTGACCAATGCTCAGTTTATAGGCCTACTTTTTTGCAGGGTATAGATATTTCTTAGTAAAGGTACGATTTTATTTTATATTTTATATATATATATACACACACACACACACATATATGCATATGTATGTCTGTAACCGTAATCGAATTGAAATAAACAGTAAATGCGGGTCTGTTGTTTCTTAGATAAGGAGAGGCTCACAGAACACAGAAGCGATGACGGAACGGCCGAGGACCCCAAAAAGAAGAAACAACGGCGACAGAGAACCCATTTCACCAGCCAGCAGCTGCAGGAGCTGGAGGCCACATTTCAGCGGAATCGCTACCCGGACATGAGCACCAGAGAGGAGATAGCCGTGTGGACTAACCTCACCGAGGCCAGAGTTCGGGTAAGGCTCCGCTAACCGTATTTTTAACGTGACTCCGCGGCCCAGGGAAGTCTAGAACAAATCCACTTTCTAGTCATTATGATCTTCCACGCCACAACGTCGCCGCGTTCAGCCTACCACATAAACCCTCCTGTAGTCAGTGATTTTTTCCTCCGATCAAATATGTCGGCGACTAATTGAATTCATTCTGAGCTTATCTGCAGGGAAACGACTAACCTATAATACGCACTGCGTAAATAGCCTACACCTACATAATGCACATTAAGGTTACACGGAGTTTCACAATAATTGCAGGTGTTAGTATTAAAACAAGTTACATGGACTAAGTTTTTCATTCAAGGGGCATGCAGCTGCATTAACATTAAGCAGGCCTAATCAAAACAGATTTGCAATTTTTAATGTGGGCCTATATAAATTCTAAATGAAGCTTAATTAGAGGGCGAAGCCTTATATTTACACCGCCATTTCTGCTATTCGTTTTCAGAATTTACGTTGCCACTACAGATTTAAGAAGCGAATGCTCTGGGACGATGACAATAGATAATCATTTGATCAAATCCTTTAAGTAGCTCGGGCCAGTTGCCGGGCGATGAAGTTCTAGCCCCTGATTGTAATCAGTTGCGCTTTAATTTCGTCTACGTTCAACTAGGCCCTGATTGTTGTGCCTTGTGAATTTGTCTGCTCAATAAAAGGCATTTATTTAAACTGCGGCATCTTACTCATGAGCACCAAATTAAAATAACACGCAGTTGTAATGGTAAACAATCTTCTACCAGATTTTATATAATTACACTAAGTTTCCATACACAACGTGTAATCCGTTTAAAAGGGATGTGCTATTAAATAATTTCAAATAGCAACTACATTAGTCAGAAAATCACGTATAGAAACGATTACATATATATTATATATTGTATTATATTACAAACACAATTTCACGTTTTCAGGGATCGTTGCAGGCCCCGTTTTAAAGGCGTCATAATGGAAAGTTAACACTAACAAGTTGCCAAAAATCAATCATAATTAAAGATCCTGTATTTTGACTGCCGACTTTTGAAAATTAGCGGAGTGTTCAGTGGATCTAATCAAATATTTTAACACATTACAGTGTTTAGTTCGGCGACTTTTACCATCGCTTGTATACTGTCCCCGTGTTTATTTCGGAAATTACACACACTGTGTCTGTGATGCATTGATACAGCTGATGTGATTAAGTAAATTTTTAATACGAATTTTGTGTGTCGCGTAGGTGTGGTTTAAAAACCGCAGGGCGAAGTGGAGGAAACGGGAGCGCAACCAACAGATGGACCTGTGCAAAAACAGCTACCTGCCGCAATTCAGCGGCTTGATGCAGCCCTACGACGACATGTACCCAGCGTACACTTACAACAACTGGACGAATAAGGCTCTGGCTCCTGCCCCGTTGTCCACGAAAAACTTTCCATTCTTCAACTCCATGAGCCCGCTGACTTCCCAATCCATGTTCTCGGCCCCGAACTCCATCTCTTCCATGAGCATGGCTTCCGGCATGGGCCACTCGGCCGTGCCCGGCATGCCTGCTTCCAGTCTGAACAACATCAGCAATCTTAACGGTATAGGCAGCTCCTCCATCAATTCGGCCATGTCTTCGTCCACCTGCCCGTACGGACCGCCTGGTTCCTCTTACAGTGTGTACAGGGACACTTGTAACTCCAGCCTGGCCACGCTGAGACTGAAATCTAAGCAGCACCCTACTTTTGGATACAGTGGCTTGCAAAGTCCAGGTTCGAGCCTAAACGCCTGTCAGTACAACAGTTGACGTTTTAGACAAAGTTAAACATCACAAGCGGACCTGCGGATGGCACAAATCGACAACTGGATTGGTTGCAATCGTTTTAAGTGGATTATGCGGGTTTTATGTGATTACTTATGAACTTGCACAACAAAATATCCATGTTTTGGATTTCATAGTGAAGACATTTGTTACATTGTCACATTGTAAATACCGAAAAAAGGAACAATTGTCGACCTTTAGCTTGCTTGCTTTGAAGACTTAAACTATTTGAATCTTGCTATCATTGTTGGACGGGGAAAATTAATAAATTTAAATCTTTAACGGATATAACATGGTAAAAGAAATTAACTGTTGTATGTAAATTTTTATACTTCCCCTTTGTGTCTCTCTGTGTGTGTTTTTTACGTGCAGAAAGCGCACATTTTCCGAAGCAGCCGGCGTGATGTATTTGTGGGACAATTCCAACGCTTGGTTTGACGTATTTTTTATTTCTTTGCTTGTCTTAATAGAAAAAAACGCATGCTCAACTCCAGTGCAACGTGATTTGTACAAACTGATATTATTGTAAGAGGAGAAATACGCAAATCGATTATTCTGTATCCAAAAAGGTGAATGGAAATTATCAACATGTTTATTGCAATACAGAATGTTTTAATAAAGTTCAGGCGAAGGGCCGTTTTTCCAGATATTCATTTTAAAGGTCCCGCCACGTTTTTCGTGCATCACAATTAAATCCCATAAAAAAAATTTATGTCATCTTAAACAGAGCTCATTTTAAACTACGTTACGTTTTACGTTTATATCGGTTTGCGCTGAGAAAATCAGTTATAAGAACAAATTTGTTTTTCGTACTTATTACGCCTGTTTTTACGATGTAAAGATGCTATTACTATTGGAATAGTGACCTTTGGTTTATTAATATCGGTAGATATAATAGGCCTAATATTTATTTGAAAATAATCATTGGACAGTTAACGCAGTTGCCCTTCTGAAATGTTCTTTTTGTATTGCGCACTACTGGCAAATTTGCGTTTCAGGTTATACCTTAAACACAAACTAATAATTACAAAGTATACCAATATTAAACGAAAACGCTCAAATAACTTTATATAGTCACATGACCTTGATTTCGTGACTACATCGGAATCATTTTAAATAATAGTTAATTAGGCTGTAACAGTCAGTTCCTTCAGAAAATGATTTCGATGCCGTCACAAAATATGAGGCATTAGCTGAATATTTTACATAAGATAATACTTGAGTGGAAAACGGGACTTTATTACACTGGTGATATTGTAGTTTTTATTGTCTGAAATTTTTGAGTATTTATCGACAGGCATCTGGTGAACCGACTAAACTGCAAGTCGAGTTATACAGCAAATATCGGGATTTTTTGGTCTAAACTTTCGGTTTATGTGATGGGCTGTAGCATCCGGATTCTATAGGCCTACATAAAACGTCTCTCTTTGCATTTCTATTACTGAAGGTGTATGGTATCAAAAGTTTTTAAAAAATTCCAGATTGCTTAAGTTATCCTATAATTAACAACTGAACCGTAACCTAAAATATTAAGAAATCAGTTTTTTCCCATTGAAAAGCGCGATATATATTTTAAATACTGTTACGATACAGGTTGACTTATGTTCTATCGAGTAACGTCCGATCGCGTTTAAGTCCGAAGTCCACAGTAAATATCACACTGATCGAGAGACACCTGAAACTGGATGTAGTAGGACGGTAGTGGGTGTATCGCCTTTTATAATAAAATGTTGGGATTTTTTAATTTACATTATTATTTCCTGTGTAGTACTCTGTGTGTATTACAGTACTGTATTTGATGTCTTGCCTCCCTCCTATAACTATCAATATACCCCCTAATTGACTTGCGTCCGGTCGTCCCGGTCACAAATGCGGACGCAAGTCGACGGATAAGCAAAATTTAGTTTCTGTTACACGTGCACTTTCAAGTAGAATGACAGACTATTTCACATCTCGCAGTGATCCATCCATCTGTTATAAATAGTCAGTTGCGCTGAATATTTTACAGCCCATCATAACTATATTCCCTTCGCAGGGTTTGCGGTGTGATGCCGGCCTGAGCCGCAGACGCCAAGGACCGTAGCTGAGGACTTTTTTCTGTTCCCGTCAGTAAGCCGTTGAAATGCCCAGTTCTTCTTACGCGATCTAATGTCTATAAAGAAAATTCGGTAAACCACTGTGGTTCACGTGGAGACTCCCGTTTTGGACTGCGGAGAAGGTCAGCGAGTACACCTGACATTTACCTCAAATCCGCCAACAGGGTTTTAAATGCTATATAAAATACCTCGTTTTCACCTCTAAATTAATTTTAAGAGACGTGGAAGGGGTGCCATCGTATTCGTGACCTTCACGGCTCGGCCGCACCTTGACTGATAGGCTATCGCCGGGAAATAGCACGTCTCTATTGCCGGCAGGCTTCCCCGTATCTGATGCGCTGACCCATTAAACTATTGTTATTGCAGTCATCCATTATAACATACACCTCGCTTATCCGTTTTATGACCTTGTCAACCTGATAACATACTAACACATCTAAAAAGATTGTATTGTATGATTACAATGTAGGTAACTTCTTTCTCTCCCACCGATTAATGTAGACGCCACCGTCAATCTCGCAAAAAAACATAATAGATTACACTACACGTCAAAAGAAGAATTGGGGCCTAATATCAATACTTCCACTTCGGGAACATTTAAAAATATTCAAGAATTAAGAAAAAAAACTACAGAAATTACAGAATATAGAGGGCAGGGAAAATGGCCTATGCAATGTTACATAGGCCTAACCAGGTAAGGCAGAAAACACGTGCTTTTGTGTTAATTCTAAAAACAGGGACAGCGAAATAAGCAGTAACTCCAAAAATTAGCTACACGCCTCAGAACTGGATTTATTTTCCCTCCTTCTAACAGTCAAGCATTATTAATCAAATTGAATTCCCCTGGCATTATGGCCTGTTTTTTAACAGCCATACCAGCTCATTCAGCTGGATATTTACTGGGGCAGGTCATTTGCGTGAGCAGGGCTCTGAGATGTTCTGCAGCCCGGCCCTGCTGGGACACTCCCTGTCTCTGTCCTTACTCGCCATGTGCAAGTTTCACCTCCCACCCCCCATTTCAGCCCCCACCTTTTCGTTCTCATTATATTACCCCTAGTTGCCATGAACAAAACGCATGGGGAGTCTGCTCCAGCACACCTGTGGCGAAGCTGAAGTAGGGGTGTGAATGGCTCACCTTTCCCCCACGTGAGGCAGCCAGGGCACGGCCCCCTGTGAGTGGGCGAGGGGCCCTATTCCGGCTTTTGGCACTCAGTCCCCAGTGAGCGCTCCGCTTCGCCCTCTCCATCTCCCCTCACTGCCACGGGTTAAAAAACTGGACACTTACACCATATATGCTACACACTCCATTTTATTACTCCTGTGAATAGCCATACTTATGGTTTGCAATTTTCCTTTTCCGGGACATTCTATGAGCTTTTAATTTCCGCCACGTTCTCCATAGCCTTCTCAATCAGATCGCTTTCCAAAATGTTACTCAGTGCAATCAAGGTCTCGAACAGGCCTGACACAGCCTATAGAAAACAGTTAAAGCCGCAGTAAATCATACTATTTAATTACCTATGCATGCAAAATCATGTAACTCAGCACAAAGAGTGCAATGTATACGTTCGATTAGAATTAAGCAGTTTTAAGTAAGATTACATATAAATACCACAACCCTCAACTTGAGGAACAGGACAGACAATGTAAGGACAGACAGGATGGATATTTCATATATCAGACCATGTTGTGTGTTATTGGCAAGGTGAAATTGTCTGCTAAACACCAGTCACTACTCACTTTGGTATGTCAAATATAAATTTGCAAAATACACAAACAATCAGTCCGTCTCAAGCGCTGAAATTCACCTTAATTGCTTCCATAAATCTCAGGTCACACACAGGATACATCATAACATTCAAAAATACTAAAATGTTTGCCCTGGGAGTGAGCTAATACCAGACAGGGTTATAATAAATCCCGTATCCCATTTGCTAATGATGTTTGTTGGAGGGGGGGGGGGAATACGGATGTTTAAATATTAAGCCAAAAGCCTACAAAGGTAAATCTCTCCATAAACCCTGCAAAGGAACTAAGAACTAACTAACCCCCCCTACCCCCAGCACTAAAGCACCCCACAGTCCCCTCACCCCCCAAGTCTGCAGGAAGGGAGAATAATTAACCCTGAATATGAGTGTGCACAGGGAATCAGCTTTGATGATGTAAAATCGAGCAGGCATGCCCACTTGCTCAGAGTTCTGTCCGGGTAATCCAGCATTCTCAGGTTTATGAAGACCATGGTCCTCCAAGACCACGTGGTTTGAGTGGAGTACGGTCCTCTTCAACTGCTCCACCATCTGGGAGAAGTTTTGGCCATTGCCAGGGGCATCGGAGGGGCATGAATACCCTGGCACTATTGGGGCCCTTGAGTACATCAAATAATAAGCTAGTTACATTACACAATTTCCAATAAATGGGAAATTTTACCACAGGGGACACCCCCACCATGGCTGGCAAATTATATCATCGGGGGAGGGTCCCATAAGTTTTTAGAAAGTGGCAAGCCATGTGGGGGGGGGGGGGCAGGTGACATTTTGTCAGGGGGCCCAGAATATCTAGCTACGCCCCTGCGTGAACATGGACTGCAGTGTTGTGCGGTACGGAGAATGCATGCGCACATGTCTATGTGTATTTTAAACAGCAATCATTTTCTCTAACGATATGAAATATACCAAAGAAATACCCAGTCATTCCTCTATCACGTCCAGCCCATCTCACCCGCCCATCTCAAATGGAGCTAACCGGGCTGATGACCCTCTGACCTTCTGTCCGATCCTCTGAGCTGTTAGCTGGCTGCTCTGACACTGTGATTAAAATCACTGCAGAAATATAACATCTGGTTTTGTATATTTCAGAACCAGAGAACACCCATGCAAAAAAAAACATTTAACAAAAAATCTGGATAAATATGGAAACCAAATACATAGATTCACCCCAATGAAGAATTTCTGGTAAATCACTTGATCTTAAACAGAACATACATCTTAAATGTCCAAAATCTATTTTATATGCACTCATTTATATTAACTGCATTTCGCTCTTTACCATTTCATTAAATTAAACGCAGGGCATTGGTTTGCTTGCAACATCAGTAGAGACCAAGCCAGCCCCAAAATCCCACACCCCTCTAAACACTTACGATATTCCCATGTCCCTACTGTCCATACCCAAACCTACACCCTTGTTTAAACTGTATTTATTACACTAATTATCCGTAATCGAAAGAACAGAATAGAATATTGATATTCCCTGTGGATGCATAAAGAGACACAGATATATACAGGTGAGAACAAGTTGTTGGTGCACAGAGTAGAGGGTCAGCCTGCACACATCACCCCGGGACCAGCTGCATGTTACGGGCCTCACTCAGGAGAACAATGGTGGCATCATTCTGCCGGCCTGGGATTTGAACTGGCAACCTTCCGATTATAAGCACAGAGTCCTAACCTGCTGAGCAACATGCCACCCCCATCGGCTGCACTCCTTCCCATCGCCCTTGCCCATCTGGCTCCGAACTACCTGCTGGATCTTGTTCTTCTGCTGCTGGAGAACGGCCTGCTTCCTCTGGGCCAGAAACGCCTCATGCTCACTCCGCACCTTGTCCTCAGATGCCCCGGCAGCGCTACTGGGCAAGCGAAACGTTCCCAGGGGTCAAAAGCCGAAACAATGAGCATCGCAACAGGGATCAAACATCAAGACTAATCATGTCAGTCTATTTTCATTCAAAGAAAAAGAAAAAAACAAGAGACACATTCTAGATATGTTCATTAAGTCAGAGCCCAAAGTCCAGTGCTGATGACTGCAGCTAAACCTCTTTGTGAAATGGTGACACGCAGCAGGGCAAATAAGGAGCTTCACAAAAGCTGGCAAACTACATCTGATCCTATATCTGAAAGACTTCGAAGGGTATTTGCTTAACCAATCTGTCAAGTAAACAAACCCCCTTTTTAATCCATCCATTTTGGCTCGACCACTATCACTGTCGTTTTCCTGAAATGGTACTGAAATGTCACCTTAAATGACAGCTAATAATATTTCAGTGAGAGATTACAAAGAGGAACTCAACCTGGCCTCCTTTCCACCCACTCACTCACTCTGATAGGTGTTTTCTGGCAATAATAAACACCAGCACTGCACAAAAACGACCATCTGTCCACCTAGACATCTAAAGAGTAGGGCAATGATGAATCCCTTTCTTCCCTCCAGCTCTGTAGCAGGGAGATATACAGACGGCAAGGGTTTGACTGCAAGGATTCATCATTGGAGACACTTGGCCGCCTGCCATTTCGAAGTATAAATGACATCCGCTTGTGTGCAGGGCAACCCAAGGAGGTTCACGCAGGATCTGACAGCTATGTCACGAGCAGTAGGCGTAGAGGTATCGAGCAGGGCTTGGCATCAAACTTGGCGTTACTCGCGATCTGTGTGGCCCGAGGATTTCAACAGAATGAGGCAGAAGATACCCGTGAAAATGCGTACATGACTGTCCAGAATGACCAGGCCAATGAACATGTTGGAGAGAGAGAGTAGCTCTTCAGGATAAAGGCGATGGTGAAGAGGCGAATGTTGCCCAGGTCAAGGTCTTCTACCTTTTGTTGCAGGTTGGTCCAGCCCATAATTTCACTATCTGCTTATGGGCTTCGTCAGGGGCAAACTAATTTTGGGGAAGGGCTTAAACCTATACTTTACTGCATGGCTACCTACCTGCAAGGAAGCCAGGTTTGCAAAAAATGTGCTTGTCTACTATAAGGACATTTTCTTAAGGAAGTCAGCTTCCAACACTCCTGGAGAAGCTGCGGCCAAGGCCCTTGTTCAAGGGCTCAGCAATAATATAATTACTCTGGTGGCCATGGGCATTGAACCCACAACCTCCCGAACCCAGGGCACAGTTCCATAATCAACCAAGTCACACATTTGCTTCTATTCATATTATAAAATTCAGCAACAGTGATGGTATTTTTCCAGTCCCACAAGCATCTGTACCAGTGAGAGTTGTAAAATAACAGCCTTGCTGAACAGTTTTTAATTGGAATTTCCTCCAGAGCAGCTGGGAGTGGATTTTAAGTTATTTTTGCTCATCTAGGCACCTGGACAGTTACTGGGGCACTGGGCGTTGAGAACTTTCCCAAGGGCTCAGAATCAGATTCTGTCACAGATCTGGAACCTTCCCAGTTATGCAGTTAGCAGCCAATTAGAGATGAGTAAATGGATTTAAACTTACCATAACAAAACTACACAGTGTAAGGACTGCACAGCCAAGATCTCTCCAGTTCCCTGGGTCTAAAGTTTTGAGATCACCAGAGCAATGATATCCAAGATTGGAGAAAATATACACAAATAAAAATATAAGATGGAGGACATACACCACCCTCTTCGTCGTCTGGAGGAAAGCCCCAATCACCATCTACCCCAGCAGTTTTAAGTAACACAACGCAGAGTTTAAAGACTTAACACTGTAATTAACATTACGACCTGTGCATAACATAATAACTGCAATAGCAATACAATGCTGACGCTGTCCTTTGTTCACCTGCAAGGCGCGAATGAATGAAACAGTCTTCAGCACCCTCAAGGTGCGACATACGCACATAACACAAGTGACGCTCGAAGATCTGGCCTAATTCTCTCTTGTGAACACAGGAATGAAGGAGAGCTCGTGGACGATGGCGTCAAACACGTTATACCCGTTTCTCCAATAATTCCCCAGCTGCGCATACACCTTCATTAAACACTCCATGCAGTAGACTGCTGGGGGAAAAACTCATCAGCGATCTGAGGCTAAACAAAGACGTTAAGATTAATTTACACGGAGGTACGGTTATCTACAACGCAGTTAATAACGCGGAAAAGAAGGGTGGTATTCAGCTCGATAAAGAGCGTGATGAAGCGGCTGGAGATCGGCTTCTGGGTAATACGGACGATACACCGGTTATGTCTTACGTCATTTCTCCGGCGAAGACACACGGACGATATTGCAAATATGAAGTTCAGCGGCTTGGTCAGCGTTTCACATCGGTTCCTAAGGGCCAGCGAGCATTTAAAATTTATCAGATAATTCAAATATATTTTAATAGGCCTACATTTTAATTGAGAAAACACCCTTGACATTGTTGTTGTTTAAACACGAAACGGGATCTCTTTAGCATTTGAAATATTTTATCGGGGCAGCACACTGCATCTCTGTCGTAAAGTTTTAAATACTGATATTATTTTACATTCCGGATCCAGATATTTTGCAGGGCGAATCGCAAAAATAAAATTACCGGAGGGGGTGTCTGACTTGCTTCGTGTTCAGTAGCCCTGGGCCTTTTGCCCCGTATATAGATATTCAATATTTCTACTCATATAGTTATTAGTGTGTAAGCAGAGTATGCATTATTGTATCTGCTGTAAAACAGGAGCGGTATGCGTCATCTGTCGCCGCAGAAAGCTGGATTCACGTGCTGTTTTTATATTGATCCCACGTTATTTTTATGATGAAGCGGTGTGAAGCTAATGCAGTCATTATTGCACTGTGACGTACCAAACACGAGGGCATTGTTCAAACACAGGTTATCGTAACGCTAAGGAATTATTCAGCGTAATTAATTGTGTGTTATACTTAAACATCACCAGAATCACTGTATGGTCACACATTTAAGTGAAGGAAAATGTTCAGATCGCCCAAATGTAAAGTATGTTTAGAATTAGATCAGGGACGATTTTTTTCACCGCGACCCTTATTCAAAGCGGCTTATGGCTCGATGAATGGACAGATTTTCTGATAAAAATATATATTTCGCAATTAGCAACACGTATACTAAATTACACATTTTTACACTTAATTGTAGTAATAGATACACGACAACGGCTTTCAGGCATCGTCTTAATATGGCTTATTATTGTATTACTATTATATTTAAAACTTAGAGCCAAGTATATTAATTAAACCCTCAAAACGAAACTCTCTTACTACAATTTTTAATTTTGTAAAAAAAGTAATTTGTTTATACTTTTTGATAGGCGTAGGTTTATTATGTATTAGAACAACAAGTCTATTTTTTTAATGGCGCTTTATACAAAGCGGCTTTTCCGAAGCCATATTTAAAGAACGAAACGAAGGACGTGTGGGTGAAAAATTGGAGAGTTTATGGAACTAAATTTCAGGCAGATTTTTCCGCACTCTCTTTCACGACAGAAGCATATAGCTAATGCTGAGAGAGAGAGACACACACACAGGATAAGAAATATCATGCGCATTGTGCGGGAGATGTGTCCGATATTAATATCGTCGCTCATGTAGGTGTTTCTTAAAAATGGATTTCTGGAGTGATGCAAAAAAATAACCCTGATGTTAAAAGTTGTTAGTATGTTGCAATATTGAACCCGTCTGGGCGATCTTGTTTGTACATAACGCCACCAAATTCAGGTTACATGCTTCACCTGAGGATCAGAGAAGCCCTTTAAATCTCACCACGCACCTCCAGCATCCACGTCTCCAGTAACTATGAAAACGTTCGGCAGAACCAACTGATGAGATCTAAGGGGCGCATGGGAAAGCCTCCGTAAATAAGACGGCTTGTTGTTTCAAAGGTTTGCCTTGACGCAAGCCAACGAATTCTGAAAATGCATAACTTCAAAGTGCGCAATGAAAGCCACATTGCTGTTTAAATGAACTTTTTTTCTTCATATTTCTGGTGGTATGCACGGGGCCCAATCAATCCCCGTGCACAGGGTGATTATGGCTATTTTAATTATCTACAAAGAGTGAAATCCCTCACGCGTCGCACCCACTGTGAAAAATCAGTACCAAGCATTTCAGAGCAATTTCCCACTGCAATCTCAATTAAGCCTCTAAATACTTCCTCGTATAATTAAATCAACTGAAACTCCATTGTTTATAAGCTCTTTTCGGGCCCATATCTGTAGCTCCATCAACCGTCTGTCATTATCAAGTAAAATTACATAGAAAGGAAATTATGTTTAGCCCTTTCTATGTTGTAACCAATTTACAGCCGGTTTTTTTTTCCCACATGATGTAACAGGATCGGTGACTTGATCTAATTGGTTATCAAGGAAACTATCTTGTGATCAATTTAAGTAATTGCTATATTCCTGCAACTTGACCCTGCCAGTAGTTTGAGACTGGAGCCCTGCTTTTCCTCAGCCTTCATTAAAAATAATAGCAATTATTAAACAGCTAGTAGCCTAAATTACTTCGTTAGAAACACTTTCCGTCCAAGATGGCAAAAAAATGACAGTCTTATTCCACGAAGCATATATTATTACAAGCACCTGCATTTCCTATAAAACTCTCAGCGTCAAATATGGAAATGTTTGCCGAACGCCAAAAATTCTCTAAGACAGATTGATTGGCAACTGCACAAGGGAAAATGTCAGTTCTGTAAGGGCGAGCTGTCGCACATGCACTCTCCCGTTGTACCCCGCCGCAAACAGGCATTTTCAACAAAAACCGAAATCCGCACAGGTCAAGGACCGTCTCTTCTATGGCGTTTTGTTTATCTTCTATAGCATGGCGCGTTCGTCCTGCCGCAATAACTGACATCCTGTCAGAGGCCAGTAATTTGATGAAACGTTACGCAGACGCGCATCTGTTATAATCAGGAACACCTGATGGAGGCGGGCTCACGCGCTTTTCTTGCGAGCAGCGTTAACAACATTTTGAGTTATTACCATGAGATTGTCCTAAAACGCTGAATGAGACGGATTTACGGCGGAGCGTCGGTATCTACTTGTGGAGAAACTGAAATGCAGCTCCCAGTTTCAAACATTTGTGCCTGTTATTTGCCCATTTTCCACCGTGCTTAAAGCTCAGAGCCGGAGAAGACGGACAAGACTAACTGCGTGCGGATTCATGTGTCGATCCCTCCCCCTGTTGTATGGACTATCCACTAGCATGCAAGCGTTGCGTCGTTTATTTGTGACAAAGAATTTGGAGAATGGGGCTCCGGTTTTATGATGTATAAACATGTTAGACAAAATATTTCCCCGCTACATATTCTACAAAAACAACGGCAAAACTTTGTTTACATCTGCAAGAAAGTCAATTTTAAAAGCAGCCGAGGATTTGTCAGCTGAGTTAACTAGATTTGAAACCGCGCTCTCCCAGTTAACACAGAGCATCCACCAGTGTTGAAATTCTCTACACTTTACAGATTTTCCAGCGCTCACTTGACAACTGGCAATCAATGAAATAATACCTGCAGTTTGTATAAGAAGTCCGTGTTTCAGGGTAAAAAAAAATCTGCAGGGAAAGTGACCTGACTGGAAGGTTCCCCATATGAGAAACAATGAAGAACATTAATAAAAACGAGTCATGACAGCTAGAATGCACGGGGTACAGGAGTTCCTTTTCACTAAAGATATTTGTTATGTTTTTTTGGGGGGGGGGGTGCAGATTCATTTAAAAACATGATACCCTTGGCTGACATCTAAACAATTGAATCACGGTATGAGAGAAAAGAGCGGACAGGTCTCGCTATGGCCTGAATCTCTAGACGATTTAACCCTTTCGTGGTGGCCGCCCTTGGAGATAGCTCTGCGAACTTTGAACGTCTGCCGATCTAAAGCAAACAGGTTATCGCTAATTCTTTGGTCGTCTAGCAACTACCAGTGAAATGCGGCCTGTGTGTTGGACGCGGTCATTGTCGACCTTATCTTTACATTTGTGCGTCTTTTATATTCCGTCATTCGCTTGTTGGTTTCTCGTTAACGTTCGCTATAAACACCTGTTTTCTATGTGTCCATAGTAATGTAGAACTAATCATATTGAATATTCTGTTTCACGAGAGAAAGGGGAAAAAATGATTTGTAAAAATCTCAAGATATCCTGAGGATCTGCGCAATTCAGGCTTCAGCTCTGAGACAGAACACATAAAAAAATAAAATGCACAGTTGGCTATGATTATGCAAACGTTAGTCCAAGTGAAGGATTTTGGTATTCTATACGTATCAGTGTCAAAAGAAAAAATACTTCAAAGACCAAAATTAGGATGCATTCTCTACTTCCCGTATATAATTTACTACTGCCTGGATTGCAGTGAAGTAAGATTTCTACTAACAACATTCAATTTGTTCTCATGAAACAATCAAATGCAAATATATGTTTTGCTGATTTTTCATTTGGCGTCAGTGTATGAAATTCAACCTCGCGCACACTTTTAGTTTTGTACTAAAAGCTAACTAGTAAAAGCTAACTGCCTAAAAGGCCTGTGTCTTCTGTTCTGGGTATTTGTGTATCATTATAAACGGAGTAGGATCCAGTTTCTCCGAGTCCATCACTTTGGAGATAAGTAGCGAATGGAAATCGTCCAGCATGACACTCTTCATTTCAATTCCTCTTGAGAAAAGCCGTACAAACTGCCCCCAAATAGGAAAAAAATGTGAAATATAAAAGAAGAAAATGGCCAGAATCTCAAATTGGAACAACGTGGTTTTGTCTCCATTACTGCGAGACACGAACCGAATTTCAAGCCGGGGAGGATGACGAGATTGTTAGCTGGTGGTTTCTGAAGGAGATGAAAAGTTTTGGCGAATGTGATTGTTTGTGAAAGAGATCATTCTGATCGAAATCCCAATGGTCGCCAAGCGGGTCTCTGTTCTCTCTCCCCGTAATCTGGTTTGACAAGAGAGGGTAAGAGAAGAGCCGCACTGCGCGCGCAGCAGATGGCGGGGGTCAGGGCCCAGCCCTCAACTTCAAACACATGGAAGTGTAAAAACAGAGTATGTTAGGGGCTAAAACAACTAACCACTGGATTAAAGGATGTCCGCTAAGTGGCCTTGAGATTCTGCAGTTTACATCTGGGAAATCTGGAAGAAAAATACAAATTACAAATCGGAATGACAAGGTATAGTTATCAGACAATTAAAATTTTTCGTACCAGACTACTCCCTTTCTGATTTGAATTAAATTTCGGCTGACTTAATAAACGTGATGGGCTATATATTCATGATTATTTTATATATTAACTATTCGTACGTGAGGTTTTTAAATAATATATGGTTTAAGGGTTATACATGCGTGTTGTATTGCAGGAGAATCAGAAGTTACAGAAACTGAACAAAAAAAAAATTCTAAATCATTTAGCAGTGTTAATTCTTTAGTTTTGTGCAAACGATGCACATTTATTTACAAAAATCAAATTGCAAAATAATATTTGCTTCAGATTGATTTTCTGAATGGGCCGTTATTGCAACAACAGCGCGAGTGATTTTCCCCACCTATGCCAACTCGCAAAGCAGCCTGCACCTGCAACCAATCATCAGAGTGCCAGGTGACGGAGGGAGGGAGGGAGCGCTTTTCCGCAGACCCGCGCGGTTTTCTAGCAGTTTCCACAACCCACTGCGTCTCTGCTGCCCTCTACAAATCAAACGTCTGCGGGAAAGCTGGTATTTCTGCAGCGGAGCCGAATAAATGACAAGGCCGACAAGTCCCAATCACTGCACACTCAGAGTAACGCGGCCACACGGGCCATTGCAGGTGTTAACTATAAACTTAGGAGCCTTGATTTAACTGTATCCTGTCTCCGAATATCGTAGAAGATATTTTGGAGGTCTTTAAATCAAATGCTTGTCAGTGTGTTTACCGTCATCCTGGAGGTCCTCTACGCTGTTTGCAGTCGCTGTCCGTCTTGCACTGCGTAGAGGATAAAACTGGATATAAACTACACCGAGCGGCTTCTCACGCTGGGGAGCCGCGTTCTCTGCGGCAGTCTCCGCTTAGCAGTGGATGCTCCCATCACCACACCCACCTCCAACTCGACTGGACACCTGTCTTCCCACTATACTGCCAGAGCTTAACTAAACTCAACTGCCCCCCCTACACTAACCTCCATTATCCGCAGCCACTTTCTGCCATGTCTGAAAAACAAATATGCCCGATTTTCACAATGTTGTTATTTATTCCTGGGTAATTATTAAGTGCACATGCATCCGTTCTCCAAAAACATCTTATCCAGCATGGCGGATTTGCGGGAAATGACACTTTTATATCACGCTTTGTTCCCTTTACGAAATCCAGAACAGTCAGATTTCACGAAAGTTTATTTAAACTTGTTTATTCTTGAACAAGTGCTTTTCAGTGTCTAATGGTCCACTTACCCTGATACATTTTCCAGAAAAATGACGAAAGGCGATAAACAAAACGTAAGAAATGGCTGTTGCTTAGAAATTACGATTTTTTTCAAAATCAGTGCACATGACAAATGTCGCCAACAAACATGGATGACTTGTAATCTAAGGTTTAATCACTTGACTGTCTTTTAAAAGTTCACAGTTCGAAGTTACAGCCTTACGTTTCCCAAATACACCCCCGCTGATGTGCTTACGGATGATAAATTAGCTTACCATTTTAAGTTGTTCACTGGAATTTGGCAGGACAAAACTGGTTGTTTTTTGCATTCTGAATTCCGTGGTTTCTGTGAATGACGGGACAGTGTTACATAATTTTAAATAATATGAAAAATAGTAGACGTTTATTAAAGCTTACCAACCAAAATTTAAATGCCCACAAATTCAAATATGAATACGCGCGGGCACTATTATTTTGGAGCCATGTTTAATCGTAGCGGTTTTATTTTATTATCGCGTGGACTGTGTCTGGGTCTCCTAAGGGCAAATAACCACATGCTGCAAAATTTTCTAGACGTTTTGTCGTATTGCGCCCCCTATTGGAGGTAATATATCATCACCGCTGGCACGCCATTTTCCCCGGCCGAACATCGGCAGAAGAGACAGCAGAGAAACTAAGACGACAACAAAAAGGTGTTTTTGCTTCAGCAGAAACGCTGAAATAGCTGAGGTGGTCCAGTGAGTAGCATATACATCCAAAATGTAGACCATAAATTACTTTTGGGGGGTGAAATAAAATTAGATAAAAACGTACCGTTTAATAACAAATGCCTTAACTGAATAAGCCAGTACTGAAAATACATTGCTGTAGAATAAACAGTTTTTATTCACCTATAAACTTTCAGGCCAACCTATGAGTAATGTAATAGATGTTTACTCGATTTGAGCCTCTCACCACCGGTTATTAGTAATAAGATTCTTGCCAGTCTGGAAGTGAAGGCAATTCTCACGCTGCCCCGGCCGCGCGCCGCGCGCGCTCCGCAGTACCAACACTGCTCGAATGGACTTGGTGTTAAATCCACTGTCAATCCCGTATTACTTATGAGTTATTTTCCTTTCTCACTCTTTCGATCCATCATAAATATTGGTTTTATATATATGATGTGGCAGCCTAATATGGTCGTAATTCCGGTTTTCCTCTATATTTATACACGTTAAGGTGCATATGTATTTATGTGGATGAACCAGTAAAAACATGAACAATAATAATAATTAAAAAATAATAATAATAATACCACTAGTACAGTCTTGAGACTGAAGACTTTACTATGGACTCTATTTAATACTCATTGAAATTCATTAAAACAATTGCCTAAATGTTCAGCAGCATCACGTTCGGAAACCTTCAACAATGCATACGCATACAAAATGGCACGTGAAATCGGCTTCTCAATGTCCAAATATAATTTAACTAACAACCAGCACATAACTTTCCCAGTTACAAACAGGAGTGTAAGATCCCGGGGGGTTACCCCTAATATTTAATGTGGCTTTAATAATCCCCCTTTTTAAAAAGACCGTTGCATTTAAATTAAGGGATTGGCCCCCCCCCCCCCCCCCCATATCAGCAGTATCGTTACTCAGTTTGGACCCAGATCTAGAAATATGTTTCAAGGCGATTGGCACAAAAAATAATAATCTGTCAAATTATTTATTATAAATATTAAACACGATCCAAAAGCAGCAAATAAAAACAGCTCTGTAACAAGGACTGAACTAATATTAAACATAAAACTGTTTGTTTTGAACTTTATTCACCTTATAATGACCCATACAAAAGCATCACAGTCTCTCTGCTGGGCCCAGCCCCCCCTTAATCCTGATGTTCATGCTCCGGTCCCGGGATGAGCCACCGGATGCTGTCCGTCCGCAGTATCGCGTAGAGTGTAAACCCAAATATAAACGTGACGGAAAATACGAGCAGCCAATCGATGCCTCTGACGGGAATGCTGGGCAGCGGCCCCAAACGATCTTCCTCTGTCACGTCGTGGCCCGGGATCATCTCGAAACCTGCAGGTGACACGTAAAGAAAGTTGCGCCAAATTCACCTAAAGGTTTAATAATCACGCTTTCAAATTTCACACGCAGGACAATGATTAGAGGGAAAAATAATTCCACCAGAATTCAAGTGTCATATGAAAGAGAAATGTCATTAATAGAAGACTGGGGAAAAATAAAAATGCAATTTTTATTAGCATGGATATCGCCTTTATAAAAGGAACTTGATATGCTTCTTGGCTGGTATTTCGCTTTACAGTTGGAAATGTAATGAACGGACGGAACTAAATAAAACATTGGGAGGAGCATCATCAGATGTTTGAGGCAAATAGGCACCCGTCTGGTTTGCTATAAACGCCGTTAGAGTCTGCAGCGTCCTTTGCGTCTGGTTGAACCGGGCCATCGGTTTAACTCCGTGAAACAGAAGGATGTTCGGCACGGCTACGGTTCCAAACCTCGTGGAAAGACTGAAAAAGAGAGAGAGAAAGGGTGAGAAAGTAAAATGCCGTATGTCGCACGAACGCTTAAGGGGGCTTATTAATATCTCATGAAAAGTAAATAGCTGCTGATAAAAACAGATTAACCAAGTGCATACCTTAGATATTTTAAGAGGCTTTAGAGATAGGGGTATTAGTCACAAGTAATACGTGTTTCCAGCTCCCCTGATCTGGTTATCTAAAAATAAGTTTTGATGACAGACAGAGGACCTGCAAGATGGGCCCCTAATGAACCAACCTGCTGTGCTGCGAGGCATCCAGGGCTAGAAAACGCATGCCAGGAAAGACTCGAGGCAGCGCGTTGAAGTGGGGGGCCAAGCTAGCGGAGAACTGGCACCAGGTGGTGTAGAATAAAACCAGCGAACATTCAGTGCTGTTAGCATTCAGGAACTCCATTAGATCCTGTAGGGTGACACACCATAGCACGGTGACAAACTTAATCCCCCAACCTCATCCACTTTCACAACATAAACCAACCCTGGTCCTCAAGAGCAGGAGAGTGGAGATTCTCACCCTCCTGGAGTAACAAAGTGCACGACCAGAAAAAAATATTACCCAGAATGCAATTTATATTAGTAGAAATGTTACTGGTGGTATAAATAGACCCGAAATACCCACACAAACTGCATGCAGCCCAGACTAGGGGTCGGAATCAGAGATAACAGCCATTTCACGTCGCAGTACCTGTGATGCGTTTAGGATCTGCACAGCCAGACTGTCGCTGTCGGTGATGTTTATCTTGTGACAGTTGACTTTGTGCTGCTTCGGAGCTTCTGTGGAGTTCTGTTCCTCGGTCACCATGGTGTCCACGTGGACCATCCCCAGGGTAACTGGTTCCATCTCTTCGGCGGCGTTTCCATCCGCCAGGTCCCCGGATGCCACAGAGAATCCCGCCTGCAAGTCCTTGGCATTTTTGGGAATGAGGGACTCCATTCCGGCCGGATCGACGGACACCTCGGTGCCCAGGACAGCGTCTGCGATCTCTGCCGTCTTGAAGCGCCACTTTGGTTGCAGCTCTTGGTCTTCGCGTTCAACAAATTCGGGGCTGTCTTCCAAGCTGACCCCCTTGTACGCATCCTCAAGAATTTTTAACTCCTTTGGCTCACTTACCTCTGAGACAGAGAAGTGGGACATATTGTCAGCTATGAAAGCATGTTACTGACTTCAAACTCTACAGTAGCTTTGCTCCAGGCCCTGCCAACCATGTGACCATGCACACTGGCCTACTTCAAGATCCCCAAATCTATGTATTAACTAGCTACACATCTGGTAAAAATGTTTTAACCAAGTAAATTTCATTTGGGGAATTTGTAAAATAAAAACAAACAGTTTAAGTTAGCATTCAATGCTATGTTTGTTATTATTCAGACAGAGGAAGATTTTATATAAAAGGATATAACTTTAAAAAAATTTAACCAACAATCAAAACATTTCACTTGCATTATCAACCTGAATCAGCTTAAAACGACACAAATCACAAATTATTGTGGAATCACATCCAAAACATACAGATTAACTGTATTTTATGTGATTATATGCATCATAATTAAATCCACCATATAAGGTGACCACAGGTAATGACTATTCACGTACAGTATTCGGCCTAGACTGAATAGAGAATATATAGTAATATTGGAACAAATTATATAATTTATTTTTGATATGTAACTGGTATTTGTAGGTCATTGGATTTGTAACTTTTATTACAAATATTAATCTTCTGTTGACAGCGGTCTGCTGTGCGCCTGAGCTCAGTGTGGACGCATGGCCGGTGGCTGTCTCGGCCTTCACCGAGACGATGCATTTTTAAGCATCAGCTCCGGGTATAACACAGTTTCTGTTAGTTTTTATTGCTTAATATTCCAGTGAAAGCTGTGACTATTACACTGACCGTCATCGCGATAGTTAAAACCCGATCTTACACAACAATCAACAGCAGCTTGTATCTCTATACCTTGTGCAACTGTATGTTTGCAATGCACACCAATACTGCAGCAAACCTAAATACATGTGCTATTATATACGTTCCGAGAATATACTGGATGTTAAACAATGTTAAATGAGTAATGCGTTTAACCAATGCCCCGCCGATCGCCCGGAATGCCGTCTCCTACCGGCAGCGGTCGGCACCGCTCCCTGCCCAATGGCGGACAGGGTCACATACACGGTGCACAGGACGCCAGTCATCGTCGAAGCGAGCCGCATGGCGGCAGCCTGCTCGATCTACACGAAACGGCGACTTTAACACATCAGGAGCTCATGGCTGCTGCTGTCCGCATCCGCAGCGTCTGTTTCCGGGGGCAGGGTCCCGGCGCCGCGCGGCTTGTTAACTCCTCACGCGCCGCCCGGTGCGGTGAGCCCTGCGCGCGCCGGGCGCTTCATGTCGCGACTTAGAGGAGATATTGCAGCACAAGATCACACAGCGCAGCGCAGTGTCGAGAGATGTAGGCCTAGTAGGCAATCTGTAAGCATTATATCTATTACTCGCTGTGAGCCCTTTCTTCTGCAGAAATGCAGGTGATTTAATTTGCACCAGAAATTTGTATTGTAACTTAACGAATACATCCATCCATCCATTTTCTATAACCGCTTATTCCATATGGGTCGCGGGGTTTCCGGAGCCTATCCGGAGGCTGCGGGCGCAAGGTAGGGAACAACCCAGGATTTGGCGCCAACCCATCGCTGTGCACACTCACACACCATTCACACTTAACGAATACATTTACGGTTAATTTAATATACTTTTTTTTCCAGTGATCATATAGTGTATTGCTGCCTACAGAAGGAGGTACTGTTGGGGGTAGCTACAGTCATACTTTTAATTTTGGTATTTTTAAGATTGAACCCCTGCTACCTACTCGGTCATACACGAAAGACACAGAACGTGTCAATTACTGTCAGTCAGAGCCTGGATAAGCCAATTTCCATTGGTTACTTTATTAGTTCCATGTTGCAATATGTCAGCAGTGATTTCCGGCATCACTGGTTAAAAACAAACAAATACTGCATGTGTGTGTTAGAGCTGACTTTGTGTTGAGTATAAGGGATGCCCTAATGTCCATCAGCAGCCCAGCGATATTAGGCAACATTTATTTATTGTACTGATCACTGGCTGGTCTTCAACACACAAAGTTATTACGCATGCCAATTTAGAAGTAAGATTAACAGCATTTATGAAATAATGTTTATTATACAACGCACTACACTGGACAACCATGCAGAGAAGAACTGAAAATAAAATACATTTTTTTCTGTTTTAGATAGGTACAGTATGATTTGTGGAATTAATCTTTAATGACAATAGAACTATGCCATTAAAAACTGGTGTCTGTGGAGAAGAAAACCATATTCATAATTAGTTATAAAAGGTTCAGCTGTAAGGTTCTCTATTAGGACTCCAGATTTGTGAAATCAAATTCAACTCCTTGAAGACAAAATCAAGTATGATATATTATGGACAGTAGTAAGAAGCCAACCTTCACACATACAAGCGCAAGATGTCCTCATCATGTTGTTTTCCTCTCTTTTCAATTAGAGTCGTTGACTGCTCTGTCCGTAACCCTTTATGAGGTCAGCTTGATTCCAGATGACATCACAATTCCCTCAACGAGGCTCAACCTCAACATTCAGTATAAAGTCGAAGTCACGGTTGCTGGAGTGTTCGCACTGCAATCCTCTGCCTCTCAGTCTTTCAGGTTTGTATAGATTTCTCCAACAAAGATTCTTCTCCGCTTGAGGTGCAAACCTGACACTCACAAACGGGTTTCTAATCACCAGAGTTCTAGCATGGAAATTATCAAGCGCACGTCAAACGCAAAAGTGGTAAAAGGAACGCGATCTCACGAAATACACACAGAAGAAAACAACTTCAATATCCCACATTAACAAAGTAATATTCTAGTGAACTAAATAAATATAAAAGCAACATCGTATCCACTATGTCAAGAAAACGACAGAGCCCCTCTCTGTGACAGCATAAAGGTACGTAGCTATGTTAATGTGATGTCACATGGGTGTTATAAACATGGTGTCAAACAAAGAAACAGGTTTACATATAGGCACCACAAAAAGGCATTTCAATTAGCAGAGAAGTGTACGATGAGGGCAGGAAGCAGTGGTCAAGGATCTCGACTGAATTTAGCCATGCTGTCTTCGGTTTTCTTTACCTCACACTTCCTGTTATTTGGAGAAGCTGAAGTTCACCTGATGACATTGCGCAGCTAACTCGTGCCTCACCTGAAAACAGAGGACACATCAGAGCCAAACCTGGCATATGATTAGTTTTCTGGCTTTACAGATGTAAGTGGGATAAACATTACATTACACAGATAAAGCGTATGCTTTTGTAAAGCAACATAGTTGTGAACAGTTTTACATTGTTTTATATATATATATATATATATATATATACTAGAGGAGTCACTCTACAGTTGCCAAGGGCTGGGGTACAGCATGATGTGTTTATACACTTTAAATTGTGACTGATTTATACCTGAAACACCAGCAGATGTCACCTGCCATTTAAAGAGTTCAATAAAGCAGTTCTTAAACAATGGATAAACCCATCCTGTAGTCCTTGACAGTGTGAGTTTGACCAGAATTATTTGCTCAGTTCAGTTTTTTCACTAAAGCAATTCAGGTTATCTACCTATGCCAGTAAGGTCCTCCTCAGGCGTTCAAAACGATGAAATTTTACCCCCCACAGACCCCACATCCCTAAACACAGCCTCATCTTCATCCCTGCCACTGGCTTCATTTCACAAAGCAGGCAAACTGGCAGAAATCTCTGAAAAGCAAACCAATGTACTGTGAAGTGTAAGAGGCAGATTACGTCAGTTTCTTTGGTTAAGGAAAAGAAAATATAGCCTATAAACAGAACGGCATGTCGAAAGAAATTTATGCATGCAGAGATTATTTTAGGTACACTCTTTGATAAAATCTCACTTCGTGATACTTTCCACGTTTAAGATTGGAAAAGAGTCTTTTTACACAGTCGTTTTTTTACAGTCTAGACCAACAAGAGATCGTGTTGTCTGAGGTGAGGCCGTAGCGACCTGCAAAGCTTTCATATAGCTATTATACTAATATCAATAATCATCATTTTAACACAAAAAATCAGGACATGAAACAAAACACAGTAAAACCCGGACAGAATATTGCACTCAAAATATGTCACAGGACTGTCACACAGTGTCCGTTAATTCAAACAACTGACAAATAAACCTACAGCTTATGGCGAGTAAGATAACCCCAACTTTAACTTTCAGTGGTTCATAAAGACATTGCAACTTCTGCTACCAACTTAACTTTCGACGTCACACTCGAGTGATACATGCCCAGCAACGCTGCAGGTTAATTTCACAGAACACCAAGAGGGAGTATATTACAAAAATATCATGAAGACACTGAAATATTCCCATCCATACGAACAGGGACAAGCCAACAATCTCTATCAACAGTAACTCACCTAATGACTAAAATAATCTCAGCATTGGTAGCCAACACGTGATTATTTCAGCTGGGCGCATGAGATGCGCATGCGTCTATTACTGTCTCTGTAATTAAGATCTGATATGCAGCTTGCAAAATGGATCCATTGGCTGATTGTCTGTCACTCAGATACAGTTTTAAAAACAGCGCCGTGATTGATGTAAATCATGAACAATATCGCTGGATTGTGTCTGGGCGGGGAAACACTAATGCAAGTAAATCATCTTTCTTATATCTTTAAGGATGGAATTTGAGAGAAGAAATATATTTGGCAAATATCCTGGGAAAAACATCAAATACAGTAATTATCAAAGACTCCAAAGTTAAAAACCGGCCATGTTACTGTCACATATTGCCGGACTGGGGTTTTGGTCCATTTTCAAGTGTAAAATTTGACTTGTTTTAATATTAAAATAACCGACCATAACAAATGCATGTAAATTTTGTAGCACCTTTTAGATCTGTACCGTGGCCTTTAGACAGTATAAAACTACTTACATCCATTAACTGTTCCTTAACAGGTATGACTTCCATAAACGCAGTCACAAGATAAAAACCTGGGTTTGGAAAAATGACATATATAATGATATAACTGATATTTTTTATACGGCGATTTTAATATAAAGACATTGCACTCAATGGCGTGGTATACAGCTCTTTTTCTGAGGCTGGATTCCTGGTATTAGGTCTAATTGTTAGTAACAACATTCCATGTATTACTATAATATTTTTTAGGTGTAATATCTGATTTTTGTCAAGCCCAATCTCCCCTTTAATTGCTTATAGATTATTTCATTTTTCCACTTCAACTTTTTCCCATGGATACAATAATTAAGTATATCCAAATACTGCTTCTATTTTGACATGCCATATCTGGGGAACACGACATGTGACATGTACGGCCAATCAGCAAACACGTTTGACTTCCCTGTTGTAAACTGTCCTGATGGTGGGTGAACCAGCCGATGCCCCAGCGGCAGAGTCCACGGTCTGCTGACTTTGTAAGACTTCACATGGCTCCAGAGCTCTTTCAGTGTCACCCAAATTCAGTAAAATATATGCTTTGAAACTGACTCATTTTAGCATGCAGCTGAAAATTAATTCCGATAAAATACAGCAAAAAGAAAGCTGGTGTTTGATAACTGAAGAACATTTTTCTTCTATATTGTATGAATGATATTTATATCATAGAAGTCCTGTTGTGAACAAACAATTTCATGTGAATCAGCAATTATAACATTTGTTTTACACGCAATATATATTATGTATATATTTTTTTATATATATTTTTTCTTATGAAAAAAGGATTCGATTGAGGCAGACAAAGCGGAGGTGCGTGCCAATCAAAGGGTCAAGCCTCCCCCCAAATCGTGGGTGTCTGAATATCCACAGTACGTAGGACATGTGCTCCGATCTGCGGTCCTGGCCGGCCATGCGGTGATTACGGGGGGATGGGCTTTACTCATTGGCCTCCTTCTCTTTGCTGGTGGCTTCACATAAGCCTCTTTTCTGCATGACGTTGTAGGGGAAGGAGGCACCGCTGCACGCGCCGCCGTAGCCCAGCTTGGTGAGCCGAGAGAGGGCCTTGATGCTGCCTGGGGGCCTTCCTGGGCTCACTTTGTAGCCAGCCGCCTTAGTGGTCCCCAGGGGTCTTCCTGGACTCGTTTTAAAACCCGCCGCCTTGGTGGTGCCCAGTGGTCGCCCAGTGCTGGTCCTGTACCCCGCAGATTTTGTGGTCCCTGACGGTCTGCCTCTTCTCCCAGACCTTCCTGGCCCTTTCTTCCTCTTGGAGTCCTCAGGCTTCTCGCTGTTTTTGACCCCCATGGCCTGTTGCTGCTGTTGTGGGTGGGCCTCGCCCCTGACATCCTGCCTCTGGCACGGCATGGATTTGAGGGCGTTCTGGGGCGGAGGGGGCAAGGGGGGCAGGGACATCTGCAGTGGCGGCTGTGGAGGGGGCGGGTAGAATTTGTTGGGCTGTGGGCTGCACAGGTCAAAGTGGCTGGCAGGGTGGCGCCCGTCCTCGGCCAGGCAGGAGGGCCGGCCACTCATGCAGTAGTCGTTGTTATTGGCGACCTGTCGCATCATCTTCTGCTGAAGGATGCAAAACGTTAATAAGAAACAAAACAACGTTGCACGCTTCATTCTGCGGGGCTAAGCGCATGGTGGAGAGTCACAGACGGTCATAAATTATACTGTATGCAAATAATAATTAACAAATTTTTCTCTGGTATGGAGGTATGAATAAAGGTGTGCTTACCTTACCTTATAAATACCTACACACATACCATTTCACATTAGCTTGTTTGTATTGCAATGCCTTTATATACATGATACAAAACTAGTGTAAACATCCCTAGCAACCAGTATTAAGATCTGCATTCAAACGATTTAACCAATTTTATCACTATCTCTGTAAAACTACCACTAAGTGAAGAGCTTCTGCTAGGACATTACTTACTGAAGAGCGATATGAAGATTTACAATTTGGCCAATTGAGATTTTTTTAAATCACATTCAAATATATGATAGTATTTTTTTGTTTTATTGTAACTATTTTCTAACGGGAACAAACTGGGGGTTCCAGGTACTCGAATTAATACCACGTAATATTAATATCCTCATTCAATATAATTCATATACCGTATTTTCAAATATCGGTTAATAAATAGTAAAAACAAAACGACATGAAACAAAGGTGAGCCAGCCCCCACCGGACCGATAACCTCCAGCTTTGCTTCTTACCGGGCCAGTGAAAGGTAAGTACATGCAGACCGAGAACTTTTGCAGTGATGGTGAAAGTTAAAATAAATCCACGGAAATCGCTGCTACTGCCGTCGTTAAGTGTCCCGTACTCTGCATGCCAAAGCCGTCCAAAGCCGCCTCCGTAAAGGCGTAGAGCCCGGCGGAGGAGCGGCGCGCCGGCTGCCGGGGGCTGACTGGAGCCGGACGGCTAGCCAGCTAGCTGCGTGCTTTACATCACAATCACGAAGAAAAACGGACATTCGACCCCCTGCCTTCACTATTCGTTTTGCCATTTAAATATCATCGTTGCACCCCCGATTCTGAAAGACTTCTTATTCAGAATAATTGCCTGCTTATAGACAAACATAGCTACTGTAAAATGAACAAAAGGGGTCTTTGTTTTCGGGACATATAGAAAACAAACGCATTAATCCCGCACATAGAAAGCGGTCAAATAAGCAACAATGGCTCCTCTACAATCATATCAATTATTTTGTCCGAGCAAAGCCTGCAGATACAGGTCATTAAAAAGAGCGAGTTACTGTACCTCTGTTTGTCTGCAGATCACGGAATGTGAAGGGTTAACTGTAAAAATGACAGATTTCCCATCCTTCAGATCCTAAAGTAGTCTCATTTTTTCGTGTGGATCGCAAGCCATAGGTCACCTAAGGTTGGTTCTGTGTATCTTAAGAAAAACGGGGAGGGAAAAAAAAGCCTAGATGCTGGAGGTTGTCGGGGTGTATTATTATTTTTTCCTGTTGCTGAGAGGTTTAGATGAGAAAGGCAGCCATTTCCATTAAACATTAATCGGACAGGCGGCGCCAGTGCGCAGGCGCATTCACCCAGCCAGGGCTCGCGGCGACGCCAGAACGAGACTGGCAGCGGGAAGCGGCCGTTAAAATGGCAGCGGGCGGCTCGCGCTGGGCGCGCGCCTTCTGGGTGCCGTTCGGGTTAATGTCGCTCAGTTTAAATGGCGTTTTAATATCGGACGAGGATATATAAAGACATTATTCAGCTTTCCGTCTGTACGAAAAAAAAGTTATGTCGCAGTATTTTCCTTTAGGTTAAGAAAACCACAAATGCCCCTCGAAGCTTTTAAAGTCAAGGTGCAGACGGGGCCCGATTTAGAAACGCGTGTTTTATGGATTAAGCCGGACGTGTGTCATTAATGTTAAAATACTTACCGGCACCGGGAACCGGACGAGGCCTGCCTTCGCGAGCCACGGAGTAGAGAAGTTTGGTTTAATATTTTTGCATAAATTGCCGATACTGACGACTATGTTCGTCTTTTTCAAGCTGTGGTGACTATCCTCTCCTTTAAAAGCTTACAGTCAGGTTCAAATGGATATTCTGGCCATCAGATACACTCAAAATTTAAAAGAAGAAATAATATAAAATTTTAGCAATAAAAACAAATCTATTTCGCTGGGGTGGACATTTTTTATTACTGGAAACAGCATAAAAACATTACACAATTCATGGGATGATTCTCTGTTTCATTTTAAGACAAAACAGGGAAGAGTTTTACGTTTTTTTTGTGAATTATACCAGGCCCATTATATCTAAATCAGTCTTGGTATTCTGTAGAAATCAATAAAAATAAAATGTAACAAATCTTACAAAGAGATCAGAAGTGTAGCTATGCAAAAGACCCCTTTTCAAAAAAAAACAAAAAAACCCACAAGTAAGTCTAAATGGCAAACTATGGTTGTGTTGGTGTACTTGGGTACAGGAATCCAGTTGTGGATATTCTGCACAGAACTGAAACCTGTCAAGATTTTTGTCATCTATTAAAGATGAAAGGAGTAACGTGGTTTTGGGAGAAGAATCAAATGGGAACAATCAATACACCTGATGTGAATGTAAAAAGAGGTTGCTCAACCAAAACACATCTGTTTATAAGCACTGTAATATTAAAAAATAATCTAAAACACTCTGAAATAACTCTGGAGCCAATGCAAGACAAACAGCAGCCATAATTGCCCATTTCTTCTGCTCGGATACTATTGCTACAAGACTTTGTATCTTCCTTTGCTGGTTGGCTGGTAGGAGTTTTGCTGAAATTAACAAAAATAAGTGTTAATGGGGAGTGCGGGCAGTCAAAAAGTTTCTCTTAAGTAAGCTTAGAATGCATTTTGTTTAGATATTCTGGTGTAGTAAGACTTACCAATCGGATGAGCTCCTCTTTAATAAGTCTGGTGATTTCAGCCTTTGCCTTCTGTACAGCCAGTTCATTGGCACCTAAGAAGGCAGGACATTTTAGGCACAAAAAGTTAAATGTGTTGAAAACAAAGGACACAAAGGTGTTGCAACATTGACTGGAATATTCCAAAAATCGGCGACTGGCGATAAACATGGAGGACTCACTCTCGATGGCCAGGTAGATCTTCCGTTCTCCCTCCTTAGGTTCTTTGCCAGGTGGGAAGTAGGTCCCTCTGATGGTAATGGCTGCCTCTGAATACTCTCCAATCCTCTGCAGGGCCTCTTTGGAGGTGACCTTCCACCTGGCCGTCTGCACCAGAAACCACATGAGCTCTACTCATTCTTCACAAAGGACCGGTGAAAAAAAGATCTAATGCAGGACTTCTTTCCTGGAATTGGCTATGCATGCCATTCACACATGCATCCTGAGAACTCCAAAGAATAAAAGCAGTCATGCATTTTAGACAAGGGAAAGAGCAGGAGGCCAAGCAAATTTTGGAAGATTGTGGGTCAGCCCTTATGGTGAGAAACACTAAGAAAATTCTCCAAATGAAAAGTGATCAAGGAAGAACATGACCCGATATTCTACAGAGGCTGAGTCGAAGCTGGCCGACAGCCTCAGTTGGTCAGCAGAGTTAATTTTTAAGCAGAGCGCACCTGTGGAAAGTCATTGATCTCAAGCTCTTCTTCGTATCGTTTGATGGTTTCTGTCTGTTCAGCAATCTGCCTTTCCTCCTCCATCTTCTCCACTGGAATGTAGTTGAGCTTAGCATTGATCTTCTCTGCCAGCTGCTCAGCAATAGTTTTAGCAGAAACGGAGGGAGCCATGATGGTGCCTCCCCGTAGAATGGCGTTGGTAGCTTGCTGCATCACATCCTGTCAGGAACACACACATACACACACACATCAGTACAATCATCCAGCCACTGCATCTACACAGGAACGAGACATCTTTGATAGCCTTTGTACCACAATATTTAGTCACCTGAGCTTCAGCCCCCAGGTTCTTTTGAGCATTTATCTTGATCGCTAGCTTCTTAGCAAGCTCCAGCTTCTGGATGTTTCCTGCAGACGGCATGGCAATTCCAGCCAGAAGGCTTGCCGCAGCCGTTGCGCCAGCTGTACCCCCTCCACCTCCTCCGCCACCCCCTCCTGGAGCAGACAGGTCCTTCACGCGCTTCTTGGAGTTGAACATGCTTTCGATCTGCTCGTCAATCTATAACAATAATTTAAGTTCATTGCCATCAATACAGGGCAAGAAAGCCATCGGTAATAGAGTGATGGCTAAGTGCATATATCTGTAGTTTATCTATGAAGCCTTGAAGTTTTTCTAGCCTTTAGCAACTGCACCAGAACCCTAAGCCTGATAAGATGCCAAAAGCCTTACATCCAGTGCAGTGTCTTCATCATCAGAATCTTGTAGACCCAGAGCAGCTTTCTGCAACTTCTTTCTCTCATTGGCCAGGGCATGCTCCGTTTCGTCGAATTTGAAACCCTTCCCAGAGAATCCGCTGCTGGTTTTGATGCTCTTGCCCTCCTAAGGATAATGAGGGAGGAAGGGTGTCAGATTGCTTTATGCAAGACAGCAAATCGAAGGCACGGTTGATAACCGATCACATATAACCTGGAATAATGGCAACTGTCTTTGTTGATTCACCTTGCAAAGGAAAAGGGCGGCTGGGACATTTAGTGAAATTAGAATGCAGCCCATAAAGACAAAGGGGTTAAATGGAACAAAGAGCTCAATAAAATCTTTAATTCATGCTGAATCAAACAAATCCACTCATTTAAGTGTTTTGAGTGTCATCCTCTTACAGCTTTCTGCTGATCTTTGAAGGTCAACCACAGCTGTTCCAGATCAGGGGGCACAGTGGATCCAGAGAGCTCCAGAGCTTTAATGATGTCCCCGGCATACCGGGCCTGCTCTTCTGTGATGAATGTGTATGCGTACCCCTGGAACAACACACCAAAATCATCACCACTACCATCACCTTCATTTTTATTGAAGGTTCAAAGCTCTTGTTCAGTGCTCTGATCTGACACACAAAGGAACATTGGCATAGAAGGCACATCATGTTTCATGGATAGCAGGCCAGTCCTCCCAGGCTATAGTTCTGCACCTAATTGCACTTACAGTTGAAAATAAACACACACTACCTTTTGTCTATATAGAGCCATGACTGATAACAGGACCCTGATCAGGTAGCTGAGTACTAAGACATCAAAAGGAGTCTAAACGACCAAAACCTGTGGCCGTCGTGATCTGACATACCAGGACCCTGACTGAATATCAGCCACTGTACTCACTTTGTTCCCGGCTCTACCAGTCCGTCCGGCTCGGTGTACGTAGTCCTCGTAGTGGTTAGGGCAGTTGTAGTTGACCACCAGGATAAGCTGCTTGACATCCAGGCCTCGGGCCGCCACAGATGTGGCCACCATCAGTCGGCATGCCCCATTTTTGAAGTCATTGATGATGCTGTCCCTGTCATACTGGTCAATTCCTGAGAAATATAACAATAGTCGGCTTCATTACACAGCATTTTTTCTTTTACAACAGTCTCCACGTCAGCCTTCGGCAAAATAATACAATCTACCAAGTGGAAACGGAATCACCAGGCTGTGGCTTAGCAGTCAGCAGCACAGTGGATTACAAACTGGATCCCCGACAAGCTATTAGCACGGAATTAACAATAATGGCAGAGCTGTATAACCAAATATACTAGTGGATTATTAGGAGTTATGGATTAAAGGGTCCACTAATTAAAATATAGCTGCTTGAGCCTGTCCCACTGCTGGAAAGAAGAAACGGGGGTGACCATACCTCCATGCAGAGACATGCATGGGTATGAGGCCTTCATCAGGTCTTTGAGCAGAGCGTCCGCATGCTCTTGTTTGTCCACAAAGATGATGACCGAGCCCTTCTCTTGGTAGTGGCCCAGGATCTCCAGCAGCTTCAGAAACTTGTTCTCCTCCTCAATCACAATCTTGGTAAGGTGGGACAAACACTTAAGAAGCTTCAAGTTGCTGCTATTTGTACCAGTCAGCAAAGTAGCCATGTAATCACATAAATCCTGCATTCACAAATTTTCCAGAATGGTATTTAACATCTGAGCATCTTGCACATGCAAATATCACTGGCATGAAGATCAAATAAGAAACTACTGCAGCCCAACAAATACTGCACATTCCTTTGATTGGACAGTATCGGTACTCTACGGGTAACCTTACCACATGCTGTTCGACATCGGAGCACACCACACTGCGGCCCCCGACTTGCACTTCGATGGGTTTGGACAGGATCCTGCGAGCGAGGGCCTCCATAGCTCGGGGGAACGTGGCAGAGAACATGACAGTTTGCCTGTCAGGCCGGATGTTGTCAACGATGCGCATCACCTGGAGACGATATAGGCGGCCTGTCAAACGTGTGCTCCATGAAGGGAATTTACAAGGCAAAAGTGTCTCTGACGATAACATTCAGCTTTGGTCAGATACAGCATCCAAATGACTGGTGCATATGAACGTCCTTATGAAAGTCAGTGGAAAAGCGCCCTAACAGGGAATTCTCACTGAGGAGGACAATACCCACCTGTGGCTCAAAGCCCATGTCAAACATTCTGTCTGCTTCATCCAGAACCACGTACGTGACTCTGCGAAGGTTTGTCACTCGACCTAGACATCCAGGTACAGAATCAGACAGCCATTAACCCTCTGGAAGAGGAGTGTAAAGTTCATATACAGTCAAGCAGTCATTATACAACTATTTCCATTAGTTCATCCATCTTCCATACACACAGCTCATAACATTTTCTCTCAGTATCCTTTTAAGGTTAATGTAAGCGGCCTTATTGCTTTTCTCATCTTGCGTACCATCTCAGAGGCACGGAGAACCTGTAAAAGTCAGAAAACAGCAATATCACACTAAAAAAAAAGTGAGATGGGGCCACATCAAGCATTTTCTGGCCGCCTTTTCACCTACAAGAAAAACATAAAGATTACCACGCATGTGTGGAAGGAAATTAACCAAGAATCTCAGCTAACACCTGGTCAGCAGCCTTACGAAAAGTTTAAAACTACTACCTAACCAAAGAATTTAAACCACTAAATCTTACAACCTCCGCGCAAGTACTCTGATCAAATTAAAAGTCCAGATCTTATGCCTACTTCTCTAAAATTTGCATCTTGTTTGGGTGCAACATACAGGTGAGTTTCCTTACATAAGCAGTGGTAAGAGACACAGTTGACTTACGCCTCTAAAGACAGCCACTAGGGGGAAGCATTGTTCACTCTCCATCTACCTTTGGAGGATTTAATCTTCAGGAACACTTCAATAGTCTTGAGGGTGTTCCCCAAAGTGGTCAAATAACGTCAACAGTTTAGTAAGCAGTAGTGACGTGACTCACAGATAAAGTTTCATGCAGTGCATGACAAGTTAAGTCAATCTCATTTAAGCTGTAGTAGCCACCAGTCCAACTATTCATAGTTCGAGGCTCTTTAAGATTAAAAGACCCAAAAGTCTCGTCAAATAACTTCTTACGGGCCCTTCAAGCTGCTTAATCTCAGTCCAAGGGGGGCCTTGTGTTTTCCAGTATCTACAAGGTGTCCTTGAAATCCATATGGGTTAGTGACTAAAAACATTTAAAATGGATGATGAACAAACACATAGTACAACAAGAGGCCATCTTATGCACCAAGCTGTTGAGTTAGCATGTTCTGGTTTTGTATGACACTTGTGTCTGTGTGTGTCTGTGTGTGTCTCTGTCTGTCTCTGTGTGTGTGTCTGTGTGTGTCTCTGTGTGTGTGTCTGTGTGTGTCTCTGTCTGTCTCTGTGTGTGTGTCTGTGTGTGTCTCTGTCTGTCTCTGTGTGTGTCTCTGTGTCTATGCCAGCATGTACCTCACGGCACTCAGCCAACTTACAGGTCTCTACTTCTGGTTTCATTTTTGAATCACTAACATGAAAACATTATTGATGGACATATTTAGAGCCACTGTGGCTGTCTGAATAGATACTACAGCTTTAACACCCATCTGGACAACTTAGAAGGGAATTCCTTATTCCAAAGCGTGAAAATGTTACCGCGCGGTTGTCTATGTCCAACACTTACCGCTGTTTGCGCCTAACATGTCAATCATCCGTCCTGGCGTGCACACGATGATCTCTGCCCCGCGCTTCAGTTCGGCAATCTACACCCCCAACAAGGCAGGAAGAGGAACATGAGACCGGGGGGGGGGGGGTCATACACACAGCCAGTTCTTAACTGGAATTAATCCTTAAGCTTTACAGAGTATAAAAGCCTCATTGATTAAATGACAGGTAGCAATGTGCTTGAACCACAGAACAACTGACCAAGAGACAGAGATTACATGAAGGATAAGACGTACCATAGAGCCAGAGGTACCACTGCAAAATACTGAGCCTATTTTGTGTACTGGTTGCCCCTTTGGTTTATCGCTTGGTTCAGTGTACGATCGTTCGGATTGATCTGGACTACGATTTCACCTGTTCCCTCTGGTGTGAGTAGAAGGTGGTTGCCATTTTTTATGTTGGGGAAGGGCGGAGACCTTTTGGCTTTGTGCGGTATTAATCAAGGAGTCAGGGAAGTACTTGTTTTTTCTGTTTCGTTTTACTTTGGTTAAGGAAGGTAAGCGGGCTGGGCTCAGTCAGTCAGTCAGGGTTTCGTTTATCGTTTTGGCCACCTTCGACATCTACATCTGGGTTACCATTGCTACTGTACACTGTCCTACTGTCCTGTCAATAATCTTGAATAATCACCCATTCTTTGTCCATAACTGCATTCGGTGCGGCCTTTTCCCCAAAGTCAATACTTTAAATCAGTAACACCTGTCACTGCTTAACCAGGATCAGTAAAGAATAAAACAAAAAACAAAAAAAAAAACCTACATATCTGAATGGGTCGGTGACGAGGTCACTAGCGGTCTGGTACCTGCTCGCTAATCCCAGTGCCTCCATACACGCAGACCACCCTCAGCGCCAGAGGTTTGGAGAACTTCTTGCACTCCTTGGTGATCTGCAGTGCCAGCTCTCTGGTTGGGGTCATGATCACCGCTGTGGCGAAAGGTGAAACGGTACTTTAAAGGCCCCTGTCTGGATAACCGCCATTTTCAGTGGGAAGCATTACACATTTTTAAACATTTAAACAACATCCCGAAGCAGAGCTTTGTTCAGGGGTGCCTCAGGTAACCACCAGCAGCACACAACGAAGCCAAATAGAAATGAGACTGTACTCAGATCAGTGACAGGAAGTACCACAGCGGTAAGGGACACATCCCAACTGGAGATGCTGCAGATCCCAGGATAAGGAACTTCATATGACCAAAATACCTAGATAGGAGTCTCAAGAAATATTAGCTATTCATTCACTCATTCATTCATTCACCTCACTCACTCACTCGTTTAATGTTGTCTTATGTTTAAAGCAGTTATTAAAGTCTCAAAGAAACACCTTTTTTGTTTCAATGTATGTCTGCATATTTTGAAACGATAAAGTTTTACTTAAATTGTAAAATCCAGCCCAACTGCATAACAACCCAACAATGAAACCTTTACTCGAACATCCAGCTGACTGTTGACGGTGTAAAGGGATTCCTCAGGGGCGGGACCCCGGCAAGCAGCCTCACCTATGGGACCTTCGGACTCCTCCAGGGGCCTCTGGTCCAGGATGTGACGAAACATGGGCAGGAGGAAGGCGATGGTCTTCCCGCTGCCTGTCTTGGCAATACCGATCAGGTCCCGGCCGGACATGATGGCTGGGATGGCCTGGGCCTGGATGGGTGTTGGCTTTTCGTAGTTGTGCCTGTGAGGGGAGTGGCAGCCATTATGTACTGGGTTGGTTGGCGTGACGCCCAAAAAGTCGCCCATTCAAGTACTACACAAATTCCAGATTTTAACAAACTGAAGAGCACACCATGAGCATGAAACAGTTCTGGTAGGTTCTGGTGAATAAATGCATTATCAACCAACAGTTAAATAGCATTAAGATGTGCAGATGACCAGCGTTTGCTAGGCAATACTCATCTCACATAAATAAGCCAGCCTCCGTTACGGGAGGCATCCGGCGAATGTCATGGGGAATTATGGTCATCGGGAAGCCTGCCTGATTGGATGCAGTACTTACTTTTTAAGTGCAGATAGAATCTTCATGGAGATGCCACACTGGACCCATGTCTTGATGGGTTTGGGACAGCCTTTGCCCTTAACTGTGATCCCCTCCAGCTCCAACCTGTACACGTTTACCTCTTTGGCATAAAAATAAGATACAAAACAGATGATGACTATGTTTAAACTGCAGGCATTTTCCTCAAAAGGAACAAAAAGTCAAAACCTAAAATAAACCTTCATCTATTTCATATATTAATTCTAAACTAGTGATGACTTCAAATGCACTCTAACAGTGTTATTACTCAGCAAAGTAGGCAACTATACAAATAAATGTGTAGGATGTGGATTTGTGAATGATAACTGTCAGGTGACACGTCCCATGAGCACATGCAGTGCAAACAGAAACTCAGAAAATCTACAAGCTGCACCAGAAAGGAGGTGAGAAGACAGCCATCCATTCGTTATGGTACCTTCTTGCGTCATCTTGGCCAGGTCTGGCACCTCAACATAGAAGTTCTTGCGGTAGGGCTCATACTCGATCTTCTGATGGTCTACTGGCTCCAGAACCTTCCTCTGCTTGGTCTGGTAGCCTGTCAAAGCTGTCTGCAGATCAACCTCCTCTTCTTCAGAGGAGTACTGGACACAGGTGAAGATAACCAAAGAACCAGTTAATACACGTGGCGTTAACACAATAATGACATAAAACAGAGTTGGTCACAAACACTTTAACAATTAAAATACCTCCATGGCATCTTGGTCATTCTCCATCAGCTCACCCTTCTTCTTGGTGGTGTTTGGTGCTTTCTTGGTGGTGACCACTGTCAACACCTTAGTCACCGTCATGCCTCCCTTCTGTTTAAGAGGATCAGGAGGTAACCGTGCTTGCAGCCCGAGCGTGGCATGAGGTGGCCTCACGGTACATGAAACACCCAGAACCACTATGGGGCACTCACCTTGTCATTGGCTCCCTTCATGGTTCCCATGTTGAACTTCTTTACCTCCTCCTTCACCTCCTCCATGTAGGCATCCAGGGGGTCAAGCTCCTCTTCGGCCTGCACCTCCATGGGCACGGCCACCTCCACGCTCTTCTCCTGCTCCTCTTCTTGCTCTGCAGGAGCTGGAGCTTCCTCGTCGTCATCTAGAAAAATTTAGTTTCAGTTTTTAGCTCTATAGGTGTAAGGAGATCTTTCAGCACTCCCAGGTACTAGACAAAAAGTCACTGTCTGATGAAAACAGCATATACCCATTTTTTGGCTACTGTGCCTCGGAATATATCCATTTTCATTTGTTTACTGATTGTGCTTGACATGTAACTGGCCAATAAATGGCCATTTATGAAGTCTTCTATTTAACCAGGATTTATGTTTGTACCAGCTGCCATTTGTACTCATGATGGTCATTTGTACACATTACTTTATATTACTAATTGTAACAACAATGTTCATAGCTACATAGCTAGCTAAATAACGTTATTGTTCATTTGAAATATATAGTAAAAATACGTAATAAAGTTTCAAAACACAGCAAAAAGAAGTGGAACTGATCCAGTACAGAATTGGAGAAACGGGAATGCATAATATGGATGCACCTTACACCCTACGCTGGGACCAATAGCCCTGACTGAGTAGGGGACGCCTGAAAATACAAAAACAAATGGGGGATTTGTGGTGCCCATCTCCCACAACGTCTCACACCAGAGGAGGACACTGTCCTTTCAGACTTTATTTATGCGCTCGAAGCTGCTCTCACCATCGTCGTCTTCCAGACTCCACTTCTTGCCCTGCTTCATCTCCTCCAGCTCTTTCTTCAGCTCCCCAATATTCTCCATGGCCTTCTTCCGCTGCTCCTCTCTCCACTTCTCCACCCGCTCCTTCCTCTTCCTCATCTCCTCCTCCAGCTTGTTCTGGTCGAAGTCTTGCTACAGGAAACAGGGAACACAAAGTTTTCTTCTGCAACTTTTTTTTGGCTGTAACAATGTGTCCATCCATGCCTGCTGTCTGCCATTCAGCTTCTAGCTTCTCTGAGGAGCAGGGGTTGATGAAGGACCCTGCCGTGTTGCACATTGAGTAGTAGGTTGCAGCAGCAACAGCTGCCGCTAGTGAACAGACACATAAAGGTGTGGAACAGCAGGACAGTGGGTTACAGATAGATGCAGCTAGTTATGGGTCTTTTCTCCACTGAAGGAAAGGCAAACTGTCCCATCTCAGGTCCTTTAAAAACTACATGTTCAACCTGGTGGGCTATCAGACCGTTTAAAGGGAAGGCTGCCCCGGTGGGCTATCAGACCGTTTAAAGGGAAGGCTGCCCCGGTGGGCTATCA
>JAAGVU020000062.1:1074169-1085517 GCA_011763525.2 Mormyrus iriodes | reverse complement strand
ACCGTTTAAAGGGAAGGCTGTCCCGGTGGGCTATCATACCGTTTAAAGGGAAGGCTGTCCCGGTGGGCTATCATACCGTTTAAAGGGAAGGCTGTCCCGGTGGGCTATCATACCGTTTAAAGGGAAGGCTGTCCCGGTGAACTATCATACCGTTTAAAGGGAAGGCTGTCCCGGTGAGCTATCATACCGTTTAAAGGGAAGGCTGTCCCGGTGAGCTATCATACCGTTTAAAGGGAAGGCTGTCCCGGTGGGCTATCAGACCGTTTAAAGGGAAGGCTGCCCTAGTGTGGACCACTCACATCCTCGACTTTTTCTTCCTCTTTCTCCTCCTTTATTTTCTTCTTTTCTGTCGATAGCTCTGTGCCGTCTGATTTCTCCTTACTTTTCGATCTGTTCCAGGAACAAAAACATATAAAATTATTACAAAAAAGTGTAAAACTAATTTGTAAAGCTAATTCAATTCAGTTAAATTTTACATGTATAGCGCATTTTCACAACATTACATTCTCAGTCTCAAAGCGCTTTACATTATCCCTGCCCAAAGCCCCCAGTGAGTAAGCCAGAGGCCACAGTGGCAAGGAAAAATTCCCTGGTTGGAAGAAACCTTGGGAGCAACCAGATTCAAAGGGGGAGCCCATCCTCAAGGGGGCAGCGGAGGAAGTCAAATAAGATGGCAAAATTCTAATGTTTAACATGCATATGCTTTTTAAACACTCAGGAGACCCCCTGCTATACTACATTGCTCACAGAGACACACATACACTCTTTATAAAACCCATGACATGCACACAGATTACAGGGAAGTAGAACATCTTACCGGTTGTCGGTTTTCCTGCCCCGACTGGGAGTTGCAGACCGTGACCTACGACCCCGGCCCCTGCTGGCAGATCGCCTGCGATCACGACTTCGAGACCGCCGCCTCTCTCGGCTCCTGGAGCGCCTGGAACCGAAAAACGACTGTCTCGCTGAGCCATTAACAGTAGTCCTGAACATTTGCATTAAGGTTATTGACGCAATTAAATGATTAGGGATTGGGGTTGTAAGCGAAATCCTGAAGCTTCTACAAACTTCTTTAACAGGGACTACTTCAACAATACAGAGCATCCTCCATTCCCTTCGCGGGTGACTTACCGGGGACGCTTCCTGTCCCTGGAGCGCGAGCGGCGGCGGTCCCTGCTCCGAGACCGATCCCGGCGGCTGCGCTCCCGATCGCGGGTGCGGGAGCTGCCGCGGTCGTCGCGCTTGGAGCGCCGGTCCGGAGAGCGGCTTTTCGAGCGGCTCCCGGACCGGCCACGCGAGGCTGACCGTTTCCGGTAATGCCTGCAGAAAAGGGACTGCACTTTTACGCCTGTCACACAAATGCGCTTTGACATCTGGCGAACATATAATCGGTTTATAATAACGTTTTTAGAGTAGTGAAGTTTCTCAGACTATTGAACAGCATACACAAAGCGTTTTTCAAAATGCAAGACTATTTAAAAAGCTTACAGAGTCAAATACCTCATGCAGATCATGCCATTGAACTATGTCTACAAAATTTCCTAACTTAACTTTTTACATATGATGTGCAACATGCAAAAACTGATATCTGCATTCTGTGATTTTTCCATCACAAATTAAAAGACCTATGATGCAGACCAAAGCGCGATGCCCGATATAGGCGGCATTTATGCCGTCATGGACATGTTTTCCCCTCACAGGCCAAGGTGCAGTCACTTCAGTTTTTGCTTTGTTCGTGTCAAAACCTCTGAAGAGGTAAAATCAGACCGGTACAAAAGTACCTTGTTTGACGTAACCGAAACCCACACGCCCGGTGTGTGCAAACACGCTATTAGCCAGCAAGCCCGCTAGTTTTATAACGCAACTAGCATATCTATAACGCGACTACCATATACGGCGATATTACTGCCAACTTTCTTCATTCAAATAACGGTAATTCAGACAGCCAGCAGCGAGACTTTCCTCCATGCGTGGCCTAACTAAGGAAAGTCTTACCTGAAAGCTAACCCATTAGCTGCAAAAATACTGCGGCTAATTTCCCTCACTAGATCATGATTCGTCCAACTCACCTCGATTCCCGTCCCATGCTTGTTTTGTATTCTCAAAGCGATTCCGTGTTTTGTTTTTATTGTGCTTACTTGTAGCGATTACTGTGTATTTTAGATGCAATGTGGGATGCGTTCGACGTAATAAGGAGGCGACTTGCCGACCTTTGTCCTCGATTATTACAGCGCCTCTGGTGGTGGGAGGCTGGAAGCACGAAACTTTTTTTCTACTCTTTCGTATTCTCGTATTTAGGCTGCTACATTGCCGAAAAATAAACCATTATAGATAAATATACCTCTTCAACATCCTGGGTGAGTCTCTTTCATAGTGAAAATGGCAGGAAAACACCCTAGATAAAAGGTCAGTACATTACAAGGCAAACATATATGCATTCACATGTGATTAACATTTAAAGTAATCTGTAAACCTAGAACTGAAGGTGCTTGTTATGTGGAGTAGAATTAACAAAGAAATATTCCCTGCCTGCCAATCTACCCATTCTGCTAATGTTTAACTATTAGTCAAGTCATAATAACAGTTTCACAAGATCATGTGCCACTTCTGGCTTAAAGTCCATCTAAGCACAATTAAACCTTCCTAGATCACCGTTAAATGCAGCTGAGAGCTGACCACCCCAGCTAGCCGTTTTGTTCTAAAAGATACTTCTACAAGAATGCAAGAAACTCATTGTTTGTATGAATGATTTATGGAATTATGCATCCCAGTGTTTTCTGAGGTAGAATAAATGTATGTTTCTTTCATCCAGAAGGTTATCAATTTTCTATGTCACCATGGGTCATTATTCATAGACAGACACTTCATTACTGGGCCCAATATGGCTGACGAGGTGTCAGGAATCCAATCTTTGCTATATTATTCTGTCATTTATTTAACTGCCAATAGGGTGTGATTGTGCAAGTCTGTGACCATGTGATGAACTGGAATCCTATCTATCATCTACCACAAACCCCTTCAAGAGATGTGTTGCTTCTTACAGACCCAGGGCCCACCAATAAGCTGGTCTCCCACAGATATGACAAAATGTGCTTAGGGCCCTGTACTTGTCATCGGTTGTTGAGGTTGTTGGTTTGAATCCCAAGGTCAGCAAAGTGATTTCACTGAGTCTTTGAGCAAAGCCCTTAATCCCCAGTTGCTCCAGTGATTATCTGACCCTGCTTTCTCGAAAAAATGAAGTGTCTGCCAGATAAATTTAAACAAAAAAAAAATTCTGTAACTCAGTGGTAACTTGGTACTAATGGAAAGAATATAGGAAAATTGCAGGATAATGGAATGTTTGATAGTTTCCATTTACACCCTGCCTGTGTTTTTAACTGTGGGGCACATTAATGAATTAATGATAGACTTGTAATTATCCCCTCAATGCCCTATATCAGGGGTCAGTGAACAGCTCATGCCAACTCCCCATTATTGGGTAGGTGGGGGTAACACCTGTGTGTATTAAAAGTCAATCAGGTTTGACCATACACCCCCCCCCCCAATATATTCTCACTACTAGAGTTGGTCTCTTCCCATAGCCCAAACACATACAGTGCATGTGGTCCAGCAGCAGACCTGCCCAGCGATTGCTGCATAAACTGTAATTAAAAACAGATTGATCAGTTTTAATGGTGCTATGGTGCCCCGGCGCCGTTTGCTGGCTCAGTCAGGCCACAGTGCTGGATAAATGAACCCGATGCAGCATCATCAGCAAACACAGGTCTCTCAGTAGTGAGGCAAAAGCGAACACCCGGCACTGGATTCTCAGGAAATGTGGGAAAGGGATGGATGGAGACACACGCTCTGCTCACAGAAAAGTTATATTTGTTGAAAAATGCACTCCAATCACCAATTTTGTGTACAATAAAATTTAATTCTAGGCAGTGATGACTTCCATTTCCATTAGTTAAAACCTCCAGGCATTCGACTGTACAAATCAATATGTTACAAACACACACAGTCGGCTTATTCTGAGAGCTAGTATTTAATTTGTTACAATACACTAACTTTACAAAATGGTCTTTGTTTCACTTACAGTGTACAAACCATGACTGAAGAGGAAATAAAAGTTTGAATTTCAGGTGATTTGTCCTTGTAGAAACATGACATTGACAGAAATGGGGGGGGAACAAAAGGTCTCCCAAATCCTCACAGGATGTCGCACACCACCTTTCAAAACACAGCAATTAGATTCATCCTTAATGATTACAATCACAATTAACTGTTACACGAACGAGGAGGATTAAGCAGGACCTGAAAGAGACCAAGAACCAAAGTCCGTTTCTGAACTTGCAAACAGTGTTGTAAAGAAGCAAATTGAGAATCTCATCCCAATCACTCCATATTTTTTGCAAAAATAATGAGCATCTTTCCTGAAGTTTTGTTTTTTCCACCTGTGGGCTTTATTGAAAAATAAACTGCAATAACACTTTATTAAATCCATAACCCTCCCACCCCTCCCCACTCACTGCCACATACTCTGAATGACACCCACCCAAAGTTAGCATATTCACAGCTAGCTCCTTCATTCAAATCACAGACACTCGATAACCATTGAAGCGTTTTCAGATGTCAGCCAGAAGGACTGACCCGAATTGGCTTTGAGATCACACTGCAAGACGACGGCCTAAACCAGGCCGATTTCCTAAAGATATCAAGCACTTTAAGATAAAAATATTATTTTAAAGCTGATCTTAGTGTGCAGACAGAACTAAAACATCTCTGTGGTGAACCGGCGGGCCGTCAAACACAAGCAGAGCTGTAGCAGACTAGACAGCGCACCCTCCTTAATGTTTAATAAAGCTGCAGCCATTCAGACCGTCACCCGTTACATAAGAACAGACAGGCAGAGAGACCCCAGCCACACTTCAGGATTCAGCGCCAATTCACAGTTATACATTTTACGCTAAAATCAACACCTTACCGATATAACGGAGGTTCTCTTCTCCCCCGATATACAATTTAACAAAGCATGATTAAAGATCACGTCTTGATGAGTCCGTGTTAAAAGAATTTACCCATATCCTATTATATTAAAATATTTCATATAGTGTCTGTTTAAACACAAAAGGTTTACTGTAAAAACTGAATTCCTTTAAATGGTAATTTTACACGATTAATCCGAAAAAAAAAAACATAAGTTAAAAGTAAACAAAATCCGAAGACGTCTTCAGAGAGTCTGAAGTCCCAAAGGCAGAGAAATCTAGTTTGAAGAACAGCACAAATGCGTGAAACGACAGTTCTTATTCCACGCTACTCAGCCTAAGCGGCCAGCCGAGTGCAAGATCAGCAGAGTCCTTCCTCGCCCTACATTTGAAAATATTTGTTCGGCAACCAAGAGCATCCAATCTGCATTCTTGCAATCTAGAGTTAAGAGGTGATGTCATCATGGAGAGCATTCATTTTTAAAGGGCGAGAAGGTCATGTTTTCACCCCCCGGAAGCCCAGGATCACACCCTGCATTACCTCAAAGCATCGACTATGGGCACCCATCATGTTATCGTGAAAAACAGATGGAGGCTCCTTCCGACAAGATGGATGAACACGCCTCTCACCTCCACAGTCACCGTGTCAGTCAGACCCGATTCGAGCTGCCATCCCTATTAGTTTCTCCTTGACATGTAATAAAAAAAAGCTGAATTTAATTAAATCCACAAAAAAAGGTCACGCTTCAGGAAAGGCAAGAGAGGCCCATTGACTGAGCCGTTTATTGAAGATGCTCTGAAGACACCAGTCTCCTGGAGGGGCGGGGTGGGGGGTCATCTGTTCATCTCTGGCTGTGGAGGAATCTGGAACCTGGGATTCTCTACTTGCTGGTCTGCTGCTGCAGGTGGAGCAGGTATTCGTAGTAAGACAGCGCAGACTCAGTCCTGTCCTCCACCATGTTTTGCATAAAGGTGGCTTTCAGCTGACTCTCCTCCCTGCGAGAGAAAACACCGTCATGTTCCCCGCTGTGTCCCCATGTGCACACATATGCACTCTCAGGACTCTCCCGCGCGGGATTTATGCACCCCGCCTATCCGCAGCAGGGCAACAATAGCTCTGAACCTTCCATGATGCAATTCAGGTGGCGGATTGGAGCCAAGCAGCCTGTGCGACCTACCTGACAACGTGCAGGATGGGGAAGAAGGGTCGCTGCTCCCTGAGCCACCCCAGGAAGGCCCGGATGCGGACTGACTCGGTGGTGTCCAACTCGGGAAGCTGGTTCTGGGAAGGGTGAAGGAAGAGGATGGGACACCGCTTAACAACACAGGGGCAAAGTCGACGTGGGTGTGAATAAGGAGGGGGGGAGTCCGGGTGGTGTGGCTTTACCATGTTCTGAGGCACAGCAGCATAGCTTGGGACTCCCAGCACCTGAGAGAGGAAGTTGGGACTGCAGTTCCTGCCAATCCAGAGGAACATCACCTGGAGGTCCGGAACAAACAGACCAACAAATAAACAAAGGGACAACACCACCCGTCACACGCAGGACATCCTACTCGGCCCCCAGCGATCCCACCCACCGAGCCGGCATCCATGAGGAAGGCTCCCTCCCGATTCAGCTTCTCCACGGACAGCTGCAAGAGCCTGGGCTGGGCGATGGTGCGCTCACTGATGTTCAAGGCGCCCTGGTGGGACGACAGAAAGTTAAAAAAAAAAAAAAAAAAATCAACATTTCAACAAATTCAACGTGCCTGGTGGATGGATGTGGAAATTCAGGTCCAGAAAGTACAAAATAGAGACCTTGGTTGAAACAAAACCATGGTTTGGGTTTGTACTTTCTGGAACTGAACTTAACACTTGGAACTTGGAAAGGTGCCCCCCGACCTCACCTCGTCGGTCAGATCGTCCGCTCTGTAGAGAGCCGGGTGGATCATGAGCATGACGTACGACAACGGCTGGTACTTCAACTGGAACATGGCGAACACGCGGTCATCCAGCCGGGTGCTGGTGCCCGTCCGGAAGGCTCTCTGTAACCGAGAAAGGATGGCTCGAGGGCTGCGAGAGGCAGCTCGCGACGGACACACACTCAGCCCGGTTTTGGGGAGGCGGGTACCTGCTTGAGCAGTGCCAGGATGTAGAGGGGGAATAGGCGCAGGCAGCTGGGAGCCAGGAGGCCGGGCTGCTGGATGGCGAGCACCGAGGAGCGGTATGCGGACAGCGAGTCCACGGCTGCGTTAGTCAGAGCGTCGCGGGCATCACTCAAGCTCGCCGTCACCGAGCGGTCCACGGCTGGGGCAGACGCGAGACGGCACAGGTCAGGAGAGACGCTCGAGAACCATCTGCAGAGGAGCTGCGCAGCCAAACGTCCGTTTCCCTTTCTAACAGTGAACCAGCTCTCACCCATGCTAGCCAGCAATCCTGTGATGGCCTGGACGTCTGCTCCAGCGAAGACGTCTGCCAGGGAGTTGACGACAGGAAGACACATGGTATGGACTCGAATCCGCCGCTCTCCTAGAAACAAGGACACGTAGGAGTCACATGAGTGTTATGTGCAAGTGACACATCCCACCTGCAGACCGACTCCGCCCTCTGTACCTTTGCTGGAGGTGTAGAGAAGAGCCGCCTGGAAGGACACCGCCTGCAGGTCCATCAGGTTCTCCTCGATAGACATCTGCACAGCAAAGCCCGCGTCGGGGTTCACGTTCGGCAGGGACAGTAGGTCGGTGGAACGCACAAAAAAGTTCCCGTGGAAGGTGTGTATGGACAGGCCTAGGAGGAGGATTCACACAGATTTGCAGCCAATGTTCTCGACACCAAAAACGTTGAGTTCTTCAATTAGAAATTGTCACATCTGCAGAACCTCAAAAGCAGGGAGCAAGGAGAAAACTACTCATGGAACTGCTGAAAATGAGCAAGAAGGCCCCGGGGCTCACCTTTGGTGCATCGTATCCTCATGACTGCCTCAAAGCCGATCTTCCTGGTGAGGTACCTCTTCAGGTCCTTCTGGAAACGCTCCACCTCAGCTAGATTGTGCTGATGGTGGTAGGAAGGGTAATAGTAGACGCTTCCTGCTGAATATCTGGATATGCAACCTGCGATGAACCAAGGAAGACGACCGAGTCAAGCAGAGAGTCACCTCAACCATGTGGAGGTGGAACCCTGACCATCCTGCTAGGGTGGGTGGAGGAGGCAGAGAGATAGCTCACCCAGGGACGCTAAATCACAGTACTGCCCGCTCAGAAGGAACAGGTCCACAGCCACTTGCTGTCCCGAACAGTCGAGCGCCAGCTTCTTGTAGAAATCGGTGGCAGGAGACAGGTGCTGGATGTCCTGGCAAGAAAACAGGCCCAAGTGTTAGCCTTCTACACACGGGCTTCGCCAGCAGCCTTAATGATGAGGAAACTGCTAACAACAGCTTTATGAACAGAGCACAGTAATCACACAGATCAACATCTGACAGCATTTTAGGAATCTAATTAAATTTCATTAATAACGTCCATTCCAAAATGAATGCAGGGTGCCATGGTAACAGAGCTATTTTTAACCTTTTAATAAACATTAACATTTTACAAATACATATTTCATATACCTGCTCTACAACACCCCGCAAACACACATACAAGCCTGGACCAGACCTTCAGAGATGCCCTTTGATTGGGGTCTTCCCTCGATTTGAGAGCCCCCACGCCAAGCGTGGGCAGCTGGGTCTGGAAGATGGATGCCCGGCCTCCAGTGGGGGACAGAAGCTTGAAGGCAGCCTGCAACGCCGGGCCCAGCGCCGACTGCGTCTCCATGGTCTTGCTGAACATCTGCGGCAGAGCCTTCAGCAGGTCCTGCACCAGCTGTGGGGCAGACTGCTTTAGTCAGGAAGGCTGCACCCCCAGGGAGACACGCACACACGCAGATGTACAACCGCTAACTTTTTGTCCAGAGTTTAGCTGGAACGAGAGAAACAGCGTTACACCAGAAAACAAACGTGGTGTTGTCTAGTCAAAAGCCAGCTAACCTACATGTTAAGACCACCAACACTATCAAGGCAATATTAAATGACAAATCAAGAGACAGTTCTCCAAAGAACACAAGGCCACGATTCATTCAAATTAACAACAGACTTATACAGGTTTCAAGGTAAACATTTTTTATTGGTGTAATACTTTACATGAATACTTTAAAGCACACACTCCGAAATATTTACACATATACAAACTCTCACCTCCTTGCAGTCGTTAAGGTTGACTAAGAGGCTGTCCGGTGTTGGTATGAAAATATCTGCAGGAAATGAGAGATGAGCAAGTCAGATGCTGAGGGCACATTCAAACTTTGGGCAACTGTCACCCCTTGGGCCACAGTTCATCACCCCCCTCGCCCCCCCACACTAAAAAACATAATAATGCAGCTTCTCACAACCTGCTGTTAAAAGAATGCACACAAAATAGGGTATTAGAGGAGAGTTGATTGAGGTCAGCCATCTTTGGATGGAGGGAAATGAAAACGTATAACAATAATGAGAAGAAGCAGCACAGCTCGTCTCTGGTGGAGGATCAAAGCCAAAGCACGGCAGGGACTGTTAACCGGCTCCATTCCGGCGCCAGCTTACCGTCGATGTCCGAGACGATGAGCATCTGTGGCTGGGACAGGCCCTCCTGCAGGTTGTAGAAGTGGATGGTGCTGTCGAACGTGATGAAGCCGATCTTCGTCCTGGTGTCTCCCGGAAGCCTGTGGCAAGAACACCCAGTCAGTCAGCACCCCCACTCCGGCGTTCGGCCAGGATTATAACCCGCCTTCCTGCTCTCAGACTAGCCAAATCAGCAGCCGGGTGTACGTACGTGCTCAAGTTATCCAGGAGTGACTGGCAGACCACGTCCAAGTAGCCTGTCTCCACGGCATTATGGGATACGTCAAGCACAAACAGGTAGACGGCAGGCTGAGGTGGCCTCAACTGAGGGGGAGAGATGCGAGACAGTCATGCAGTCTTCCTGAAAACCAATGACCAGTCTGAGTATTTGCAAACTTGGGATAGTTTACATAAATGAACTGTACAACATCTGAGAGAGATCATATATACTTGTATACCTTCTTTGTTTACAGAAATCTTTTATATATTTGTCTGATAACATAATACAATTAATGAAGTCAATTATTACAGCAGCTACATTTTAACCAACTTTTTCCTCAAGTAACGGACCATAGAGGGTGGCTTCAGTTTACCATGTATTCTGAGGGTGCGATGAACTCAATGGTGGGATTCTGGACCTCAGGTCTCTTGTGTGGTTCTCCGTAAGATCTGCTAACTGGGTTGTACATGAACTCCTCAGGAACTGCTCAGAAATGTACCAAAGGGAAAGTAGATATGCTTTGGTTAAAGACCTGGATTCAGAGCCGGAGGAGGAGCAATTCCACACTGTTAATGCAAGGCTGACTGCTCACTCACCATCATTGACCCTGTAACAGAGGTTGCATTTCCACCGTCTCTGGTCCAGGAAGGAGACAAAGGGGTTGATGTAGGTTCGGCAGGAGCGACACCTGACGATGGTGCTTGATGTCACCACCGGCAGCTGCTGTGATGGTAAATGATGGAGATTAAATGCAGAGGTTACCACGAATCCCACAACAAAAACCAGGTTACAGACCAAGGGCCCATCATGAGGCAGCAGGTCCGGGACTTACTGAGAGGTCTTTGAAAGGGTGAAGCAGGAGCCCCAGAGGGAGCTTGGCCTTGTTCAACAGCGACTGTGTCTGCGGGATGTTGGCCAGTGTGCTGCGGAACACCCTGCGTGTACAGGGGGTACAAGAGGAGGCTGAATGGGGTGGAGGGGACAGGAAAGCCGGCACAGCCACCCGGCATGCGACTCGAAGCCAGGCAGCCTGGACCTCAAAGCCTGACGAGTGACCAGTTAACCACAAGAGGAGTGACCGCCCACATTTACGTCACCACAGGTGTCACCTGGCCCAACAAGGGAACACTGATAAGTCGGAATTTCTCACGATCGTATGGGAAGCAAATTTAAGAACTTATGGACACGAACAGATGAAGGGATGATGGAGATGTAGGCATGACGGACTCACTCTGGGCTGCAGTTGAGCTTCTGCAAGTCCTGAGGCAAGCAGGGCGTCGGTGGGGGGATGGGCCCGGGGGGGAGAAGGTTCCGTTCCTGCAGAAGGTTCACAGCCCTCAAGGTCTCGGGGGACTGGGATTGCAGGCTCAAGGCAGCCAAGGATGGGCTAAGTTGGGCCGGGCCGGCCAGAGGCTGGAGACAAACACAGTAGCACTGCTCATCCCAGTCGTAAGCACAGGATGGCAACTAAACCGGGGGGTGGGGGGGCGGCGGAGACTACAGCGGGGGCGGGCACCCTACCTGCTGGTATGGCTGGTGTGCCGGGCT
>JAAGVU020000062.1:1048693-1074069 GCA_011763525.2 Mormyrus iriodes | reverse complement strand
GGGGGGCACCCTACCTGCTGGTATGGCTGGTGTGCCGGGCTGGGGGGCACCCTACCTGCTGGTATGGCTGGTGTGCCGGGCTGGGGGGCACCCTACCTGCTGGTATGGCTGGTGTGCCAGGCTGGGGGGCACCCTACCTGCTGGTATGGCTGGTGTGCCGGGCTGTACGGCGCCTTTGGGGACTGCAAGGGTGACGCACTGTGAGGAGCAGCCATGTTGCCATAGCCAGGCGGAAGCGAGGGGTAGGACTGGCCGCTCGGCCTGCCAGACATCCCAGCCTGAGGAGGGGGTGGGCCAACTAGAGGAGATAGGATGTGCATATATTTAAGGCCTCACAGCACTTCCTTATGGGTAACCCCACCAACAGATCACACTGGGGATTTCCCCCCCTTCCCCCAAGTTCTTACGCATGCCTTTTGTGCCTGTCTCCAAATGATCAAAGCTGTTGAGGATTTGCGAAGCATCACCAGGCGCCGGCGTCTGTCCCACTCCTTTGAAAATAACGTACAAAGCCAAATAAACATACAAACTAACATAAATAAATCGACCCTCATATATAATCCTCAGTTACCCCCGCATACACACTAATGGGCACGAATTAAATATTTATTCCAGAAAATGAATGACAGGGAATGAAGGACGGCAAGGAAATAAATGCCAGGTTAGTCCAGCTGCCGCAAAACGGCAGTGAAACGCGTCTATCAGGCTGAAGTTACACGGGCACATGGGGGCGAGGAGATCAGAAACGGCGAAACACGGGGGCCAGACTGGTGTGAAACACAGATGCGACACGGGACGGCAGGCATGACAAAGGAGTGTGACTCCACACCTGGGTCATCAATACAAAACTGCTTCCCCTTGTCATCAGAATGGGAGAACAGCGGCTCGTCTGCAACCGCTCTATTAGCAACGTTTCCAAAATGAGAGGCTAGCATAAAAAAGGGCAAAACATAACAAGGAGCTCACTTGCGGGTGATTAAAGACACCATGTTGCATTTATGTATCGGCAAAACGCCTCACAATTACACAACTGAGCAGTTCAAACATTAAAACACATTAAAAAAACTATTCTGAAGCTCAAAATCATCACGCATCATTTAAGACATTCCCAAAAATAACATTTATCATTTTATTAGGAAACCATCATTTTAAGTTACTGTAATATAAATCCCTTAATAAGCATGTGACCAATACAGGGCTTGTTTATCAAGCCTGGCCCTTACCGTCATGTCTACCAGCAGGGGGAGCCAGAGGGCTAGCATTTACCCCAGGACCCGTAGGCGGTGGCGTGGGCCTCATGCTTGGAGGGGGCCCAGTCGCTGTGGGTGGGGGCCCAGTCGCTGTGGGATGGGGACCGTAAGGTGATCTCCCAGGAGGGAATGAGTGAGATGCCACAGGATTCATAGGGGGCGGAGCCGGAGCAGAGCCTGTTTCGCACAACACAGATCACAGTTAATGTTCATTCATAAAAAAAGTTACATCACAGCCTATATGCTGACATTTAAGCATCGTGATTGCATAAGAACAGACCTAGTAAACCTGAATGATACATAGCAATTCGTTCTCCAGAGCCTTCCACCCAGCACCTGCAGGTGACACACTTAAAATGCGTCTACATAGCAGGTAACACTACACTGTCAATGAGGAGGAACCTCAGGGTACGGATGTGAGAATACCAGACCATGTCAGAGGTTGGACTGCAAGTCAATCCCAAGGCATCCTTCAACGCATGCTCAAATGTTTTAAATATTTATAACATACATGACCTTCAGGTGTCTGTTACAGTGCGGGTTAAATACCGCTCTATAATGGCACTTTTTAGTTCTGCTGGATCACAGCATGACATTTAGGCAACGTTTAAGCTGCGTACCAAGAAGAGGCAGGCGGTTCTGCGTCTGATGGTCCTGCAGTCGCAACATACATGGAGATAGCAGAACACAGCCCAACTTGGTACCGCACCAATAACGCTACCAGGTTTCAGAAGGTTTCAGACAGCATATTAGGTCACATTAGTCTTTTATCCCAGCACCCTTCACAGAAAGGAGAAAAAGGAGCAGTCTGAGCTGCAGTGACTGCGCTGCAGACGCGGATAACAGGCCAGCTGAGCCAAACACCCTGAACTATCGTCGTCGCCCTGATAAGCCTGTAACGTCACTGATGCCTCAGCACCAGCGGGGGGGGGGGCACTGTGTGATGACAGGGCAAAGTCTGCCTCCAACACAGGGCCTGCTGATCACACTCCTCGGCGCTTGGATCTTCCGGTTTCATAACCAGAGACGACTGATCGTCTTCTCTATTCAACTCGGGAACCAAAAGCACAGTCCAACAAGTGGAGATAATCCACCATTCAATGAATTCTCTACATTGTGCCTACCACCTATTTTTATTTATATATTATATATATATATATATACATACACACACATATATATATATATATATATATATATATATATATTACATACACACACAAATAATTGTTATATATACACGAAATTATATATTAAAAAACCATTATATATAAAAAATGTGTACACACACACACACACACACACACACCTTGTGCTATAACCTAAAAAAAAGCCCCCAATCTCTAATGACTCATGCTAAAGTAATACAAGCCACCCTGTAAGATCCATACAGAACTGCATTTTGTTTGTACAATTCTTTTATTTTTCAATAAGCCTGTCCTGCATGTTCTCCCTATGCTGTGGTGGGGGGGGGGGGGTTTCCTCCAGTAACACCAACTTACTCTAGCAGTCCAAAGCCATGCAGTTAGGCTAACTCGTATCACTGAATTGCCAAAAGACTATGATAGCGTATGCATGCGTGTCCTGCGATGGATGGGCATCCCTTCCAAGGCTACCCCTGGCTACCTTGGCGGAAATGAGCAGGATAAGGGTCTGGAACATGGATCTCCTGAATTCAAATATATACAAATACTGCATTGATTAATGTATCCCATAAACAGATACACTGTCTTCATAATGGATAATACTGTTATAATAGTTGATCATACAGCCCCACTACGAATCTCACTGTCTCTTATTCCTCGATAACATCCCCTACAGTACCCAGTCAACCATACCAACACGTGCTTTAAAAAACCCATAGGTTCACATGACCATGACGCTCAATCTTGGAAGAGGATAAGACAAACTAGACAGTGAGGCCTACAGGAGTGAGGACAGCAGGGGCATCACCACACGGATTAAGGCCCCCAAGGCAGTGGAGAAGATCCGGCGACTCACCTGGGTAGGTGTAGTTGGGGGCAGTGCTGGAGGCAGGCAGAGAAATGGGTCCCGGAGGGAGCGAGGCACCGTGGTGGACGGGGGGCGTGTGGCCCGCACCATATGACGAAGGAGACTGCTGGTTCGGCATAGGGACGGGTACTGGGGTCACATGGTTCCCCATGGAGGAGACTGGAGGGCTGCTAACTGATACCGGTGGTGCCCCGTAAGGCCAAGTGGGCTGTGGAGCATACAGAGCAGCACTGGATATTGGGGGTGGGGTGGAGTTCTGCGACTGAGGGGCCATTGGTCCTCCTGGCCTGAAGGGGGCAGGCTGAACAGGTCCCATTGGTGGCCTGGTCAATGAAGCCTGCCCTGGGCCTTGATAGGAGCTGACTGGAGGGGTCATCTGATAGGGGCCAGGGTTGTATTGTCCAGGGCCAGCAGAGAGAGGTGCCTTGGCTGCCATCTGGTTTGAATATGGAGACTGAGCCACCATGTTGAATCCAGGACCTGAAGGCGGTACCAGCAGCGGGTTCTGTGATGGACCTGGGAGTTGAAACAATGTTAAGAATTAGTAATATACATGTAAATCTAATACTTTAAATCGGTTCCTAAGCTACTTATAGTAACCATACAAGATCAATTACTATCAAGTCTTTAAAAAAGACACCATGTTTGCGACGCGTGTGCATAAGCAGTCCTGGTCAGGCAGAGTCCCTATGAGCAGTGAAGCTGAAGTAACAGTGGGGTTACACACCGGCTTGAACACAACCCGGGAGGCTCCCAGAGTAAACGCCGATAGTGGGCAGCGGTCGGATCAGACGTGTATAATCCTTTTATGGGGATTCAAGGCACAATCCTTCAGACACGGAAGAGAAAACCAGAAGCCCCAGAGAAGAGGCACTGCCAGGAATCAGATGCAGGAAAGGAAAAAAACAGACTGCAAAAAACCCTTATCCTCACGACCACCATTAGACATAAGAATGACATCTTTTTAGAAGACACCACAACACAAACTGGCTCGCAGAAGTACATGTCTAACCCATTTTGGTATACTGGTTAGATACCTTGATCATTATTCAGCCAGCAGGGTCCCAAATGGGACTTGAATCTGCTAGCTTCTGGTCACAAGTCCAGTTCACGAGGACCACCGTTCGTGGGCAAGACAACACCATCTTGCTTTGAAATGACAGATGAACACAAATGTTTCCAGTAGAAACTACACCTAGCAAAGTAGGATTTTCCTGTTACAAGCATTATTGATGATTATGAAAAATATGGTGAGGTACTCAGCGAAGTTCAGGGTGCTTGTGTGGAAACAGTCAGCCATTACCAAGAGTAATGTCCCATCCAGAACAACAAATCCTCCAATCAGAGCAGGCCTGGGTCTCCTTATCCAATCAGCAAAAAGACTAACCAATGGTAGCTGCACATAAGTTATACTCATCTAATCAAACAATTTCCCACATCTACATGACACACTTTGGCACAGTACAAACACCTGCAGGTATCTTAGAAACAATGCTGGTTAAAAGATTTCATCAAGGACAAGAGAACCCCTTCCAAAGTTTCTGTCCAAGTCCAACTCAGACGTAACAAAATGTCCAGTACCCCTGTCATGTCCAAATCAACAAACATTTAACCCTGAACCAGAAACACAGAATGTCACACAACCTTTCCATACTGCCTCATTGAGAGTGTGGCAGAATAATTAAGTTCAGAGATTAACCTCAGTACAAAGGTTCCAATGTCTTCCGTACTGAGAGATAAAATTCAGTTTCACTGATGCATGTAATCTGATGCCACCAATTACCGAAAACTTAATGAAACCTGCCTTTCACCTGAAAATTCAGATCGGTCATGCACATACTGGGTTAATCTGTGCTGTCTATCGCGGGTTAGTGCGAATACTGAAAATCAAACGCAGTATTTTGAACCAAACTGAAATAATTGCTAAGAACTGGCGAAAATGATCGATCAGAACAGTCAGAATTGCTCGATGGCTGGACTGTGGAGTTGTGCTGAGAGTTTGGAGTCTCTTCGGTCCAAGAAAACAGGATTAACATGGGAAGTAAATAACGGCGATCAACTGCCGGCAGAGGGACAGGTCACCGCCTTCAGTCCCTGGAGCCGCAGGGGGATGTCACATACACACCCCGGGCGAGAAGCTGGGTGACAGCCAGCGCTCTCTGGGACCAACCCGAAATCCATAATAAACACCTCTCCGAAAAGGGGGCAGGGAAATCGCCCCCCACCCCCCCATCAGACACGTGACAGCTACTATAAAACAAAACGTAGGCAAAGGACAGCAAAGACGCCGACCCGATTAAAAAGACGGGCGTGCTATTCAAAAGGCCCATCGCTACACATCTAAGTGCCTGTAATTCCAACTTAAACTGTCACGATGAAAATGTGCCCATGTCGTCATTCCGGTCAGGAGGAGTTCAGACTATAATACCGAACAGAAGTTTGGCGAACAGCCGCTACCATCGTTGTCTTAACTCTTGATAAGGGAGAAAAGTCGAACTTCCAGTACTGATTCCGCGACGCGACCTTTCCTGGGGTTCCCGCCGGGCGCCGGCCAGCGTCTCCGGACCACATGGAACTTTGACCAACCGCCACGTCGAGGGAAAACACGGCAGAGCCCGAAGAGCCCGGCGGCCGCAGGCGGCTACTCTCGCACACCGGGGCCGCCGGGCTCTTTCATTTCTCTTAACGTCACTTGGTCGTTACACATTTAGGAGTCCATCCGCGCTTACAGCAATCGAATTTCACTCGCTGACAAGATTTTTACATTCGAAAGTAAATAACAGACGCCATCAGACCATTTAATAGCGATATAAAGGGCTTTTACCGTTGGCGTAAGGCTGTCCTCCTGCCCCATTCTGAGAGTTGTACCCAGTAGTTGACATCTTGAAACTGATCCCAAGGCAGAATAAAATTCGGGAGGAAACGACCGACAAAGTCCTTAAAAACCGCCTCAAAAGACTTTACGCACCGACTGACTGCTTTTAACTCGCTGGTCTGCGATTCTCGGCTAGTTAGTTAAGACAGAAGCATGACTAGGGCCCTTCCCAGTCCTTCTTGGGCGCAGGCCTCGCCGAAACTAACCGTGTAATCCTCCTCCGTCCTCCTACAGGAAGTTGAAATCCCCCCTGCTCGAGCGCAGGGTCCTCCTCACGCATGCGCAGTCATTACACGTGGCATTTCCTGTGTAATACGGCTTTGGGGATGTAGGAGAAACAGACCTAGTGTACTGCCACATATGTACCGGATACATACGACGTGAGCTCGTGTTATACTAAAAAATGGTTTCATTGCATTTAACGTGAAAGTAATCCCCCTTTATGAGAACCAAATGTCTAAAAAAACTAAATTAAATAAACCGAATCTGCGGTCAGTTGCGTTTTATTGTTAGCATTATTTCATAAAATCTAACATTCAATATCCAGTAGAATCTAACATTCACAATAAAATTAAATTTTAAACATGTCAACTATACTTATTGCCAGTTTTTCCCTGGGATTACGGTTTACGCGTTGGTGCGAAGCGTGTTTTCCTACCGGAACGATTATGGTGAGACACACAGCGGAAGCGGTGGGTCAGCCATTGCTGTGTGTCGTGGCTCTGAAACAAAACACGGAGCTAGAAAGGGAGAGGTGAACCGTACACTTTCGGCGGAAAAATCAGAGTGATTGTGTTATTATTAAGAGCACGATTTTTATTTGTTCAGCGTGCCGATTACAGGTGAGTATTCAGTCGCGATTTGATATTATCTGTTCTATTCGCATCCTCCTGTATCTTACCAAGCTAGCTAGTGAAGACAGGAAGCTGCATTTATATTCTCACTGATCTTGCGTAACATTGGACTTGCTTCTTACATGTAGTATTTTGGATTAAAAACTAATTTGACACTGCTGGCAAACACATGAAAAAATGTTTTTTCTTTTTAACTGATCTTATGACACTGACATGCTTGACGTTAGCCTTCTCTTGGCGGACTTTAACACCGACACGTATCGATGAAATCAGTCACTCGCCTGCAGTTAAATCGCCAGATGTACGCTGACACTTGTCTGTCTATAACAAACATACACCAAGCATCTTAATTAGACTGTCCTTTAAACATGGAGACAGTAATATGCCTCCGATCTGCTGCCTTGCCGGCTGGGTGACCGGCCGCATACCGCGTCACCAGATTTCAGCCGAAACCTGTCGGTTCATCACGTCGGACGACCTTGTGTCGATGCCGTTTATTTTGTATACAGCTGTGATAGCATTTGGTGTTTTTGCATTAAACCATGTTTTGAAATCCCGTGTCTGGCGTTAACTGTTAAAGGGTTTCTTTAAATGAGCCTGGTGCATTAAGGTACTGGAGACCAGTGCTACGGCATTTTACAGTATGCGGGATTTGCTTTATCCATTCTCATTTATCGGTTTCGGATTAATTGGATTTTAAGTCATAGTATAGCACTTTTGATTCAGATGGTTTTTAGTATAACAGTTTCACTTTTAATATTGATAACAGTTCGGCTGTTGCGGCTTTGTTTTGACAATATTTGTATGTAACCTAAAAATAATGCGCACTTCTCCTGGGAGTAGTTTAATGACTGTAATGCGGGTCTGTGGCGGGATTAGGGAGAGTGACTCGGGCGGGTAGCCCTGGCTCCATACGATTTCACGGCGGTACTGCCGCTCCCGGGAGGCACTGAGACGTGGGCCGGTGGCCCCGGACTGGGACCGGCGCCGTGCCGCTTCCTTCCTGTTCATACAGTGTCCGTCCTTCGTCACTTATTACTAGCTTAGGCTCCCGCAGTATTTCATGCGAAGACGTCGCTGCCTCCCTCCTCCTTCCCCGGGTCAGAATGTACGGTGGATTGTCACGTGCTCTTTAAGTCCGCGTGACTTGATCCCCCGCGACACGTCAGGCGAGGATCTCCCGGCTCGAGGCTGCTGACGTGTACGCATCTCACCTTTGGCTTCTGGCTATTGCGCGCTGTGCAGCAAGCTGTGCAGGTTCGACAGGCACCCGTGGGGGGGGATTCAGGACCGAGGTCGAGTAACTAACCCTTATGAAAAGTAGGGGGGGGTTCCCCTTTGTCGCAATGTCACTGTAGAGCAGCTCAGGAATGCAGTTGGGCAAATATAATTTGTTTTCTTAAAGAAACGTAGGCACTTTGTTTATATCGGAGAGAAACTGTTCTGCAGTATGCTTTAACTGCTCTTTTAGCTTGTTTTGTCAGGCTAAAGATTTTCACCTGCACACAGTCCGATTTACTGGGTGCCTGGCTTTTACTGTTCCGTTTTGAATTCTTCATAAATGCAGAGGTGTGGTCTAAACATTTCTGAAGGACGATTTGGTAACAATTTTGACTCACAGAAAATTTCCTGGATGGACATTGGTCTGAACTGCATGAGCGGCCTTTAGTTCGCTAGTCTGTTAGGTTAACACTCTGTGCCTGTGTCCAGAAGGTCATGTGTTCAAATTGCGTGGTTGACAGTCGTCATACCTCGGTTGGGCCCTTGAGTATGGTGGCCCAATGGGACTTTTAGCCTCTGACTCACTGTTTTCACACGTAAGCACAGCACCTGCATGCCTGTCCCGCAGCCAACCTGCCAACAGCCATTTTCAACGTGTTTCTGTGAAAGTCAGTTTAAACGGAGTGGTTAAAATAATCACCTGAAACTCAGTAGCAGTGCGGCAGGTTTCAGTCGATAAAATCTCCAAACCTCTGACAGCGTTTTAATAACCGTCCCTCTGCTGAAAAGCCTCTCTATGATTGCTTTACAATTCTTGCTGTCGGTTTTTTTTGCTTGAATTTTTTCTTGCGTTACTTTTTCTAGACTGAATTTCATGATGCAACTCGACAACGCCCTTTAGCTAGCCGATTTAGCTTGTTTTTTTTTCTTTCTGCTTGCCTCCTTCTAGGAGTCACAATATCCGGATATGTCCTTCATATTTGATTGGATTTACAGTGGTTTCAGTAGTGTATTGCAGTTTCTAGGTAAGCACCCGTCCGGAACATTTTTATCTTGTCGATGACAGGTTGCATGGATTCGGCAGAATCGACCTTGCACGCCTCAGCACCCTTTGTGTCAGAATCTGTCCGAATACGGGTAAACTTAGGAAACCTTAGGATATTCTGGAGGCTTTTAAAATCTTGAGTCTGTGTAGTTTTGAGATATGTGTTATTTTCCATTTGATTCTCTTTAATAGTCCTTTTAAATTTAGTTTTCATGAAAGCCGTCATGGTGAAAGATTCTGCTCACACTCAATGTGTTAAGTGTTCACTGTCTCCTGCCCAGACTTGTCCTGACAGCCACGTAATTAATCTCTGCACCGGTTCCCGTAGTTTTCCTTCTCTCTCAGCTCCATGATCATGTGATCCCTCGTGCGGCGCTGCGGCAGGGTGGGAGCTGCGGAAACAGGCTTGTTACGTGTGACCTGATTGGTTAATCGTCTGTTGTGACACTGCCCTTCTGTTTTTTTTTCTCAAGGACTGTACAAGAAATCAGGAAAGTTAGTGTTTCTAGGCCTGGATAATGCGGGAAAGACGACTCTGCTGCACATGTTAAAGGACGACAGGCTCGGACAACATGTGCCCACTTTGCACCCAAGTAAGTCCATCTTCCCCTTTATGGGTCTTCACCTTTCACCCCACACGTGCCACCTCATGCATCAAAGAACCGTTACTTGTCAGGTAGTCACTCTTCATGAGAGGAACTGGGGAGTGTTGGGAAACCTCTTGTGTTTGGATCTGAGTATATATTATCAGTGAATGTTAGCTTGTGGAAGTTTTACTTGCACAAAAATGTTTCAAGGGCAGAAGGAAAAATGATTGGTTCAGAGAAACAACCAATCATATTGTAGAGGAGGTGGGTCTAAGCAACTTGAGGAGGTAGGACCAAGACATCTGATTGGTTGGTCCCACTTCCTATAATTGCTTGGACCCACCTCCTCCACAGTCTGATTGGTTCAGAGAGATAACCAATCATTTTTACTTCTGTTCTCGCAGCATTTGTTTTTTTGTAAATAAAACTCCCATGAGGTAAATGCTCTTAATTTTTAGTGAAGATTTCTTTGAATGAATTTACGTCAGTGAAATGTTTGATTTTCCTCATAATTTGAGTATAAGATCCAGAAAATGAGTAATAAAAATTTTTTGTAGTCTTTTTGTTTTCTCATTTTTACTAAAGATGCCAAAAGCTGTAGGCAGTACTGAAAATGCAGTTAGACAGTCTGTAAGTGACACAGGACACGTGACCTCCCAGCCTCTCAGCACAGCCCTGTGAGTCCAGCCGGGCGAGTGTGGCCTTACAGCCGTACATCCTCCGGGGAAGATTAAACATCTGTAGCTAGATATCGTGCTCCGCTGCGGAATGAAACTCGGAAGCTGGTTTTTAATGTTCTCTTTGTGACAATATCTTTATATTTCTACAGAGGAAGGTGTTGCCTTCCTTTTCGCTCCAGTTTTGGTGTCTGAGAAGATTGTTTTTTTTTTTATAAATTGATGAGCAGCTGACAGGCTCACAAGATTGTATTTAAGGACCAGATAGTGGATTGATGTTTCTGAATCAAGCTGTGAAACCTGTCGCCCCACTCAGCGTCTGAGGAGCTGACGATCGCTGGAATGACCTTCACCACTTTTGACCTTGGTGGCCACGAACAAGGTAGCCGTCATTCCTATAGCTCAGCAAGTAGAACGTCGTGCTAACAATGCAAAGGTTGTGGGTTCAAATCCTAGGGACACACACAAACTGTGACACTTCCTTCTACTGTAAGTCCCTGTTGATAAAAGCACACCCCTGTCTCACTACTTTCACATCTGTATCCAGCCCGCAGAGTGTGGAAAAACTACCTCCCGGCCATTAATGGCATTGTCTTCCTGGTGGACTGCGCCGACTTCACCAGGCTGCTCGAATCCAAGACAGAACTTGACGTGAGTCTTGTCAGCATGCAGACGTTTTGATGATGTACGAGTCTCCAGTATGGCGGATCCGAGGCTCATTCCGGACCGAGCCAGTCACAGCGACCCGGTCCGTGTGAAATTTCCGTGAAGGAGACATTCCTGCTTCTGTTTCCCACAGGCTTTGATGACAGATGAGACCATCGGACATGTTCCCATCCTGATCCTCGGAAACAAGATCGACAGGCCGGAAGCCCTGGGCGAGGAGAAGCTGCGGGAGGTCTTTGGGCTTTATGGCCAGACCACCGGCAAGGTGAGATGCCCTAGCTCGTCCCCACAGCACTCCCTACCTCTCTGGTGTGCATGTGCTTTTGTATCCTCGATAAGGGAATTTCTGTGTGTTTTGATCCTTGAAACACGTAGTAAATTTATAGACATGTACCACACTTGTGTGTGTGTGTGTGTGTGTGTGTGTACACAATACTGTATATAGTAAAGAAATTTTTTATACAGTAAATTTTTATTATATATATTATAATTATTTTACGTAGTACATGTATTTTAGAGTGTACACGTACACATGAATTATATTTAATTTCTTTCATACTTTATATATTCATATATTTATATATTCACAAATATTTACTTTTTATCTTATGTATATTTTATATATTAGGTTATACTATTATGTGATATATGTATTTTAAATAATGCCTTATATTACAGCATACACATCGATATTTCATATGTTAATAGTTATTTATGTATTTATTATTAATTTATGTATCACGTTTAGTGTAGTAGTAACTATCACTGTCTGTTCACTCATAATCACTGTGACCCGTACAGCTTCTCCAAGGTCGTGACTGTCGCACTGCATCCATAGTCACACCCTCTACACCTGCAGTCTTTGTATTTCATTCTGTTACTATGCTGTGGCTGCATCATTGTGCCTGTCTTGTGTTTCTGAGGTGCCTGAGCTATCTATCTATCTACTGTGCAGAAGTCAAAGAAAATGATGTTTAGAAGTCCTGTCGACCAATGGCAGCCTGCTGATTTTAAACTCATTTATTGAAAGTAAATCAGAGGCTGTTTGGGCAAGCTGCAGGATTTACTCTAACACTTGGTTCCATCATTCCTTGAAACCCAGTAACTAAGCTAGAGAAGTGGCTTGCCTATCCCCCCAGGATTTTCCGACACCTCTGGCAGTAAACCTCAGAGACGAGTCCACAGGATATACATGAACAGTGGAATATTTAATGATAATGTTTTTCTTATAGTGACACACATTTCTTTTAACCGCCACGCCCCCTGCTGACCGTCCGATGTACTTCACATTGACACAGGGCAACATCCCCATGAAGGAGCTGAACACCAGACCCCTGGAGGTGTTCATGTGCAGCGTGCTGAAGAGGCAGGGCTATGGAGAGGGCTTCCGCTGGCTGTCTCAGTACATCGACTAGCCCCTGCCCACCCGGGCCTCTGTCACCTACCCCCTCCCCAACCCCCCCCCCCCGTCCCATGTCTGGTTATAACATCTGCCTCCGCTGTCAGAATGCATAGAACTGGAATCCAAAGGACTGTATCCGTTGAACTTTGTATTATTTTTTCTCTTTGGTTACGCGACTAAGTACTAGCCGGGGAACGAATAGTGACGTTGACGCCACAGAAATGGTAAAAATTTGCAGCTGTGGTGTCTTTAATTTGCCTTTCTATCCCTCAGTAGCTCAGTGGTACTGGGGGGGAGGCAACATACTTGTTGACCCCCCTTTTCTGTGGAAGATTTTTACTCCTGGCCTCGGTTTCCCCCCCCGAGTATTATGAACTGCAAGACTTAAAGAAAAACACACGACAGCTGTGTGCATCTCGATGCACTTTTTTAACAGCAAAGACACGCCGACACGTGACTAATTACATTATCATGCTGTTTTATTTTATGTTTTTTTTTAAACTTGGTTTCAATAAACTCACAACACATTGCCAAGACGCGTGATTCTGAAATGTATACGCTACTGCACGGTGCCTTAAAACAGACATCATGCTGCCCCCCCCTTTTTGCTCGAGCAAATGTGCACGGAGTCTGTACTTGGGTAGCCCCTTTTCATGCCTGACTTCTGAGGGGGGTGGGGGTTAACGTCCTCCCTGGGCGGATTTTCCCAGCTCGAAGGTTCTGTGAGGCAAAGTGGAGTGAGACCGAGATCCCAGATTAATCCAGGGCCAGCGCTCTGCATTGGGGGGAAATCGATGGGAATTAATGGGGTGGGTCACGACGTCAGTACAGACCGGGAACAGGTATAGTCCAAGAATGAATGTGCTAATCCTGAGTTTTTCTCGAGCCAAACAAGCCTCCAGGCAGTGCTGGAACCAAGCCCTGATCAGCCTTTTCGGTTCTCTCTGCTTCCGTCCATACCACCTGCGAGGTTTGGGTGTGACTAATTAGCTTCTTGGGGGATTTAAGCAAAAACAAAAAATCCTAATCAGTCTTGGACTGAAGGGGAGAGTGGAACCTTCTGCTTCCCGGTTCTTTGTTTTTCTGAACATAATAAATGTTTACGAGTAACACTATACTCACCTGTGGACTGCCCTGATTGCCTTACGCTGCACACTGACACGATAAACAAGCTGGTGATGGCCTGGCTCTCCTTTGAGCACCTTCCTAATCATCTTGATTCACTCTCCTGGAAATTCCGGTTTGGCCACTAAACCTTTATCTGATGGTCTGTGTTGCTCATCTACCTGAGTAGATCTACCTGCCACCCACCAGAGCTGACGAACTACCGTTTGCTCCAAAAGCCCGTTCAGAACTAGATGATTCATCTGGAGTTGCCACAATGGTATGTGTGGTGACAGATGGCAGTTACCATGACAACAGGTTATGGTGTATCCATGTGCTCTGTGGCCTCTTTGTGACCAAATGTCACGGAGATCCTTAGGGAGCCTTACAACTGTGTTGGATCACTGTGACTTAAAAGTACCTTCAGAAATCTACCACCAACAGGCTGAATGCCAAATCTTAGAAGGAGAATAAGGAGCTGCATGGAGAGCTTGTTCTTCCTGTGAGTTTATGAGGTATAACAAGGTGAAACTAGTTTTGAATAGCATAATGTATGAGCACACGTTTGATTTAAATGCTCACTGCATTATTTATATACATATGCTTTATTTTAATGCTTAGAAACTGACCATCCTATTACCAAACTCTCAAAGCAATCATGAAGCTGATCTTCATCACTGTTGAAGTTCTGCAAAGAGAAAGTATTTAGACTTATTAAGCAATACTATGAGAACTTCTATTTATAACCCAAACCAACAGTCTGAGCCTGAAACCCTTACCGTCCAGTTCCACTAGGGGGCCTTAATTAGTAATCGCCACAGTCATTTTGACCAAGATCTACAATTCCTGAGGCTATTAATTAGAGAACTTGATAAAGAAATGGTCAGCTAACATCTAGCAAACTCCTAAAACTAATCCTGTGTATGATCTCAAGGAAATAGATGTAATTTTAGTCTCTGCTGGTCAGATGCTCAGTGTTGAAGGGGGTATGTTCCACACACCGCAAACAGCAGTAATGCTCTTGTAAGATTATCCTAAACCTGTTCTACCGGAAAGTCAACTAGGGTATAACATTCAAATCGGTTTTCGGAGTCATGTGGAATTTCGGACATCTTAACTGAACTTTCAGATTGGGTTAGACTATCTTGGTAGCCTAATGCCTAGCCTAATTCATGAATAGTCTGTATTGAAACATGCCATTTGCCATAATGGCTTAGTTACCAGACGGCACAGGGGCACCTCAGATGGGACGCCAGTCCAAATTGTACCAGCTGTGACAAAATAATACCTATTCCGTCGTACTTTCGTCGTAGCATCAGTGCTCCAGTACAATGACAATAAAGGCTTTCAATTCAATTATGGCCACATGTAATGTTTCTGTTTTTTATGGCCGGTAAAAGATTCAGATTATATCAAGGATTGAAAATATCTAAGATTAGATAGCTGGATGGATGGATGGATGACAAGTAAGGTACTGAGAATACTAATTACTACAAAGACACTATTTAGTGGTGCAGTATTTGCCGGCGGTTGCAGTGGCAGCGAAGGGGAGGTGTAAGGAGTTATTCTTTACTTTTACAGCATTCTGTAAATATGTCAATGACCCTAAACATGCAATATCATGATACCATACATACAAACGATACTACAGCACTATAAAGAAGATTCTGACCTGTTTGTCTCCCGATATTATTAGTAATTATACTACTAATTGATTTCATATTGTGTCTTAGGCCATTGCTGTTCCATCGCCGGCACCAGAAATCCCATTACAATCTTCAGGCTAGAGTTCATAATTTTCTGTAAAATGCTTCTTCGTGCTGTACGATTTAATAAGAGGATGGGACCTGAAGAACGAGACGTGCGTTATATGTGAGATTGCTGACACCACTAACATTTATTCTGTCAGAATATTTTATATTTTAAAAAAAGCTAGACAGCCTTTGAGAAATAGGACTATAGAGGATGCCGTCAGTTTAAATCTGTCCTCTAGAGTTCCCTTCCTCACTTTCATCACACTATTTCTCAGATTCCTTCAGTTTAGATACATGTTATCTATTAACTAAACAGCCTGCAGTAGCACTACAAGACCAGCAGGTGGGGCCACGTTCCTTTGACCCGCTTCTCTTACGGGCGGTACCCGGTGGGTTTTGGCCTGGAGCTGGCGGCTCGGCTCAGAGCCTTCTTTTAGTGTGCCAATTGCTGCTCCACCTATACACTGGACTTCCAGACTGATTAGGAACATGCCGGAATTTTGGCTCTCAGACACTCCTCACACACACAATGATAAAGTATTTAGTTAAAAAGTATTTCGATTACAAGGTATTTATTTGACGGCTTGGCGCCCCGTCCTGCGTCCCTCCCTGCCTCGCACCCGTAGCCTCTGGGATGGGCTCTAACACTTGGTTCCATCATTCCTTGAAACCCAGTAACTAAGCTAGAGAAGTGGCTTGCCTATGTTTGTTCTAAACTATGTTGCATTCTTAAGTTTTATATGTGACCCACTTGCTCGATGATAAACAAAAGTCCTTGATGCTTGAGAACTCTGTCCTGACATACTAATGAAATGATCATCACCAGCAGACATTGTGTTACCCACAGCTATTACCCATAATGCATTGGTCCAGCAGCCAGACCAGCAGAGGCTGAAACACATCAATTTGGTGCCTTTAAATAGACGTGCATTTCAACCCCTATCTGTCATGCTGCACAGAAGCACTCACAGTAAATACTCGTGGCTCTCCACCCTTTTCAGGCCAAATTACCACTTAAGTACTCAAACGATTTTGCTAATTGATCCAGTTCAGTATCCCCCACCCCCCTGTACCAGGGTTGTTAGCGGCTTGTGAGAGCAGTCAGACATACAGGGAACGGCATAGCTACAACCAGGACCTGTAAGTTCTGAGTGAAATTCTGCCATGGATTTCTATCACACAACGACAGGCTCTTTAAGTCGGTCATACAGACCAACAAAGGTCATGATTACCTCCCGCTTCTCAGGCTCTTCCATGTTTTATTGTGGTTTTTGGAGCCTCATTCCTGTCTACAGCGAGACTTATTCACTCGCGGTCTTTGCAGCCGTCACACAAAAGCGGTTTTGCTCCTGAGCTAAACTGCATGTAAAACATTCTCAATGGGTGGTTTCACTGTCCTGGAAATAGTCATGTGATAGGGTGTCTTCCTGTCCAGAGGGAGAAAAGATTAAAGTGTTTACAACCACAGTCATCTGGATAAGGTCCAGGTCTGTGAGGCATTCTTTCCCTTCTCGTCTGTGTCACTGAAACAGTCACTGTTATCAATGTTTGTAGCGATATTTTACACATTCAAACATCCACTGCAAATTTTATGCTATAAAAATGTCACATACAGCTATGTTCACACAGACTAACACCCTCCACACAAAGAATAAGGTTATTACACAGTTTTGACACATATGTAAAATGTTTCTACGGTGAACCCAGTCATTTCCACAAGCTACATGAGAGAATAACAATATATTAGATTTCATTGTAATCACACACTGTCCTGAGATCTGAACACTTCTGTGAAACAATATGTTGAATTTGAGGGTGTTTCAAAAGACTTAGATGCTAATATTACTACATACACACCGATCATTACCTGAAGGGGGCTCTGGCCAAAAATGGTAACTCGCGCTGATGGTATATGAAGAAATATGGTCTTGTGGGGCTTATGAAAAGACATTACCTTTCATGGTGAATGATATTCGAATGCTAGTTTCTAAATTTGGAAACGTCGTGGTGCCTGTTAGCAATCACAGGAATGTTCTCAATTGGAGCAATGGAGGATCCTCCAGCCAGCTTTCCTTGGAAGAACATCACGCATCCATCACTCAAACATCAGTAAACATCCATGCTGCGGAAGCACTGACAGGGCGTGGGGCAGAATGGGAAGTTCTCCGCTTTTGGTGACAAAAATGTGGCAAGGCTCAGTGAGATCCGAATGCAAGGCCTTGGAGTCGGGTTAGCGGTACAAGGCTGTTACTTGCTGTCAGAAACCAAGATTTGAACGTTGACATATAACAATTCTGTCAAGATGTCTCAAATTCAGGTGACAAGCTGAAAAATCCAGAATAGTCTGAATTTGTGCTGCAATCACTATTCACTCTTTCTTCTGTGCTCCTGCTGTCTATCAGTCTACTGTCTATCAGTCTGTCTCAGTCTGTTAAACAGATTTATTTTACCCATTACTGTCAGCCATCGATGTTACTGGCAAATCTAATGAGGACCTGGCACATGACACATTTCTGTAGCTGGTTTCCGATACCTTACAGAGCTCCTTGGGGAAGGGATACTTCAGCTTTGGTTCCTGTGGGCCACAGGAAGTGCAAATTTAAAGCCAGAAGCAATTCAGGTGTTGATAAATTAGTATCTAAGCAAAACGTTTGTGTAATTCTGTTGCCAAGGAAAACCGACTCTACCTGTTCAACACTGGCACCAACACTTCAACTATCTTGGAAATCTTGGATTGAATTGGGGTACATATATCTCCTTTTGGTATAGCCATTTGCAGTTGTACAGAACAGAAACAGGTTTAATTAAAGGACACGGTCCACCTCAACAGTGTTTTCGATGAGTCTCAAAACTGTCACTTAATTACCACAAGAGGTCAGTAGAGAGAAGTGAAAATCATCTGAGAGTCCAAACACTCCCTACTCTCACTGTACAGCTCTTGAGGGAATTATCCTATTTCTCTAAAATATTTACATAAATGTCTCAAAGAAATTGTCCACTGACACAGATGTTCTACCAACCACCTGTTTCCGACGCAAGTGAGGACTGCAGTTTCAATGGAACGCCCACCGTGGAAAAAAAAAATTCAATGGGACTTCCTGTTTACGTAGCAGTGCCCTCTCCAAATTCCCCTGGAAAGCCTTCCCTATCACTCAGCAGAGTTTCTGGAGACAGAGCGCACTGTTGTGCCCCCCTGAGGTGGGATGACCCAACTGCAGCCGGCAAAACTATCCAATGAGAAAAAAATCCAAAAATGATGGATTGATATACTTAAATAAACAAGCCACATGTCACCTGTTGCACTCATGAAAAAAATGTCCACTAGCTACAAGTAGCAGGCGGCTGCGAGTAAGACTCGCAGAGGGATTCGGAGAAATGTATGAAAAGAGGGAGCATGACTGTGTTTTGGGTCATTTACCGGGCAATGAAGCTGGGATTATAAAACTCACTGGATGCATGTGGGTCTGTGGAGAAGTTTGTCCTCTGTAAGGTTTTAAAAAACAGAGCAAAGCTGACCCTGGACCAAAAAAAAACACTAATAAACCATCTTTCATAGACAGAGTGGGAGCCCAAGACTTCGCAATGTTCAAAAGCACTTCTTCAAGATGTCATCAATGTTTCACTAGGACCCAGAAGCCCTTAATTCATAGCAGAAAACCCCACCGCCCCCCCACACGAGTCTCTGCCAGCTGGAAAAATACTTCCCAGCAACGCTGAGTCACAAAAGCTATTTTTTTTTAGTATTTACCGAAGCTTTCTTTAATTAATTATGAAATACTGTCAAGATAATTGGCTTAAAACATTGATAATGTAAGAGCAGCCAGGCGATCTTGCAAGGTATTACACATCACCTTTGACACGGGATCTGCGTTTCAGGACAAAACTGTGAAAATGATGCTGTGTAACGCTGGGATTGGAGGTGGATCTGGATCAAGGATGGAAACGGAAATGTCTTTTTCACTGAAGATGGCAGAAGTGAAAGTTCATTCTTAATCCATTTCTTTTGGTGACAAAATAAAAGTCCAGTTAAAGTCGGCACTGAAGCCGTTTGGGTTCAGCGTCACTGTCCTAAATTCCTTGGCACTTCTTTCAATGGTTCAGGTGACCAACATTTTCTAATAGGCGATGAATCAAACTCTGTACCTGAAAGGGGGGGGGGGGGTCACTGGAAATCAGATTCTCATCTGTGATAGGAATAATATTTGGGGCGCATACAGGGGCCCCCACACTGCTCCCTCCCTGTCAGTCAACGTTTCAAAACATATAATTGGCTAATGATTACTTTGCCTCCCATGTATGAATTATGGCCCCTCTTATACCCCCCCCCCAAAGTGAAGAAATCCTAGCCGAGATGAAAAGCCTTCCTAAGGCGTCAGAAACCCGGGTAAGAATGATGTCATCACGAAGGGGGGCACCAGGAGCTGCCGTGACACCCGCAGGGAGAAACATGTTCCATCAGAACAGAAAGCACACGGACGGCCTGGTACACGGTAAGCTTTTATTGACTGCACCAGTCGACCACGCCGGAGGGTGTGGGGGTAAGGGGTCCCAGGGGCAGGGGTGGGAGGGTGGGGGAGGGGGTGCAGCCGTAGTTAAGGCAACACAAACAGCATGCAGATACAGTCACGTAAAACATCATATTGCTGTCGATAGCTGGACATGAAAAAATGTACAAAAAAGGAAAAAATAGGTTTTTGCACTGATGAAAAATACAGTCGTTCCTCTTTTCATCTCCTACAAAGATTCTAATACAAGAAAATAAATACGTACTGAAAAGGCCAAAAAATAATTTAAAATAGCTCTCATTTAATATCTTTAATATTCCTCTTTGCTATTAACAAATGGCACGACATTCTCTGAAACAAAGAGCACAGAAGGAGAAGTTCCTGCCACATTCATATTACAGTGTGGAGAGATGTTTCAGGAATGGTACAGGTCAGCAGTGATGTCAGTGTCTCCGGGTGCCGGATGCCGGAATGGAACAGCCAACAGGGTGTAGACTTCGCCTGAAGGGTCTCCTTTGTGGTGGGGTGGGGAAGTCAATCACCATGGGAGGCAGCCTCACTGGTGCCCCCCCCCGCATCTGTTCATTTCTATTTCATGTCTTCAAGCTTAACACTGGATGGCAAGAGAGGGAAGGAACCGGAAACAGATAATAAGGAAAGTCCCCCCCCCCACGTGCTGCTCCCGAGGCCAGAGTCTGGTCTGTCGGCGAGGGGTATTCCTATATCGCAGGTCGCTGGGGTATGAATTTTAATTACTCCAGACCCCCCCAGACACAAAGAATCATCCTACCGGGGGGGGGGGGCTGTCCAGCCAGCATTTTCTCATCACTGTTAGTTTACACCCGTTTTCTTAGCGACACACCACATCTCACTGGAGAGTGTAACTCAACCTGCGGCCTCCTGGTTATGGACCGCTGTCCTTAACCGCAGCGCCACCTGCTGCCCCACCAAAATCTAGCATCTCTCAGGCGAGATTCCTTGATTGTCATCGGTTCGGTTCCTCGAGCAGACCGAGACATGGACAGATTTTCATCCTGGTGCCGCCCTCATGTCAGTCTCCAACCAGTTGCCACATAGAAGGACGTGACACGCAGGGGGAGGCGACCTCTCTGACATGCAGCCGGGGAGTGACTCCGAGCTCCGTTACCCCCCAGATCCACTGTGAGGGCCTTCTCGAGTGACCACAGTCCTCTTTCTCCCACTGGCCATCCTCACTCCTTACATGCTTGCTTTTGTTTGGAGGCACAGCTGCTTCCCATGAGAGTTCGCACGGGAATGCAGGCGGGAAGCAGGAAGGGCACTACGCCAGCGGTAAGATACAGGAAAGTTTATGCAACTGTGCAAGCCGGGTAAAGGGGTTGAACGGGCAACTAGCACTGTGTCACACAGCAAACAAAACCTAGTGTCGGAAGCAGACGAAAGGCTTGAGTGAACCTCTGCACGAAAGACCAGCCAACGAAAAACAGAAGACCCATTTTTGTCGGAGTAACATTCAAGCTACAAATAGGATGCTCTCGCTCATAAGCACAGTTGAGGGTGTCACTGGGCAGCCAGCTCCGCGTGCTGAAGGAGCGACAGCCGCTGACCTCTGACTTCTAACATGAGCGCTGGAGAAGGGGGAGTCTGAAAGGTCCCGAGTCCCCGTTCAGCGCTTTGGTGGCCCCTTTCTTTGGAGGGGCGTGGTGAATTGGAAGCGGGGGGCATTTGGGAGCAGGCTTGGCCTACGTCATGCAGGGAGGGGGCACATCCATGAGCAGATACCCCAAAAAGATCCTCCACATCTAAAGGAGGACGTCCATTCCTGTTATCTAGGCGTGGCCACCCCCCAGCACAACATGGACTGGTCCAGGGTAAGAACGCCCCCCCCCCACCATCCCCATGTCCTTTTATGCATCATACACAAAAAAACAGCAAGAAACGACAACAACAGCAGCGACGACAGTAACGGTAAGATGTTACGGTAAGTGCCACCTGCGCTCTCTTCTTTGGCAGAGTCTGGTCATCCTTCACGGCGAAGCAGCCGTCGGCAGCTCCGAGAGTCTAAAACGCTCAGTAGTAATCGGAGGTTCATCTTGCCAAAAAGCCATAGAATCAGTATAAACACGTATCTATATATCTACATACATATACAGAAAACGCACACTCTCTGTGATTATATACAGATTTAGGCCAATACGCATCCCTCTTTCAGTTTATATATAGATACATAAATATATATCTTCTTTCAATGATTTTTCAGTTCTTTTAATCTTAGACCCTGAGATAATTGTCGCCCGTTAACGGACACCCTCTGGGTAAAGGCCAGGGCTCCGTGACGACTGTCACATGACGCTCCAGGAAGCCCAACCAGCTGACATCGGCTCCCGTGACGATGCTACGTCGCATTCCCGCCTTCCCCTGGCAGCTGGGAAATCAGATCTACAGAACTTAGGCACTAAAGCGGGAATGACGAACACGACTCTGTCTGACAAGCTTGGAGTTTTGCTTCCATTTTCTCACCGGCCAATCAGGCGTTCCGTTTACCGGTCCAAAAGACGAGATGTTTAATCGGCCGATAATCGAATCCCATGTCATTTACGGGGGAAAATGACGAAAAGGCACGTTTTCAGGAAATGTCCTCGGTGTGTATTCGTGTGTCTTTCACGTTTTAGACGCTCTCGGGAACTGAACGGGCACAGACATGTAACTAGCAAGGGAACGACGGCGTCATCTCTCAGAAGGTATGTGTTTGTGAGACAGTGTGTGCCTATTTGCTGCTTGTGCTCTTTACAGACTGCTTTACATTGTATATTCGCATTATTTCCTGCACAGTAAACATCAGAGAAGTGATATTCTCCCCCCAAACACGAGATGGACAAATCCTGGGGTTAATCACCAAGGTAACACCGCCGGAACCAGCCCATAATGCCCTAAACATAGCTGCAGTCTCAGTTACTATCGGCAACGTCAACCACGAGTTTTAGAAATACAAAAAAATAAAATAAGTGAGAGAATTTCGAAACACAGAACGCGATGGGCGCGGGTGCGTCCGTATCGGCATGTCGGCATTGCCTCAGCCTGGTTCTGGTGAAGGGGGCACACATCATGGACAGTTACGGAGGACACGCCACGGTCACCGCCGCCTGGGCCGGGACCCCCACCTCCGTGCTCTCGCCCTCCTGACGGCCGGACCTAGGTGGCCAGAACACTCCGCCTCAGCATGTCCTCGCTACCGGCACGCAGCTGGGCCAGGCGGATCTCGCCCGCCCTGGCCGAGGTCTCGGAGTCGCTCGGCTCCGCGTCAGACATCGACTCGTCCGGCCGCCCATCCGAGAGCGAGCCGTCCCTGCCAGCGAGCTCCCGCTGGCCCCACGGCTGGTCCTGCACCCCGGCCCTGGATGGCGGCTTGCCGGGCCTGGGGAGGCGGAGCCGCAGCGTGGGGCGGGGTTTCCCGGGGCCCGCAGCAGCCGTGCAGGCTTCCCTAAGATGGGCGTCGTCCCACGTGCCGCAATCCTCTGAAATGTGACAGGAACTCATCTTAGAGACAGGAGGTTGGGGGCTGGCACGGGGGGGGCGGCCCCCCTTCGGCCGTGGGTACAGCTGGCGGTGCCGCCGATGCAGAGCCTTCGGGGCTCGGGAGCGGCCGAACCCGTTAGTCCCCCTCCCGTCAGGCAGGACCCCATCACCGTCAGGGGCCCGGGACCTGTGAGCCCTGGAGCGAGGCTTCCCCTTAGCCCCACGGCCCAGCCGGGGCGTCTTCCAGGCGGACTTGAGGGAGGGGTCCATCATAAGGCTGAGGAGGCTCTCCTCGCCCTGCAGCAGCTGGTCCGACAGCAGCCCCGCCGGGCCGTCCCGCGGTCCCCCCGCCAGTGCCCAGCGGCTCAGCACGTCGTCGGCCGTGATCTCCAACGAGCGCGTCAGCCAGCCCCCGGAGAGAGCCTCGTCCAGGGGGAAGCTGTCCGCCAGACCTGGGGAGGGGCGAGAGGGATTGCAGGCGGTGAGACTCGAACCATGGGCTCGAATGATGGCACTGAGGCAAGAGACGGTTAACTGACGGTTAATCCCCCCCCCCCCACTACATGGAAAAGATCAGCTCCGATTGCACGGTGGTGATGTAATTGCCCGTATCGGGGGGGGGGGGGACTCAGGTGCTTCCTGAAATGTTATACATGCTACGGGAAGACGGATAAACAGATGGATTAACCACAGAAGATGACGGGGCAGGCAGAGTACGCCAAGTGCTGGGGGAATGTGATACCAGGACAGCTTGGAATACATTTTTTTCTATTCAACATTTACTTGTGATTCCTGGTGCATGAAGTGATTTCTGAGAACTGCACGTTTAAAACATTCGGGTGTCACTCTGACCACAGACACTTCCAGAAACGAGCTGACGGGGTCTACGAGAAAAAAAAAGGTTTGTATGCTATAGAACAAAAGTGTGGGTCAATGCTAAAAAATATATGAAAACAAAACAACAATGCTTTGTAAGTGATGAAAGGTTCATGCACTATAAAGTGACCTTCAAGTTCTAAAGAAAATAATGGCCACACTTGCTTCCATGACGTTGAATTTTAAGTAGTATTTTGATGCGTCATCCCCAGTGACACCTTCTGACATCATTGTTTTCACCTCTCAGTTCAGCCCTGATACCCAGTTGAGCCCCCGCCCCCCACACGCACATCTGAGCCAGCTTGATCCTACACTGTGCTAAAAATTACAGTAATTAACTTAAACGAAGCAGAACAGCCATTGACACAAACAAAAATATTATGTGAGCAATTAACTACTTGCCTGACACAAACAGCTCTCCGAAAACAAATTCAGCCATTTACCCATTTATAGAACAAGATTATTTTTACTCGGGGGTGGGGGGGCATGGTGCCTTGGGGCGTAACTGGGGTCACACAGTGTGTCACCGTTTGTGCGCCCTGCAATCAATCTGTGGAGTTCTCCTGCCTGAGGGGGCCCTAGACCCTGTGACCCTATCCAGGATAAACAGCTGAAGATGGATGGATGGATCGACAGATGATGGCTAATGCAACTGGAGGCAGGACAACAGGGAGGAATGTGCCGTTAGAGGCCTGACACTATAATCCGTGAGTGACGTCTAGGGTATGATAATCTAATGCTAATGCTAAGGACGGAATTGTACTGAAAGATTAGATAAAGATAAGATAAAGGCTAATGCTAATGCTGGAGTTGTACTGAAAGCAGGGGCGAAGGAACTGGGGAGATGTGTATCATCAGAGTTGTACTGAAAGGTTAGCATGATAAGATAAAGGCTAATGCTAAGGACGGAGTTGTACTGAAAGGTTAGCATGATAAGATAAAGGTTAATGCTAAGGACAGAGTTGTAATGATTGATTAGCATGATAAGATAAAGGCTAATGCTAAGGACGGAGTTGTACTGAAAGGTTAGCATGATAAGATAAAGGTTAATG
>JAAGVU020000062.1:1010163-1035220 GCA_011763525.2 Mormyrus iriodes | reverse complement strand
TGGTGTAAAACAGTATTGGACACACTTGTAAGTGTCCGGCCTTGGTTGTAACTTCATTGTTGCAATAAAGACAGAATCTGGATCTACGCCAGCGACTTCTGACTTCTGATTTGGGGGGGGAGGAAAAACCAGAACAGGTGGAGTCGATCAAGCCCGGCCCACCTGTGCGACAGCCCCGCCCCCACATTCCGTGCATTCCCCTGAGCCGAAAAGGCTACTCCATTATTGAGAGATATTTTCTCTAAAGCCAGTTAACAATCACCTAACAATCTGAAGCATAAATCATAAAGATTTACGTATTTTTCAAGTAATGGTGAGGCCTACAAAGTGTCAGTGTTCATCTGGAAATTGTCATGTGACCAAGTTTCACTCAAGGGTGTATACAGGGGTGGGGCCACAGGGGCACTGGCCCCAGCTGAAAGCTGACTGGCTGGAGTGCCCCCTCCCACTTTCACTCACAGATTCAAAACGTATCACTGGCTAATGACACTGTTGGCCCCTCTTATGCACCCCCACCTTAAAAAAAAAATCCTTGAATTGCTCCCAGTTTCGTCCAATTAGCTGATTTTTCCCGCCCTCGTTTTAGTTCCGCTAACTGGCAACGGCCACATCTACCTCTGCAAGAGCTGACCGCGGGTTCCAGTCACATGACCCTCCCCACAGGGTCACACGTGCTGGAGCACGCCGAGCCGCACAGACACCAAAAGCACCAGCTCGACCGTCAACCCATCAAGTAGAACCAGGAGCCCTGAAACCCGTGTGCTTTACTGGGGCAAGCAGGTCCAGGTGACCTGCCAACAGCGACCCGCTGTGTTTGTGTAAGTGTGTGCTTATAGGGGAAAAGGCTGTGGTCCGCCGTGCCCATGTCACTATTTATCCAGTAGATTAGGACTATTAACACAAAAGAGATTATTTCGCAATTCGATGGCAAAATTCCTAAGTCAATATTTGAGGCAGCAGTTACTAATCCTTTAATGGCAGGGAAATAAACATCTGTCTAGGGAACACAGATTAATGAATTTTTAACTGACCGAAGAGAAAGGCATGGTGACCGTACCTATTCCCAGATGAAGTTTGGAGGGGGGTTAGAGTCAAAGTGGAAGTAATACTGCTGTTTACGCCTGTCATTAGTCCCCCCCCCCAAACTCAATGGTACATTCCAGTGTATACTGATACAGGAGTGGGAAAGAGCCTAGCTCAAAAAACAAAAGGAAATAACTGGAGGGATGCTCAACAGTGGTGAGGAGTCGCAGGGAGGGGGCGTGGCTCTTAAACTGGGCCATCCAGACGTACTTCGCACGAAAGCAAAAATTGTCTTACCCATTTCCCTGAACTCGGTGTTCACCAATTCCAGCCAGAACACATCCAGGTCGTCCAGGTCGTACAGACTCAGGGGCTCGGTGGGGGTCCCGGCGCCCCCCTGCTCCCCCCCTGTGGATACTCCGGCCCGACTGAGCTCCGGCATCACCCTGCGTATACGGGACACAGGCAACAAGCTGGTGGTCAGCATCACGTGGGTAAACGAGGCGTCCATGCCTAGCATGCTCCACCACCACGCACACTCCCTGTCCAATAGGCTGAGGTGAGGAAGGCTGTAACCATGGCGAGCCATGTGTCATCACTCTTGGCTGGACAAGGGATACCAGAAATCGCGGTGCCCAGGCCCAATTTCACCGAACAGCAGCGACCCGGTTCTCCTTGGGGAGCCTGTCCCTGTGCTGACATGACGGAGGCTGGCATCAACGTCGCGCCCACACACTTGAATCCGCCCCTCCGACCCGTTTGAATTTTCCACACTTCCTCTGTTTGCGCCAGCATCCAATGCAAAACCAGCATTGAGCAGACATCCCCGGGCAGCGCCTGCATGCAGGGAATCCTGGAAGACGGTAGCCAAACCATGATGGCGTCTGCGAGCGGCTAACAGGGGATCTTAACGCCATAGAATACGCCAGTTCTCCGGGGGGCGACGACTCGAAATCCCCTGGGTATTCTGAGGAGACTGCGAGCGCAAAGCAGAAACACTAGGGGCTACAAGAGAAAGTAGGAAGATGCAGCCTGCTGGGACACGGCGGAAAGCTCCGGCAGCGTTTAGGTGACACGCTGCTAAATGAACGTTTGGTTCTGGTCCCTCCACAGAGTCGCCCCAGCCTTCGTTAGGTCACATTATAGCCAGGAAAAAGCGAATTCTGGCTAGATACTGAATCTCAGAATAGCAAATTATGGACAAATAGTGCTCAAGATGGTTTGGGGGGGTGGGGGGGCTGAAATTAGGGCAGCGGTGCTTAATCGGCACTGTCTGGGCCTAAGGGGAGCGGCACGGCTGCTTTTACGCCTAGTGTGTGTGTGGCGTTACACACAGTTCATTCAGCCAGAGCAATCTGACACGCTGGTCGTCAAGGATACACACGACTCCAGATACACCCACTCACAATCAACCACACATCCATAAGTGACCACACCCATTCATGCTCACAGATTATCAGCCACGCCAGGCTGCTATAGCGCCACCCGCAGTCTGCAGGAGAGAAAACACGTTGCCTGGACTCACAACAGAGTCACCTGAAGTTTGACACCCTGTCATCGCTGGTCTCACTCCCTCACTCCAACCCACAGCGTTAGGTACTTAATTGGACTGTACCATGAATGGGGGGGGGAGGGGGTACATATACATTTTGAAAAATGTCTAAAACATCCCTTACTGCAACTAAAATGCACAGCATGCCGAGTGTGGATCATTTCCTCCATGCATTTTGACATTCTTCATGATGCTTCCAACCACTACCTTTCAACCCACCCAACCATATGCCACAGACTGCCTCAAGAGTCTCCATGGTGACCTGACCTCATGATTCTCCTCCTAAATTAACCCAGATTCCCTCCAGATTCAGCCCATCCCATCAGCCAACAAACAACAGACATGGAAGGCTCGGGGAATTCCACCAGAGAATTTTCCCTTCCGCTGGCCTTCCGTGACCCACTCGCGCTTTTCCGAGCCCCCGGCAGATAGGAAACTGAGCAGAAAAGTGCTATGTCCTATCCAGGGTGGAGGCCTGGGTCCTGCCATCATCCAGGACGAGCCTCATCCACCAGATGAATCATGAGACCAAGCACCTGTTTTAAGTGGCGGGGGCAATGTGTGGGTTAGGATGCTGTGCCTATGGTCAGAAGGTCACTGGTTCAAATCCCATGGTCAGCAGAGTAATTTTACCGTTGGGCCCTTGAGCAAGATCATCAAGTTCAAATTATCCCAGGGACTGTCTGTCCCTGCTTTATAAAAATTGTACGTTGCTTTGGAAGGCAAATAAAATGTGAATAAAAATCACAGATGCCTCCACCTGAGCTGAGAGCACATAAAACAGCCTGACAGCCCAGCGGGGCCTGTAGCTGATTCCAGCATGGAGGACAAGACAGGTACGCCCCCCCACACACACACACACACACACACACACACACACACACACATACATACACACTGCAGCTGTTTACAGAACCCCCCCCCCCACTTCCACACTTCCTGTAATCCTAGCAGCAATGAAACGTGTATGAAAACATGCTGTAAACCCGGGGGGGGGGGGCTGTTTTCATTCACGTCCCACACCAAACAGCCCCAGACACACATTGGCTGGATGCCAGGGGGGCCTCTTTGGCCCCTCCCTCCCCCCTTCTTACGGTGTTGCTAAAACAAGGCAGTATGAATAAGCAGAGATCTCTCCCAGCACACGCCACTGACCCCCACCCCCCCAGAGGAGGAGACTGGCAAAGCAAGAAGCTACCAGCTGTCACTTCCCAGCATGCCGCTCACTCATTTGTGCAGCAGATGTGTCTGGTTACCGGAGAAACTGTTTCCAGAACGGTCTGAGAAACGACGCCACGTGCGGAACTGGGACGGCATGTTTTGTTGGCCCACGTGTTTCTGAACCTGCCCCGACTGGGCCAAGATGTGTGGTCTACGGTGTCAGTTTCATCCACCCTCTGCTGGGGGGCCTCGCGGAGGGTCCTGGTGTTGACACCTAGTCCCTAGGCCTATAATGATCCACTTTCATGTTGCAAAGTCCCACCAGGAGGAAATGACATCTTCAAATGACATTGTGAGTCAAGCGTTTTGGGCTGGCATTCCCCTGAGCCCCCCCCCCATCCCTGTCCAGCCTCAAATCCGCTCTCCCCATGATTTCCTGTGCCTGATCCCAGGGGCTGTGCGATGTTCCGGAAGAGTTCATTCACACAGCACCAGCCGTAACTCATGTCCAGGTGAGGGCGCCATAAACAGGCAGCTAAAGCACTTATTCTGCACTGCTGATTTGCGCGGCCCGCAGCCGCTCTGGCGGCGCATCGGGGGTCCGCTAGCTGGGGGCGGGTTGGTTACGGGAAGCGGGACCACTGAAGCAGCCCTCAGTCTGCAGCGAGACCTTCAGGGGAAAAAAAGGCTGACCACAAAACCCAGGAGGACATCTCTCACGTAACAAACAGAGGAGTTTGGAAACGAGGCAGCCCAGAAAGGGCTGTCTGAACGGGCTGGGAGGGGGGGGCTGCGTTCCAGACCTCATAAGACAAGTAGAAACCTTCAGGAGTAGGTAGCACTGGCTCTGGTGCAAGCAGCCAATCACATTCACAGGTGGATGACAGCCAATCACATTCACAGGTGGATGACAGCCAATCACATTCACAGGTGGATGACAGCCAATCACATTCTCAGGTGCGTGACAGCCAATCACATTTTCAGGTGCATGGCAGCCAATCACATTCTCAGGTGAGTGATAGCCAATCACATTTTCAGGTGCATGACAGCCAATCATATTCTCAGGTGCGTGGTAGCCAATCAAACTTTCAAGTGCATAATTCATTTCCTCGTTCCCGTTTGCTTATTCTGGCTTCAAGCTGGAGTCTCTCTGTCACTGCCTGTCTCTGTTTAAGATCCCTCACTTTAAAAAAATGGACTTTTATGGAACAATGATTACTCCTGGCAAATGGAACATTGTGGTTTTCTAGACAACAATCCAACGTGTCAAAACCAGAGTATGAAAACAAATACCCCGGATATCAGTTGAAAAACATGTGTTTCTTAGAAGCGTCCCCTGGGTGTGTAGCTACATTTCAGCCCCACCCGACATGGTGCTGGGCACCTGACACCTGCATACAGCAGCTTTGACCCCCCCGGGAACGGGGGGTGCTCCTGGCTCGAGCCTGCCTCATTCTGTGTTCCTATAATCTACGGGGTTTCCCAGCAACACACCCAGTGTTGGGGGGGGGGGTTACCATGGTAACCAGAAGTACCACTTAACTAGTGTTAGTTTCCATAATCAGCTGACTAGGAGGTTAAGAGTTCAAGCCTGATAGAGTCCAAATGAAACAAAAAGCCAACAGCTAAGTAAATAAACAAAAGGATGCCTGGGAAGACAACAAAGGAAAAAACAAGCTAAAGCCCAGGGAGCGTGACCTCACCCGAACAGACAAGCACGCGACAAAGGAAGGGAGGGTTGGCCCCAGAGTATTATGAGAAGGAGGGAGGAATCAGGGAGGTCAACAGGGGTCACAGTCTGTGTCCAAATGCTGGAACTGCAGGGTACTTTTACTGAGTCACAGATCAGCTCCCCTTAGCAAAGGTGAAACTCCTCTCTCCAGCACCAGTCGGGGGGGGGGGGTGGCATGAAGCGCAGTTCTGCTGACAGTCTGAGTTGCTCACTGGAGCCATAACCCCCAACCACGCAGTGTCACTGTGAGTAAGATGGAAGGGACTGTCCAGAGAGGCCAAAAACAAGTAAGAAACATGCAAACAAACAAACATACACACAAACAAACATGCAAACAAACAAACATACACACAAACAAACATGCAAACAAGCATACACACAAACAAACATGCAAACAAACAAACATACACACAAACAAATGGCGTAACAAAAAGGAAGCGTCACCCGGGCGACTCAACAAGGGGGAGACCGCAGCGGCCAGGAAAAGCTGCCTCGCCAAACGGGGGAGCGAGAGAGAAAATGGCAGTGGCCAAAGATTTTGCGGGGCGGCCTGACAATGGTGTGCTGTGCGCCAGGCAGCGAGCGGGCAGATGGGGGGGGCACGGCACCGGGCTAATTCACAGCTGCAGAGAACCGTGGAGTTAAGCGAACAAGAAAAAGGAGAATGATGGCAGCAGCGACTGAAAAGCGACACGGGACAGTCAAGACGCTTTAATCCAAGGCAAAGCACATTTTTTTGAGAAAGGGGGTCAGACTGGGGGGCGACTGGGGGCTAAGGGCCTTGGTCAGGGACCCAACGGTGACGTTGCGGGAGACTCACTGTCACCCGGCATGTTCCGGAAGCAGGGAGGCCTACGGCGGTGATTAAACCACATATCATGTTAGCTGCAAAAGTGACGGGTCCCCCCCATATGTACGTAATTTCACTTATTAAAATTTGACTGGGTTCAAATGCTTAAAATTTAAACACACTTTGGATGAGCATCTTACAACAGCTGGACTCCTTTTTGAATAACAACGTTTCCACACATTAATTCATGGACAAAGCTGTATTTAAACGCTGAACGTAGATTAAGCTCCACTGCAAACAATGACTTAAGGAAATTCAGTTAAGGACTTCTTCGGTTTGATAAAATGTCAATAGTTGTTTATGAAAGGTCGCATAAAGATATTAAGACTTATCTGCTTGGATTCTATAACGAGTACTGGGTGTGGAACCAGGCAGCACATGTTGATGGGAGCACGCTCACTGGCCAATCAAGTACTTCTCTCATGAATATAAATGAGTTCATGAACCACCCTGTAAAACAAAAATTTGCATCCTGCCAAGCCACCTCCCACTTCTTGTCGGGAACCTTCTGGAACTTTTGCCGGCCAAACCGAAAGCGCGGGGCCCCTAGTGTGACTCCTGTGGCCCCTGATGACCCCAGCCAGTAACCTCCCCCAGCCTACAGGCCCCGCCCTCTACTGGCTCCACCCATCCTCAAACCCCAGGCAGCTGCCCCCCCCTACAGATAAAAGCTCTTCTTGTGCTCCAGGAATCATACACGTTTGGCTGGCGAAGAGGCCCAAATGTGGCGTTTCTAATTTACAGCTGTGGAAAATTAAGCGACGCTGAGCTTCTTTCATCCTCCCCCCCCCACCCTCCCCAAATGGCCGCATACATGTAATTATTATTTTTTTTCCCAGAGATGTTGAGCAGACTCGGGATAGGAGCGCCTTGCCAATTCCTCATTCTCCGTCTGCTGAATGGGGCTGTTACGCAATCCCTAATTGCTTCCACTTGGCCTGGAGAGCAGAGCGGCTCGTGATCGTCTGGAGGCCTGCGTGGTTATCTGGGGGGGCGGGTTGGGGGGTGCAACCTGACTGTCCAGCACAGCTGCCCAGGTCTTGATATGTCATTGTGACTTATTAAAAAAAAATAAATAATAAAAATTTGCACAGCCACCAGCAAAGAAGATGATGGCCAGCCCAGTACATATGCGCAAATCCTTACAGGGTGTATAAACGACTGTAAATTTGCGATCCTGCTTCACTCAAACTAGTCCCACCCGTGATCAAACGATTTAGCAAGTCAGTCATCTGTTAAACCAAACCCCCTTCCCTTCCCTTAAACAAGCCCAATAAGACGAGTCGAAAAGAATTAGCCAACGACGGCGGAGCTAGCCGCAGCTGAACCAAGCCGACTGAAGGACTGAGCCAATCACGGTGCGGCTGACACGAGAGGCCCGGTCAGAGGCAAAACACCAGCTTGCTCGGCCACTCACTGTGGACAGAAGCCACAAGTGTGACGGCGGTGCCATTCCACTGCGTCAGCCTGAGTCACAGCCCCAGGGGCTCGACCTAGCCCAGCTGCTACCGGCCCGGTAGGGGATTTATGTGCGACATCCTCTCCTGCGAGCGATCCCCAGGGCTCTTTCCCAAATGGCGCTGCGGTCGCCGGGAAACCGTTAACCCCCTGAGGCACGGGTGGCTCAGCGGACGGGCCGGACGCAAGTCTAGCATTAAGCATCTATTCAGAGTGGATTAATCGCTACAGTACAGGGGAATGTGGCCGGTCTCCTTCCCCAAAAGCACCAGCAAAAGGAACTGTAAGTCTGTCTAAGGAACAAATGACCGAATGATAAATTATCGGGCCAAACAGGTAAGGAGGGAGGGTGATACCTGACCACGGAGTGAGGGATGGCCTCCACGCTGGCTGGCACCTGCACCCCTTTCTCCCATTCTTGCCTCCAGGGGTCCGACAGCACGTAGAACTCATCTGGGCTCAGCTGCGCCGAGTCAGGTAGCTTCATGGCGGTGATGAAGTCGGTTCGGAACACCTGCGAACATGGACACGGGGCGGGTCACCACGTGACACAGGCGCTAAGAATGGGCGTAAGGAAAATTTTACTCTGGTTGATTTCATCTTCAGTTTGCAGTTCCATTTCTTTTTTGGCGGGGGGGGGGGCAATTACGCAATGACGTCTTAGCCTGGCAGTAGTAAATAACGATGACAGAGGAAGCATATTAGACAGCTTCGGTGCTGAGAGGAGGCCCGGATAACGTGGAGCCAGCTCCCAGGCCGGCCTGACCTGCCAAGGACGCCAGAGTCACGACACAGCGCCATCCCACACCGGGACTCCAGGGTCCGGCCCTGACACCGCATTACAGACGTTATCGGCTCGTAAGCCCCCTTTATCCAGGCTTAATTAGCTGCCCTGTGCTCCACAGATGGGCTCCACGGGAATCGCTGCAACGCCCCAGCCTCCCCCGCACCGACAGAGCCAAAAACACCCTCCGTGCTGTTTATTTTTTCTCTAAGTGTCTCTTCAGGGGGACAGCCCCCCCTACAGGTGCAGCCTTGTGTTTACCTTCTGGAGAAGTGGCAGTACCGGATCTGCGGGTTCGAGGTTTCTCACTGATACACATGCTGAGCGCCTGGGCCATCCTGGGGGGTGGGGTCTCGCTCCCATACATGGTCATGGGCGGAACTTCACACCACGCTGGTCAAAAACCATATCGGGAAACGTCTAAAATCAGCGTGGCCTCCGTTCTGCAGCATGCAAAGCTGTCTCTGTGGGGGCAGGCACATAGCCAGGTAGTAAAATTACGAGTTTGAACTGCCCCCACCCCCGGGTAAAATCTACCGAGGGGAACCAACAGGTAGGGCCATGACAACCTACGAGCCTGCTGACAGATGAGAGGTCAGCTTCCACATCACAGATGTTTTCACCCAAGAAGGTGTGCAGGTGACCCCGCACTGGATGCCTGGCCATTTCCTGAGAGGATCATCTCAAGCTGAACCCTCTCCACACAGACCCTGCAGCTGTATGTTTTACATCAGACTGCTCAGCTGGTGCCTTGGGCCAACATCCCTGACTGGTGTGTGGCTCAGTGGGTGAGGACATTGTGCTTGTGACCGGAAGGTTGGTGGTTCAAATTCCAGGGTCGGTAGAATGATTACACCATTGGGCCCCTAAGAAAGGCCCTTAACCCCCCAATTACTCCTGGAATTGTGTGACCCTGCTTTTTGCCTACACTTATAAGGGGTACCATGGTGAGGTACACAACGGGAGCGCAGCCTCAGCCGCTGTACCACCTGCCAGGCTGGTCCAGGGAAAACATCGCCACATCCCGACCAGATTCCACCTGGACTGAGGTTCTCAGCCAGGTGGGTCTGCTAAGCTCAGAACGAGATCCATCGGTGCAGACCCCGAGAAAGCCAGGGCGTCGGCACGAGCGAGCCCCCCGCTGCTCCCACTGCCTGATCCGAGAGGATTTCAACTCAGCCTTGGGGATGGAGACAGGAGAACCGGAGCGGCTGGTTAGTCAGACAGCTATTTGAACATGAGCTCCCCAGGAACACGAGTGGTAATGAAGATCTCACTGAAAGACGAGGGGATGCACTTCTTGCCATTAAACCTTCCTCCCTAATGCTGGATTCAATCCCTTGATGCTCAACCTACCCCCAAAACCACTTTTCCGAGTGAAAATCCTGCTGTATTCACCATGAAACCGCCTCTCAACAGAAAGCCGAGGCGAGCGGGGCTTCATGCTGACAGCCAGAAGGGGCTCTGAAGAAGCGGGGCTTCATGCTGACAGTCAGAAGGGGCTCTGAAGAAGCGGGGCTTTAACACCAAGTCTGTGACTCATTCCTGGGAGCGAAGAGACTCCTGTGACGGGAAACAGGGCTAAGCGGGACCCTCGAATCAGCCATCGCCGCCGCCACTTGGTCCGACTGTTTGTACAGGAAGTGCCTCTTAGTCTCGTTGGATTAAGTGTCACTCGAGTGTCGTGTTAACCTGTCTGGTTGGAGGGTGCTGTAAACACAGGAAGTGTGCCTTTACCCATCACATGCTACCCGCCGGCATACTGAGCCAATTCCCCTAAAACCTAGCTTCTCCCTTTCACATTCAGCCCCTCCTTCTGATATCTGGCTCCTCCCTCTGGTGCTTAGCCCCTCCCCTGGCCCCTCCCATGGACACACAGCTCAACCCTCCGACACCAGTCTTCCCAGATGTCTGGCGCCTCGCCCCTGACTCCTGGCCCACCCACCAGCTGTACTCTTCCCTGACAATCAGCTACTGCCTCCAACACTCAGCTCCTCCCTGACACCGGGCTCCTCCCTCTGACACCGGGCTCCTCCCTCCGACACCAGTCTTCCCAAATGCCTGGCGCCTCGCCCCTGACACCTGGCCCACCCAGCAGCTCTACTCTTCCCTGACAATCAGCTACTCCCTCCAGCACTCAGCTCCTCCCTGACACCGGGCTCCTCCCTCTGACACCGGGCTCCTCCCTCTGACACCTGTCCCATCCCCTCCATTCCAGTATTCCCTGACACCTGGCCTCTCTCCTCCATCCAGCCCTCTGAGAATCACACCTACGTGCCACTTCTTAAAAAAGGAGGTCATCGCAAGCAAACACTCTCTGACAGCAATAATATATTAATAAATAAAGCCGCACACAAAAGCCCCTGGAGGCCTCCAAAATGAGCTCACAGAAAAGCACGGCCTCCAAAATGAGCTCACAGAAAAACACGGACTCCAAAATGAGCTCACAGAAAAGCACGGCCTCCAAAATGAGCTCACAGAAAAGCACGCCACCTGAGGTGCCACCACACCATACGGGAGCGATGGTGCCGACACGCTCGCGGAGAAAAGAGGGGGGCGGGACTCCAGGTAACCTTGGGATAAAGTGCATCTCCTGCGTGGTAGCGATTTCCATTATCACAGGCCTAGGGCCAACAAGGGCATCGGGAAATGAGAACAACTAATTAACTACCACAAGATGGGAAGGTCATGGATCATATGATGCAAAGTGGTAGAAACGTCTCTGGCACGCAATATTAAGAGGCCGCCATCTTCGTGCATTTCTTCCCATAATCGCAGAGCTCCCACCTGCTCTGCCTCGAGAGGGGGCGACACTGTACAAATACTCCAGCCCACAAAACCGCGGATAAACCAGAATCCCGTAAGATGGCGGTAAGGCTTCACACCGAGATCCCCATCTCTTACAGATGGTCTCTGCCTATAGGGGGTGACAGAGAGAAGGTGAGTAGGGAGCCGAGAGAGGGGGCTGAGTGGGGGAGATGTTTTCATCCAAGTGTGCCCCCCCGCCGGAGTTTTGTTTATCATGGGGGTGGGTTTAAATAATCTATAAAAAGGCCCAGCACTAATGTCCTTCCTTGCCCCAGCAGACCACGGCCATTCTCAAACTGACCACCAGGGGTGGGGGGGGAGACACTGCCTATCTCAGAAAGCTTGCTACACAGCAGTTCAATTCATTCTCTGGGTAGGTGCCCGTTTGGTGTCACGACCCCCCCATCCCCAAAAGAAACCTAGACTAAAATGACAAAGCCAACTCCAAGCCCCCCAAGTAAAACACCACCCCCCCCCGACTCCACTGCACCCCCACAGCTGTTTTTTACATCCGATTACCATGGACCTTTACAGCTGCTGCAGTCCTCACAACTGTCTGGCCTCCCCCAGATTGCGGCTTCTGTTTTCCTCCACTCCCCCCCAGGACCATGGTTTCCAGGTGCGCTGGCTCCCTGTGACTCCAAGTTTCATCCTCAAGATCACAGCTGGACCAGGAAGCTGCTCCCTGTCCATATTTCTGCCACATTTCATGTCTGTTATTTGTCCTCCTAGCAGACAGGTGGTGCTCCCTTCCTTTCAGATGAGTGCTTTCCAGGTAATGCCAGTTTTAATAGAAATACAACTTACATTCTCCCACTTCTTTGATGTGTGTAAAATTTGTGCCATGAAACGGTACATTTTTCCAAGTTTTACTGTGATCGAAAATAAGTTTTAAATGCTTTGAAAAATAAAATATAAAGCAATAAAGCTAATCTGCGCTCTGAACCCAATATGAGAAACTATACCTAATACATCTAGCTGCGTGCACAAAAAAATACAGCAAATAACCCTTAAATAATATAATACAAGGAAGCTTTGATGATAAGTAGCTACCACGCAAAAAATGTTTATTTTTTAACCCCTTCATAAATAACGTAAGGGATATAATGCGCTTCCTTTGAGGCACTGCATGGAACGCGGAACAGCTGCGCTGTGCGTTTTTGCATCGCTGCTCGTCGTCGGCATTAATGAGCACGGCGTGTAAACTGCACACGCACGCTTTTACTTTGTTAATCGAATTCCGGGACAGCGGAGCGTCCCAGAGAAGCTGATGGTGATGAAAGAATGCCTTTCACACAGGCCACGCGATAAGCACTGCGGGATCCCTGGGGGGGTGGGGGCTACCTCGGGGTGACACTCCCAGCTCAGACCAGTGTGCATGTACGTGAGCGCGCGCGCACACACAATCCCAGGACTCTGGGCAGAATCCACACCTGCAAGCCAGGTGGATCGTGGCAGAAATCTGAGCCACGCGCCACGTGACCTGGTACAAAAGACAAAAGGTGTCTTGTTTGCGGAATGGCACCGAGGCCCCTGTGACGGCAGGATGAGGGCTCGTCAGAGTCCTGCTCACTGTACTCCACACCTAACCGCGACCAGTAGTCACACGGAACATGGAACTCACCTCCGACGGCTTCTTCTGCTCCGGCCGGCCCCAGGCGCCACTGCTCCCCATATTCTTGGGGCACTTCGACCAAGAGGTCACATGACCTACAAAACAACCAATCGACAAGGGGCGTGACCGTAAGCGGAAATACAGTACACAGGGCTCTGTGTCATGGCAGGATGTGATGTATTTTGTTTACAGTTTAGCATGTGATTCCCACCACTGGACATTAATAATAAATAAACTAGAATACAAGAAAAAATAACACAGATATAACAGCAGATTCTTTATAACATCCTCTGCATTCTTGTTTTTTTCCCCCCCCATCTTCCTAATCCACCATTTTTATATTTTACATGGAGTGATATACTTTTAAGCAAGCTTGAGTCTCGTAGCCATTTCTCACTACTCCTTCCAAAAGCACTCCTTACACCTAAACCTCCCACGGCCCCATGGTGACAAACTCAGGCCACAGTCCTTATGGGATGTGGGTCAGTCAATCCCATTGGCCAAATCCACCTGTCGCATGATTGACACCCCAGTCAGCGAATTGGGTGTGAGTCAGTTACAGCACCAGGTGGGATCACAGTCTATCACCAAGGACGATCGCTCTTTCGAACAGCGGTGAGGCCTGGCTGGATTAACAGCAGCTGGAGTAACAAGAGGTCACACGGAAAATGACAGGGACACTGCCCTGTCATGGCACGTCTCTGTCTGCCTCTGTACTTACGTGGCAAAGATTAAGAGCCCAGCAATACTAAGGAGGACCTCAGAAACAACAGCTGGCTGTGAGCGAGACATCCATCACCTCGAGGATGAGGAAACAGCTAACTGAAGCAGTTTATCTTCCTGCCAGCTGCACTGAATCTGCCAAACACGGCTGCTGGATCCCGCCTCAATCCAGCAGCACCGGGCACGAGGACAAAAAAAAAGGCGACGGATTTGAAACTTAACACCAGGATATTTCACACCCTAATCACAACCCCAGGAGCACCGTCAATGTCCCAGAGTAGCAGGACGCCAGCCAGCACTGCGGTTACCAGAGGATAGAGGGGTCAGATCAGTGACGCCGCCTTTGCCCGCAGCAATCCTGGCGTCCCGGCAAACCGTGCTACCGCCAGCTGTCAGAGGGGGGCGCCATCCCTCCCTGCGTAATTAGAACCAGCCAATTCCAGACTTACCGTCATTGGCTTCAGACTCGTTGCTGCTGGTGGAGTATCTCCTCCTCTTCTTTTCACTCTCCATCTGTGTGTGGGGGGGAGGGGCAGGTGACAAATGAACGCAGGTAACACCCTCCGCACTTTTGACCTCATTCCCGAGGCTGGCTGCCTCAGAAACCTTAGTGATCTGCAGTCGTCTTATTTCAGCATAAATAATACTCAGCTGGGCCATTCCATTTCTGCTTTAATATGCAAGCAATAACTTTGATTCGCACTTTAGTTCGGCTTCCGCGGCTGTAAATGGGGCCCTGCCGCCGCCACGCAACCCCTATGCACCTAACATCCATTACAGAAAACCTCACACTGTGCAACAGCAGTCAGCAAGTCAACACACGGCATCCAGACACACAAAACATGCAAACACCATTCCCTTTGTCCGTCCCGGTCATTGGCCTCCCCAGCCACACACCTGGAGGAAGTGCACATCCACCATTTACATTTATTTATATAGTGGGCACTTTTTTCCAGAGTGATGTACAATTGAGAAAACAGGATCAGAAAGTCCCTAGTGTGATTGGGGTAAAGGGCCTTGCTCAGGGGCCCCACCAGTGACTTCACTCTGCCAACCACAGAACTGAACCTGATCACAGGTACAGTGTCTTATCCCACTGACCCACATACGGCCCCCAAACCGTCTCTGCTGCACAAACGCCAGAGGGAATCCCCCTATGGAAGCGGATTTCCTCTTTTCCGGTTAGTGTAGGGACAGACAGATCAGATGTTACTAATTAACGGTAAGGTTCAGCCCCGGGTGAAACACACCAGGGTGCGAGAGAAGGTGCAGGCAAAGCAAGCATCACCACCACCATCATCACCACCATCACCATCATCATGGTCACCACCATCATCGTGGTCACCACCATCGTCATCATCGTTGTGGTCACCACCATCATCATCACCACCATCATCACCACCATCACCATCATCGTCGTGGTCACCATCATCACCACCACCATAACCGTTTCTGGGACAACCTAGTGCAGATTAAACTTGAAAACACAGTACTTATTATATAATTATATGCAGTACTACACAACTCAAATCAAAACAAAGACAGATGTTACTTACTGTCCCCAAGACATTATATAAATCAGGAAAAGTCACAATTACTGCCTGCTTTGCCTCATCCAGATAACCCTAAAGATGTGGCTGAAATCAGCGGTCAGCTGATGGCCAAACAACTCCCACTCGTCCCTTTAACAGATCTGCTGCGTGATTTCTGTCAAACCGCCAGCTGTGGGACAGGGTAAGCAATTCCATGAGACATCATCAGTGGCCAGAGATAACACAGCGCACCAAAGTAAACGCGCGTCTCTGCCTGTGGGCCCCGTAAGGGGTTAATGTCCCTGGGCATCAGTATCGCACACCTGCGTGTGCGGTTTAGCATATGCTCAACTGCTGCAGGATGCCTCCACAACAACAGGAAGGGGGGGCGGCAAAAAACAGGGGAGACAGAATCTCAGCGGATGACCTCACGGCTGAGCATGTAATTCTGGCACCGCAGAGGGGAAAAATAAAATAAAGGGGAAAAGAGAGAGATTGCGATATTGCTGCACTCCGCTAACAACCAGCTTCTGTTATTTACTGATGATGCATTATGATCATTACCGTCGCTTTCCCAAGAGCCACAGTTTGTTCTTTATATATATAATAATAATCAACCCCATTCAGGCAACCTGTCAGAAAAGTGCTGACAAGATGGGCCCAGGAGGCATCTGGGGGGGCCTGAAAGGCTGCCAAACTGCCAAGTGGGAGGCGGGCCGGCCACAGAAGATTAATGCCCCCCTCTCACCTCCCCTGCCATCAGGAGTCCATTAGCCTATTGACGAACAGAGAAAGCTCTACGTTCTAAGGCAGGCTGGAGCGAACAGACTCGATTGTGGTGGTGGGGGGGGGGGGGGGGGGGCCGGGACAGGGGGCAGAATTAGAGGGGGGGGGGGGGTCAGGGGGCGGGCACAGGGAAAAGGGAGGGCGCCCCCCAGGGGGGGGGCCGAGAGGAATTGGAACAAGGGGGCAATGGTTCAGAATGGCACCAGTGAGTGTAGGACTACTACGTTTCAAAGTCAGATATGCCTAATGACGGCCAACAATTGCGTTGGCTATATTTAATGGAACAAGAATGGGCCAAGACAGAAGAAGCGTCCATATTGCATGAACAACAAAACATGCCAAAATAAACAACCAGGTCAAAACAAGGTGCAGGCAACCAGAGACATTGTAAGAAAGCATCTAATTCACGACGGTAATAAAATTTCACCTGGGGACGTGAATTTTCTCCTTGGTGTGCGGGGGAGGACCGACGCATAACTTCATTTAAGACGAGCACTCATTAGAATATTACAATTCTACAGGACTTCGTCATCTGCCCGCTGAGGTCAGACAAAAATAATAAAATCATCATCCTGGATGACGGCTCACTCGGCCCACGCCGCGGAACACAAGCTGACCACCAGAGTCTCTCAGGGCGGCCCCGGGCAGGCACATCGCCTAGCTGCCAGGGCTGAAGGAGTACATCCACACTGCGCTCCTCCGGGAGCTAAAAGAAAGGAGAACGGAAAAAAACCGAGGGCTTCTGACGTAAGGTGACCGAACCCCCTGCAAACAGCCCAATGAAAAGACGTACAAGCCATACGCCCCCCCCGAACAGCCAATCGGCGCTAAAGACGGCCGAACCGCTGACAGCTCGCGGACGGCTCCCCGCAGGAACACGCAGCCCCGGCGGACGGGAGCGGCGCGCGGCCCGCCGCTTAATACCAGTCCGGGATAAACTCAGCCCTTAATCAAACGGAGGAGCGCTATCGTTCAGGGGGAGAGGGATTCAGCGCCAGCAACACGGGGGGGGCGCGTTTTTTTTCCCCACGTCTTCTGAGTCATCTTCCGTTTAGTGCCCTCGGACATATAGGGGCAATCTGTCACCGCTGGGGGGCATCTAACGAGTCCCACGATGATCCAGACCTTATTTTAATTGACTCAAGCAAAGGCTGTTCAATTAGATCTGTTCTTTGTACAAAACAGACAGAGCCCGCAGGACGGGTCTTGTCAGACCGCTAGGGTGTCTGGTTTCGGAAACACCATAAATCGACGATTTTACAATCACTTTCAAATCATGCCTCTTTAACTTCTAATAACGTTACTTCTTAGGGATTTATTTCAGTACGGTAATTTCAATAAATTTATGTATTCGAATCGTCGTTGATGTTACCGCTATATGTAAGTTGAATTCACAAAAAAGGGGCCGGGTTCTTTAATTATATGTATCTGTATTCTTTAATTATATGTATATGATCATTTAGATTTAGACCTCAGAATGAACACATAAAAATAGTAAAGTAAAATGCACCCTACAGTATTGGGATGAAAAACACATTAAAACGAACTTGATTCTTCCGATCGCATTAAATAAACGAAGGGGGACGACAAACGTGTCGCTCCTTGAAAAGACGAGCTCCGGCCGGAGCTCCACGGCAGCCGCGTTCATGTCCTCCTGCGCAGCACAGTCTGGGTGTTCCTCCTCCGCCCTCCTCCGGCGCTGTGGGCGCAGACTTTCGGAAGGTAAACAAGAGCCACTCCCCCTATAGTCAGTCCCGCAAAGCACACGGGCTGAAGGCAGGCAGGCGGCGGCCTCCAGCAGCCTCCAGCCGGTCATGTGCGCCGCTTTTACGCCGCAGGTCTCAACGCCGCGATCCCCTTTCGCTCCCGGCGTGACCTGAGTGCGTCCGTCCCAGCGGAGCCTCGGAAACGCCGGCAGCCCGGCCGCCTGCCCTTCAGCTACCCGCTGCATCCTCCAGCCCACACCCTGCCTCACCATCCACCCACCCCCAGGGCTGCGGGCGCTTCGGCTAGATTTCACTTTCGCTCACATGGCAAAAATAAACGCACGTTATAAGCTGGCTGCCGCCGCTGCGCAATGCCGATTATTTTTAAAGGAGGAAGTGGCCGATCCGGAGTGGGGGGGCATCACTGCGTTCACTGAGAGTCGGGCACACGTTTCCCCCCCTCCGGGGTAACTTCGGGAATCCGGGATGTGGCTCCGAGGCCGGTCCACATGCCGCGATCGGTCCAAACCCCCCCCCCACCCCGACATCTGCTCTTCACGATCGCAGCCTTCGCCTCCGACAATTTCCGCAAAAAAACACCCGTCAATAGTGGCGTCAATATTTTTTCACCAAGCTACAGCCGCAACACTTTTTAAAAAATATACACAACCATTTATTTTAAAAAGTTATTTAGAGGTGCAGCGACTTTCTACGTTATCTAACATAAGGATATGACCTACATGCACTGGCTGGGTACCTCACGACTCATTCCTTAAGTATTTGCCCGATTCTAACTGGAGCGAAAAAAGGGAAACAAAATATATTAAAGGGCAGTAAAAGTACCTTTTTTTCGCCTTGGTTGCAGGCTGCTTTTTGGAGGAAAGAAAAAAAGCGTCCTCAGTTCTGACGGATGGACGATGCTGTGAAATTAGATAACTGGTAAGCCGCTGACAAGCGCCGCGATTATTCTAGGCTGCTGGTTAGCCGTAGCATCGGCGGGCTGCGTTACAGGCTGGCAGAAAGTGACAGCGATATACGCTCCCTAAAGAGTCCGGATTTTTTTTTTTTTTTGGTAAAAAAAAAGTATCCAGCAAGCTAAGCCGCAGCGCTACTCCAGGTTAAAAGCCAGTCCGCGGCGCAACATTATGCAACAAAATAGCGCCGGATGCGTACGCCGATCTTATTTGTATTTAAGCTCTTTTCGAGACTTTGAAGTGATGTCATCCGAGAGCCGGATTAAAACTGCAGGCTGGCCCAGCTAGCGCTTAGCCGCCGCTAGCCCGATAGTTACATCTGCTCAATCGTGTCGCATTTTCGGCTGCGGTCCAGATCCAGCGTGGTATCCGACGGTCCCACTTTAACACGGGAAAAAAAATGTATTATTATTATTTCCCCCCCCCTCTGTCGTCCCCTCCCCGGGATCTCCCGAAATTTTTATGCAGAATGGGTGTTTTAAATTTCAGCGCACTCGGGCTTTAGCTAGTCGGCGTGATAGTTTGCGCGAGGCGCTGCTCTGCTGCGCACACTTCTTCCCCCCCGTTTGCACCGCTCCCCGGCCAAATCGCGCTCCTATCCCCTACGTGCAACCTTACAGCAAAAATAATCTCACACTTAAAAAAAATCTTTTGGCGCCATGTTAATGGCGTACTTTAAAATAGCCATCTCCCCCCCACAAAGGCATCCGAATTTTCATTACCTTTTTGCAAAAACGCACGGCACACATGCAACGATATCTGAAAATGACGAGATGCGTTTTCCTCACCTGTCAAGTTTCTTGAGAAAGTGATAGCAACCATTAACGTTAAGATAACGTCAGCGGCTTGTCGAATCAGTAAATGGGGCGGTTCATTGTATTACCGTCCATCTTATTTCGAGCATATACATAAAACATTACTTAATACACCAAATAAAATGTTTAATTATAGTATTTCTCGAAATTAAACTTTTACGGGTTGAAAAAATGTTGTTAGACCCCGTACATTTTACACAGATAAAATTATTAAATAATAGAAACATTTCGAAGATGGACAAACTATTGGTCAAGAAGATATTTTTACTTATTTGTTCACCGTATTCACGCGTGGCTGTCGGCTTCTTCTTGCGTTAACATACGTGTTGCCAGCTACAAATTAATGGAAGCGGATCCATTTAGTTCCATTTGCACTTTACTTTTAAACCCCACTGATTTCACAGAGCAATGTTTGTATATGCTAGCGATGTGTGTAAGGTTATATATCACACAATTTGTTAGTGGAAGTGACAATTTGATGTACAACGTGAACCGTCTATGTCTAAAGCTGTTAATCGTTAATCATGTGACACCAGCCGGTAAACTGATTATAAAGATTTTAAGAAAACGCCAATTTTTTCAAGTTTAATAACACTAAGTTGTTCATCAAGGCCTTAAATAATCATAGTGAAGTCAAGCGGCTCTTCGTTTATGGTGACAGGTACGATGGGTTGGGGGTCAGGCAGACGACAGATTGATTTAGTTAGGAATCTGGTGACGTAAAATGCTTCGTCAGATTGTTTTTTTTTTAACTAAAATAAGATGTGCCAATATTTGCACAAAAAGTTCAGCTCAGTTCAGATACGTGATTAATTATAATTTGCACAGAATCTAGTAATGATGTGAGAGCGGAAGTATATTGATTTAGGACATAGATTTGCCGATGCGACTCACCGGAAGGGCATTGAATGAGTACACTTAAGAATGGTGCTTAACCTGAACGTCCTGAGTAAAATATACTGCTGTGCAGATGGGAAAATAGTGAATTGGTCCGGACGTACGTCGGCTAAGCAAGTAAGTGTTCAGAATTCATTGATTTGATTTTAATGAAGGGTGTTTTTCGAAGCATCAATGTTTTGTGCTATAAATCTGTTGGGCAGTTTATGTGTTTTGTGTAAGTTCAGATTGACCCCCAGTGGCAAGCTGTAAGGGAGACAAATAGATACGTAAAAGAGAGTTGATGGCTTGGCAAACTCTGGTTAATCGACAGTTGTTACAGATGTGCTATGCTTAGGCTACTACGATATTGCCTCCTGGTGGACAACAGGAGAACTGACAAAGGTGCCTTCACCTTCGATCCATCCATCTTCCAATCACAACCACCGTCACGTTTTTTGTTTTTTATCCATAATTTGTTTTACCAGGCAAGAGGGAGGATGTTGTTTTATGCTCAAACAAAGACCGATGTGGTGACAGCCCTGTCTGACCAAAAGTACAAGCATCCAACTACATGATGATATTATACATCCAACACAAATCACCTTATGTGATCATCAGCATTAATTTTGTTACGTGACGGACTCGTTAGGACGGCTGGTGCTGCAAATTCGAATATGGGGCCACCTGTAGTACTGAGGTACTGGCTGCAAAGTACTGAAACTGAAGGCTTCCAGAAATGACCTGTACAAACGAAAGGAAAAAATGTAAGTCACTTTGGACACACAGCTAAATGTGAAACACTTGGGGTACTGTGAACTCAAGACTACAAATAACCCTAAGGAATAAATGAACCCTTTGGGTTATCGGGCTGAGCTGTTAAACAAAGCAAGTCTTGGATTTTGAGTATTGAGTATTGAGTACTTAACTACCGAACTGCCTCATGTCCTTGATTTAAGTACTCGAAGTGTTTCTCCTTTATAAAACTGAAGTGTACATTCATAATATTTTGAAGTCACTAACAAGTAAGAAGGTGAAGTAAATTGCAATGTACCACTAAATTAGTATAATATGAACCACAGGGTTAATTAGTAGCCATTGATTATTAGATTGTTGTATTTCTTCTATTACATTTTGCTTCTCGTTGCATTAATAGAACACTAGACTTCTTTGGCAAGAAATCCATCCATCTTTTAACCGCTGATTCTGGGCAAGGTCACAGGGGGCCTGGAGCCTGTCCCAGGCAACAGAGGGCACAAGCCTGGGGTGCTCCAAAGATGCATTGCCAGTCCATAGCAGGGCACACATGCGCGCACACACACGACGGCCAATTTGGAGACGCGCATGTGTCTCTACTGCAGGAGGTTACCTGCACAACGCTGGGAGGAATTTCTCACACACGCAGAGCAGAGGTGGGTTTAGAACCCATAACCGTATGCCACTAACCTTTTTGGCAAAGTAAATTAAATGCAGACATGTTTTGTTTATGCAATTCTATTATAATGACCATCAGATTAAAGATCATGAGACCTTAAAAGAAAACTCCACAGAACATTCCTGTTTTTTTCCATACACATCTTTTGCAACATGAAATATGCATGCCCTCCATGAATATGTGCAAGAAAGAAATTGGGAATTAATTTAGCATAATTTACTCTCTGATTCTGGAATCTTCCTCCCCAAGCCAAATGTTCTGTGGCTTTTTGACAGGTTTGTACACAGCGTCTGCCAAACTGAATAATCTCTGGTTCAAAATGTACCCAGGAAACTTGGGCTAAAACCAAAGGTTCTTGGCCGTCGCGGGGGTGGAATTGTCTCGGGGAGACGGCACATTGTTGGCTCGGTGAAAAAGAGGGACATGTCTAGCAGACCACCAGACAAGAGCCACCGTACCGGGACAGCACTGTCACTGTCACTCTAGTGTAAATAAGACGCTGAAATGCCAGACTCTCACTGCATGCAAACAGTGTGTCCCATACTGTTTACGGGGCTGTTGTTCTGTTTTTTAATACTGATTGATGTTACATTTTGGCACCATGCTTACAGATTACTGGTACATCTTCGGTTACATTAGCTTGGGATTCAGTGCCCCTTTGAATTAGCTCTGGCCTTTGTTACTTGACTGTTACATTATTTCAGTGCCATTTTTCTGCTCTTTCCAAACAGCCACTGGCACCGCTAATCGCCCCGGGTGTCTCCTTTGTGAAGCCTGCTGAGATCCAGAGTGTGGCTTCTTTCTTTCTTCCCTCCCCATTTCCACTGAGTGATCTCCATGTCTTCCTTGGACTCTCTCCAGGTCTCCACTGGGCGGACGTGAAAATTAAACAGCCCCCGCCACGCAAGTCCTGGTTGCATTGCAAGTACTTTCTGGGGTTCGCTGTGGTGCTTTCAGCGAAATGATTCTGCCGCTTAGCCTGTCGCCTACATGGCTATACGAAGCTTGTCTGCTTCTTTAGTGCCGATGCCTTCTGTAGTTTCGTGGTTTCTTGCACACTATATATGGACATTTGGCAGTGCGCATTAGTTTGAAATTTATTTCTGTGATGTTGTGGAATTTTGAAATACATACAGACTAAGTCTCGATAAGTCCGTACTTGAACAAAATAAATGTCAATTATTTTTTATTGTTTATGAGATTTTCGTAATAAAAATGTATAGTGACGTTGCCACTTTTACGTGTTTCACTGTGTGGGACAGAAGTAAGGATTTCTTTAGTTGAACTTCATCAATTAACAAAAGCCAAAGCACAAAATCCAGGTGCCTGACGATTATGCTCACGCAACATGCACGTACCTGTCTGAACTTAATACTGTACATTTAACATCTCCAGCATGTCGCCCGTGAAATTGTCGTTTCCTTAAATTTCGTACTTTTGCCGTAACATTTCAAAATACGGCATCATTTTAAAATGCAGTGCGTCAAAGTTGAGAAATGTATATACATACAACTGCCGTGCTGAGTTATTTGTTGCAGCAATGCGAAACTTGAGGTGAGCGAGATGCTACACAAAATTTTAGGGGATTCATCGCCCACTTTGCTGCAAAGGGCATTGAATAAATGAAAGGCATTGTGATCGCTAAATTGTGCTGTTATTCCTTTCCGGGCCCAGAACATTGCATCGCTATATTCAGTCATTTTCTCATTCTTTCCCTCCAGCTCCCGTCTGAAATAATGGTTGTCTGTTATGAATCCATTGTATCTCGAAGCCGCGGGAATCTTAGTTTCTGCTCTGCCTCATGTCAAAACATGTCCAGCAGACAATCCCCTATTCTTTGAAAAAAGTAACAGCGTGAGCTCATTGCTGGCATGATTTATAATATTTATAGATAAGACACGTATTTGTGCGCATTTTTCAGCTAGTCAGGACAAACGACGGTTATTTGCTAGTAATTTCTTTATCAATCTCAATCATCAATACACACTTGATAACTTAAACTTTTCATTACTTCACATTTAAACTTTACCGCAATGCGCGCACTTCGATTGTGCAACAAGGTGCTTATGTAACACTAACTTTATTTAATATATTTAAAACGCACTTTTAGATCACCACCGCCGGGTGGCGCTGTAACAAAGCGCCTAATAAAGTAAACTACAGAATACCACCTGCGCATGCGCACTGGGATTTTCGGGGGTCGCGCGGTCTCTCGGTTGCAGCATGGCGGGTGCGGACATCGAGGAGTTTATCCAGCAGAACCGGCAGCTGGCAGAGCGGATAGACACTTATAGGTCACTTTCGGAGACTGAAAAACATTGGAAGTGTAGGAGGGAGTTTATCCTGCGAAACCTCAGCGAAGAGCAGGAGGACCGGCTGGACTGCCTGCTGGCTCTGTCCATGGTCTGGGCGAACAGCGTCTTCCTCGGCTGCCGGTGTGTGAGTGCGGACTGCACCGTCTGCGCGTCTGCGCCTGTAGCGGTGCCGGAGTGCCCGGCGCTTGCGTGCCACGAGATGCACCAGCTTCGCCTGCACTCTGACTGGTTGTATTTCTGTTTTTTCCTCTTTTAACAGGTATAGTCAGGACCTGCTGGATAAAGTCCGGGAGATGGCTGACGGCATTGTTGTGGAAGACGCTCCGGTATTTAAAACCAGAGATGAGATCGTAAAGCGACAGCAGGTAACGCGCTATTCTGATTGTATGTTTGTTCAATTTATTGCTTAAATTTCTTTCTTAATGATAAATGATTGTTGTACTTTGTGGAATGGGAAACGCAGTATGTTTTTTTTCTGCCTTATCAACTGTAGCGCCGATGACTAGAACAGAGGAATCAGCCTCCGATTTGGACATGAAGACCTTTTGATACTGAAACCTTTTACATGGCTTTGTTTTTATTTCAGTGATACTGGCCATAAGTCACAATAATCACATGGCTGCAGTATTTTTTAAAATATGTGTTCAGTAATAGATTGTTGGACAATTGGTCATTTTAGGCACATTCGAGGTCAGTTAAACATTTTCATAAAACATTTAAAGTGTTTAATCTCAAAGTAGAGTTCCCATTACATTATTTTAGGTGCCTATTTGCAAGTTTTTTTAACTCGAAATCTTAAAATTATTAGGCAAATTAATAAATTGTGGGGCAGCACGGTGGTGCAGTGGTTAGCACTGTTGCCTCACACCTCTGGGATTGGGGTTCACGTCTCCGCCCGGGTTCCATGTGTGT
>JAAGVU020000062.1:994035-1010063 GCA_011763525.2 Mormyrus iriodes | reverse complement strand
GGGTTGTTCCCTGCCTTGCGCCCGCAGCCTCCGGGATAGGCTCCGGACCCCCCGCGACCCATATGGAATAAGCGGTTGTAGAAAATGGATGGATTAATAAATTGTCAAATTAAGGTGAAAGGAGATGCTTGCGTTTTTAATTTGGTTTCAAATTCTTTTGTCATAAACGTGGAATTTGTAAAGGATAGTGTTAGGGTTCCATAAACCTTATGATCCTAAAGGGATATGTCACTTTTTAATAAAATTTCAATAATCTCAGCTACCATTGTTGTTCCTCTAACTTTGATCTGAAACTCGTGGCAGAATCGAGAAATAATGAAGTTCAGACATAAGGAGTGTGAGGAGAGATGATCTGATGTTACTGTCAAACTAACAACTTTTCACACATTACATATTGCATGATATGCTGATATTACATATAGTGTTTTCCAGGTTACAGTCATTACCCACGTGAGCATTAAGGATTGAGGATCAGCACCTCCAAATCTGAGGCCATTGCCCTCTCCTGGTGGGGGATGGGTTACTGACTCAAGCGGAGGAGTTCAAGTATCTCGGGGTCTTGTTCACGAGTAAGGGGAAAAAGGGAGGGAGTGCACTGTTCTGTTTTGATGAAGAGGGAGCTGAGCCAGAAGGCAAAGCTCTCCATTTACCAGCTGATCTACGTTCCTACCCTCACCTATGGTCATGAGCTTTGGGTAGAGACCAAAAGAATGAGATCGCAGATACAAGCGGCCAAAATGAGCTTTCTCCGCAGGGTGGCTGGGCTCAGCCTTAGAGATAGGGTAAGGAGCTCAGACATTCGGGAGGGGCTCAAAGTAGAGCCGCTGCTCCTCCGCATCGAAGGGAGCCAGTTGAGGTGGTTCAGGCATCTATCTAGGATGCCTCCTGGACGCCTTCCTGGGGAGGTGTTTCGGGCATGTCCAACCGGGAGGAGGCCCCGGGGCAGACCCGGGACACGCTGGAGGGATTACATCTCTCGGCTGGCCTGGGAACGCCTTGGTATTCCCCCGGTGGAGCTGGAGGAGGTGGCCGGTCAGAGGGAGGTCTGGGCATCCCTGCTTAGACTGGTGCGCCTGTGCCCCCACCCCAGCTAAGTGGCAGATAATGGATGGATGGATTGTGTTTTAACTGTATGGCCATAAAATCTGAAATTTTTAATTTTAGTATCGCAAGGAAATAGATATCAGATTACATGTGAAAGATATCTGCGATTGAATCTGTATCCAGTTCAGCTGCATCAATACAGACAAGCGTACAAGTAAAAAGGTTGAATATTTTATCAGCACACTTAGGATATTTTAACCATATTTAAACCGGGTGTAAGGAAAAAGAGATGCTTATTGGGAAAAACCTGCTAGAAGCATGGATAGTCCTTTACATTCGTAGACGATGGCCCAAGTAGTTAACGTGGGGGCAGTACCAGTACAGGCTGAGGTTCCTGCTGGGCAAATCCATGTGCTTGGTGATGTAATGCATGATCACCTTGGCAAGCAGCAAGGCCACCTAGAAAGCAGCCCCCCAGTGGCTGGCTGGCGTACAGCAGCTTGACAATTCATATGTGCACCCATGCAGCATAAGGTCAAAGCACTACGGCATCCTCAACGTTAATATCAGCAGCCAATCTCTTTAAAGTGCATTCCAGAAATACCGTAAAAAACACTGCTTAAGTAACATTCTCTTGAAGCTTCAGGCATAATCACAAACTTTGCTCATAGATAACCTGTGATGTTTGGCTCACGTTTTAATTTCCCTTTGCACCAGGAAAGTTACATAAATATTTATATAACGATGTTAAAACTCATGTGTATTTATACTGATCACAGGTGCACTGGATGGGATACCACAAACTGAGCCTTGAATATAGAGATGGTCTCTTATCTAATATTGATGGAAAAAAAACACCACACAAACTTTTAAACTCTTTATTATAGATTTACAATCAAACTCTTAGTACAGAATTTCAATGCTAATTGCTTCAGTAACTCATTACTAAAGCAACAGTGTAATATTCGCAAATCACTTAAATGGTGCAGCCGGCAGGAAAAACTCAGAACAGACTACAGTGCATGGTTACACTGACTTTATGACGTTTCATTTCAGTTATTAAAAATAGCATATTGTAGCTAAAAATCATATGACTTTAGTCAATCAAATGCAAATTTTAACTAGATGAGGTTCTGTAACCAGTTACCTTTCACCAGAAGTGCTGGTCAATTGGCTTGTCGATCTCAAACAACAGGTTTTGCTGCAGACATAAAATTTCCAATCAGACTGGGAATCCCACTTATGGAGCTACATAAGGTGAAGTCCCACTTAAAGCATTTCATTTCGGGGAAAAAAATGCTTTAAAACCCACAATCACTGGGTTAACTCACAACGGTTAAGAACTATTTATCAATATATGGTATTAATTAATATATGGCACATGGTATCCAACTGTACAAAACTCCCACTAGTTTGGGCATCACATTACTGCGGTTTAAGTTCCTTTATTATTCTCAGTCTGTGTCAGGGTGAGCACTGGCCAAGGCTATTAATCCTGCCAATGTCTGCTCCACACCGACGACCTAATGTCCCTCCTTAGATTACACACGCAGGCACAGTCAATACCGCATGTGCCAATATGAGGAGGCGGCGGAAACGGGGACCCAGCGGAGGGCAGCCGCCGCAGAGCACGCACCTCCAGCAGCCCGGCCGCCGCGGTGCTCCGGCGTCTTCTGCATCGCTGACCTGAGAGGATTTTTAAGAGTTATTCAACTGCTGGTCAAATTCAGTTCCGGTCCAGCAATGCAAGGACTCCACGTTTTCGTGGTCCTCTAGAGTTATAAAGCGCATTAAACGCTTTGTTCCAGTGACTGAGGATAGGACTAGATGATGGGAAAACACACTAGTACCGAAGACATGTCACTGGACCTTCTATTCCTCCGTACATACACACACGAGTACGGCAAAACATCGTGCATGCCAAGAATGGAGGGTTTTTACTCCCTATCACAGTCCTTAAGCACTCCACGGAAATAATGCACCTCTGTGAAAATGAAACATTGACTCTTAGTCTAACAAGGAACTGATACACAAAGATTTGATTCAACGATCGGAAACAGTAAATAGGTTATTACCACGTGCCGACAGAAGTGTTGTACTACAGAAAGCAGGTCAAGCATATGAATACGGTATATTTACAAGAAGAGAGTATTCGGCAATAAACGGACCCAAAAAGGTTGGAACTGCAGTAGCGAAATCAGCAAGGCTCACCCTAAATTAAGACCCTCCACCGAGCTGCCAGCCCAGCCACGAGCAAAAGGGACTTCTCGCGCACAGGCGGCTGGTTTTATGCGCAGATGGGGGGGGGCAGCCATAGATACTCCACGCCCCGGATAAGAAAGACTTACATTTTACGACAGCGACACCTTGCGGTGGAAATCCCCTGTTTTTATACGTCTCAGACAAAATAATTTACAAAAATATGAAAGAAAATCAATGCTTGTATACAACCCCGCTGAAACAAAGCACCATAGACCAGCAGGACCAGCATAATGCATGCGGGTTATACCAGCATATGTTGTGTTTTGGTGCTGGTGGACCAGCATCGTTAATGAGACCTATGCTGGTCCACAAGCAAACCAGTATGGAAATCACGCAGGTCTATGCTGTTCTTTTCTGCAGGGGAGTGTTCTATTTATAACGGAAAAGCTGATAATCAAGTGGTTCTATTTATATTACCTGAAGCGACCCAGTAACTGTACAAGTAATGCCGTCGTTGTTCCTATTTTAAGAAATCGATTAGGTCTGGTGGTACAATTTCCACCAGGATACACAGGATACACGCACCAAAATCCTATACCAGTGTCACCAACTTCGGTCAGCTGGTTTTCAATTCGAGACACACGCCCACGCATTTACATGTATGCAACAGTTTTATTACCTTGTTCAATAGTCTGTAGGGTTTGCAAACTGCCCCAAAGCTTTTGATGCAGCTCATTTTATACCGCTGATGGAATAATATACATTTGCCATAAGATCTCTCGCGTGAGAACCGGCAGTCCTGCATTAATCACAATGACTGCGTGATATTTTACAACGATGCGCATGGGCCCTTCTGACCCAGTGCGATGCACGCTGATCTCGCCCGGACCGGCACCGTATATGCCGTTATGACACACGGCGACCCCGCTGCTTTCCTGGTAATACGCACGCGCCCCCGGGGCTCGCGGCCCGGGCCGAAGTTCAGCTCGCGCCATCATGGCGCCGTTCATCCTGAGGTAACGCTCTCGCCACGGCGGTACCGGCCCGGGAAGCCGTCCCCGGCCGAATTTCACAGCAGTTTGTAATATTTTCATATTATTATGAAGGGCCGAGAGTTTTAAGGCCGGGCAAAGGAGGAGTTAGGTGGCGGTTAGCGCAGTTAGCGGTCTTGGGTCCCCCCTAGTACGGACGTCGGCGGGGATTTGTCTTTTTATAGCGTTATTTGGAAAAGGGGAAATTTTACTTGCAAAGTTGAATTAAATGTATGTGGTACTGATGGTTTTATCGCTTTAGATTGCCTCCCGCTCGCCGTTAAGGTACTGTCTGCGCGTAAGGCTCCAGGTCCGGCTCAGGTGCTCCTGAACCCGGCCCTTCTCATCGTCAGCTAATTATTCATAAAGGTTATGTTTAGTTAAGTTAGTGTTATTAATCCTGCCGGGGATGCACTCAGGCCCATGTGGCTTAACGGAGATTTAAGATGAAGTTTCAACCGCTGAATGTTGAATGACTCGGACGGCTGACTATCTGACTCGTGCTTTGTTTGTACTAGTTAAATATAAAACCTGCATTTATTGTCAGATTTTAGTGTCGCTGTCGGCCTGTGGGGTGTTTTAACATACAGACATTGCATACTGCTAATAGTTATGGATGCAAACGACTAGAGCCGAGCTGCCTCCGCAGTATTGTGCACCATGTCGTGATGGCGGTGTTTTCTCCATACACACTATAATCTTCAAGTTTGACTCTTTACTTTAAACTTTACCAGTAAAAGTAACATGCAATTAAGGATTTTGGCGCGTTTCTTTGCACTTGATTCGTGACAAACACGCACCGAATAAGTGCAAACTGACAGCGTCTCAGAAATGCCACTTTGGCTCGGATCTTTACTCTGCAGGTGGCTTTGTGTGTGTGTGTGTGTATAGAGAGTACGAATGCTTTGGAAAGCGGTTATAATCTGCTTAAGCAGTAGGTCGCCTTAGACTTGTACCACAGGATAGTGAGAGTGTACCGCGGCAGATTGTACTGTACTTTACAGCATTTTTAATGTGGTATCAGAGAAAGGGTGTAGATTTGGGGGTGGATGGCAGAGACGTGGTCTTATTAACACTGTGAGAGTACTGCGTGTGTTTAGGGGGGCTCGGGGCTGACTTGGTCCTTACCAATGCTGAAACCAAACGTACACCCTTGTATCAGTAAAAAAAAGTGTCTACGTCTGACTGGATATTTTAACTGCACATTGCTAGCTGGAACTGGGATTAGTTTGACAAGCAACACCCCCCCCACCCAAAAAAAAGCATCAATTCAAAAAAACCCAATAAAATTGGGAATATTCTTGTGGTTTAACTTTGAGACATGCAGCTGTAATATCTTGACCATTCAAATGGGGCAGTGTCTCACATAGTGTTCTGTGAGTACATGATGGTATCCAGGGGGACCATATTGAAGATTTAATTAGAATAATGTGATTAAAGATGCATTGCTGTTGGCCACGGTCGCCCGTATCGCTGCCAGTGTGAAAATGCAGCATTGTCCCCAGCCCTGAGAGCTTCCCAGTCTGTCATGAAGAACCAGGACCCTCTCATTGACTCATCATTGCCCTTCCCTTTCCCAGCCGACTGGAGATGGTCTGGTGTCTCGTGGCCGGGGTTCTCCTGGTGCTTGGCAGTGTCCGCACCGTGGATCGCAGCAACTTCAAAACATGCGAGCAGAGTTCCTTTTGCAAGTGAGTGACCCTCCATCGCATTACGCGTGTGTGACCGAAACAGACCCAGCATAGATAATCCATTCTAGAAGCACCCAGAACGCTAACACGACCAGCCAACTTTGTGTGTGTATGTATGTGTATGTGTTGGACTTGAATGCTTGTGTGATCCCGGCATGGCAAGGACACTGCATGCATTTCCTCACTGCATGGTTGCTATGGCGTCTGTGCAGCCTGTGTGGCGTTTATAGGTATGTCTTTTATTCTTTCCATTCCTCTCCCATATCATTTGTTCTGCAGGCGTATGAGGGCACTGGCACCGGGCCAGTCCCCGTACAGGGCCCTTCTGGAAACACTGGAGCTCAGCGACTCCCGACTCACCCTGCAGCTCATCAACGATAACAACAAGGTGTGTGTGTGTCCCACATCCTCGAACTCGCATGTGGCAAACCGTCGTAGTGATGAGTTAGGTGATCGCCTGGTTCCGATCCCAGCAGGCTTCAGGCTGTGCTTTTTGCCTGGTGCTAAATGGCCAGCCCTCGTGGTCCCTAACTCTCAGGTGTGTCCTGATGTGCCCCCCCCCACCCCCATCCCAAGGTGAGGCTGCTTTTGGAGCTGTACAGGCTGCAGGGCAACATGACCCGGCTGAAGATTAATGAGCTGAAGCCCCTCAGGCCTCGCTTCGAGGTGCCCGACGTCCTCATCGGCGAGCCGCCCACTGAACCGTGAGTGACGTGGCTGAGGGGGGAAGGAAAGGTGTATTTCGGAGGCGCTCCTGTGGCAGCTTACCTAGCTATACCACGGAGAAATGTTTTTTAGTTTGATTGTTATGTAATTATTGTCAGTTAAATGCTTTTAAATGGATGCAGGAGTTTTCTTTTGGCAGAGGGATCGAATACGCTATTTAAATCGGCATTGCGTGTTTCCCCAGTTTGTCTCAGGGGAGCGTCCTTTTGGTCAGGGTTGAAGGACAAATGTTGAGTAAGCTAATAGAAAATAGCAGTCAGGGCTTTGTGAACCGGATCGAGCTTGATCAGCGCACACAGATGTGTATGCTGGGTTGGAGTCAGGTAGTGTGGTTTGTGGCTCAGTGGGTTTGGACACTCTGCCTGTGATCGGATGGTCGTTGGTTCGAATCCCAATGTTGACAGAGTGATTGTACGGGCCCTTGAACAAGGCTCTTAACCCCCCATTACTGCCGGGAATGGTCTTGCTTTCTTAAAAATGCATGTCGTTTTGGATGAAAGCATCTGCTGAACAAACGTACTGTTCACCGTCCCACCCACAGGCTGTCGATGGTGTCACGGGACGAGGCCAGTGTGGTGCTATCCCTGGGCGTGGACACCCGCCAGCTGGTGCTCAGCGCCCGGCCTTTCCGCCTGGACATCGTGGAGGGCGCGCAGGTGCTGCTGTCGGTGAATGGGCGTGGCCTGCTGGCGTTCGAGCACCTGCGGCCGCGCAAGGACACGTGAGTCTGGCACGAGAGCGCCCGCACGCGTGTGCGCACACACACACACACACACACACACACACACACACACACACACACACACAGTGCTTTGAGTCTGCCTGCCTCTGACCTCCCCACCTTTAGAGACTGGGCCATTAGCCCTGTTCATTACACCATTAAGCCAGCTCTCTGATCATGAAGTTAATCACAGGCCCACAGGAGGCCCACTCCCGCAGCACCATAGCCTATTGGCAGGGCCAGCCGCATTAATCTTCATGGATTAGGTGGCCCTGTCCCTTGGCCCAACTGTAAACATTCAAGCTTCTGCTGACAGCTGATTAACGCGTTCAGCACTTCAAAAAGCGTTCAGGTGTGAATTTAACATAGTAACACAATCCATTTCATAAATTTTTAATAAGCTATTTCATAAAACATTAATAAAATAAAACAAGTTTTTTTTTTGTAATTTCTTCTGGCACTTTTCTTAGGTCAGTGTGTCTCATGCATTCCACTGGACTAATTGTCAGGTAGTAAAGGCAGTTCTCGACTGACGTAAATAATTCGTTACGCAACCCCTTGCGCAAGTCAAATTCTTGCGTGAGTTGGATTTACCGTCCAGTACCGTTCAGGGCACCTTGTAGGAAAATAAACATAAACCAGAAATATTCTACTAATACATACACATGCTGAAAAAATGAAAAGAGAAACTGTAAATGTATTATGTATATGTTACCCTTTTGTGTTAGCACTTCTGTAAACGTATTCAAAACAAATCTCGGATATTTCTTTTTAAGTTTACGTAAGTCGATTTTGCATAAATCGAGAGCTGCCTGTATGGGCTACGGAGCAGAATTTGAAGTCCACATTGAATTTTATGAGCTTTGCTGTTAGCCAGTCATGCACATGCTGAGCAGGACCAGGCGGCCATAGAACACATCAGAGCACTGATTTTGGTTTATCGTTATGATTGACCTCAGATAAAATAATTAATATAAATGAACAAATTGCTTTGTATTGAAGTAAATGCTAACGTCTTCCCTGTTCACAGCCTGCCTGCCACTGAATTTGCTTTTGAGCTCTTGGTGCTGTAACAATGATGGAGATCTGATTGTTTTCTTCATTTTTGTCCTTCTCTCCCCTCCATTTTGTATTTTTCCCGCTCTTCGCTTCTCCTCCACGACCGTCAGTCTCTCTAAAATAAGTAGCACGGTCGGTAGCATGTGGGATTCGATCAAGAACATGTTTTCTAGGTAATTTCACTCTGTCCCCGGCTGTGTGTCTGTGCGCTCGGTGCGCTTCCGGCTTCACTCGTTGCTGCTCGCAGAGGAAGGTGTTCATTTTGTTTTGCATGTATAATCATGAGAGCATATTTTACCAGAAAGTGAAATATGCAAACGCAGAAATAAATTTATATATGTAGCGACTTTCATGCATTTGACCATAAAAAGGATTTTTTTCAGTCTCACTGGGACTGTAACAGTGGCTATTTATCGTTACGCAAAGAAAATGACCAATACATCATTAAAAACACATTATTTTAAGTGTTTCTCTGGTTGCATTTCATACAGTTAGCTTTGAATCTGTCCGTTATTACCCAGAAGCCCCCAGGGCAGGCTTGTCATGATTATAGTTTAGCCCACTTAGTGTCAGTACCACAGCCTGCCTCAAGAGGTCAGTCTTTCAAACGAGGCCTCAAGAGTGTCGCTCAGGCATGCTCTTCACAAGCCACAAATCGTTTTGAGGTCTTCCTCAGCTCCCCAAAGCTGCTGATACAATAGTTTATGGAAATCTCAGCCCTAGCTAACAATGACCTCCCATGTGCTTTAAGCACCGTATGCGGGGGCTAGAATACAAAGCGTTGGGATGGTGTCTCCTACCTCTGCTGCAGTGAGTGCCTCTCTATGGTGCTGTTCCCCTGCAAAACTAACCTCACTCCGGTTGCTTTACCGACTGTGGTTGCCAAGGCTGCTCACAGCTAGCCATTGAAGCAGCGCTTTCTTAGAAACACAGCTTGTTTCGTCCCTCACTGCCCACCTAGCACTCCACCGTCTGTGTCCTCAAGGCACAGACTCGGCCCACCTCTGTATGTGGCTGTGTGTTTCAGCTAAGGGAGGCAGAGCTCTTAGCTATGCCTCAAATAAGAGCATGATTTTGGTTGGCCAGTGATAGTATTTGAAATAATACCCTTTGTCATTGCTCTAATGAGCAGCGTGTCAGTAAAGACATGTCAGGTTCTCTCAGTGTCCTAAACTCGTCGGACAGGACCCTTAGTTTACCTCGGGCAACCCTGTTATCAAATAGCTGGGAATTGCACCTCTGTACATTTATGTTTAAAATATATCTAAAGTATTTGATTCCAGGGTTTCCAGACTGTAAGGGATACAGTGTACCCTATGGCTTAAGGGGAGTCATGGTGATTTTTTTTCCTTTACAGTGGCAAATGCAGGGGGAATTCCACCAGAATTTCATGATTTTACAGCTGCCTGTCTTGCCGTCATTGGGAATTGGCACTCTGTTGCACTAAACAGTAGTTAATAATAGTTCTTCCTCTTGTCAGCAGCAGCTCATGGGAAGCTAAGTCTTGCGAGCAGGCTTTAGGGAGACTGACCGTTATTGAGCTATCGGTTTTGCTCAGTAATTTGGATTATTGGCAGAACGCATGCATTCAGTAGTAATACTAGTTAGGAAAGGACTAAGGATTTGTAGAGTACATAACCTGCTGTCCCTTGAGCCTCCAGAGTCAGTCTCAGGCAATGGCTCTCGGTGTAAAATGTTGGTCATCAGCCAGCGATCTGTATGATCATCTGGTACATTGCTGACACACTTTGTCAGTAATTTTAATGGCAGTTTACGCTTCAGTAATATCATTTTCTTGGATACCATGGACATTGTTTTGAACAAGATAAGCTGAGTAATATTGGGTGGAATTCTCCTTTGAGACACAGTAACTTGACAGGTTTCCGCAATCAGTCCGCCATGTGTACACACTGACAAAAAAACATCATCGCTGTGTTTTGAAACTGAGTTTTAAGCTTTTATCTGCCATCACTCTCTGGATCGCATCATTGTGTGTGTTCTCATAAGCTGATAGGGTCATTATATTGCAGATCATAGTGCAGTAACTGCTTGTCTTTGAATGTAGTTCCAGACTAAACCAAGAGTGAAGACTTTGATTATTCATGAGAAATCCATTCGCTCTTTGTGTAGCTGGACGCCCTTTTGCCTTCTCATCAAAGCTTAGTCTTTATGGCATCAGAGATGTTACTGAGTGTTTTTGGTCTTTGCTTATTTCTACCACTGGGGTGAAGCTTGGCCAATGTAAAAATGCCACTTTTAATTTTGATAAAATGTTTTAATTGAAAGGAAAGCATCTGTGTTAGAAAGTCACCTGAACATTCTGTTTTGTTTGCTACTGAAAGCGATCTTTCCCTGACATTTTCATCTTCTTCGTCTTGCTTTGCTTCTGTCTGTCGTCTTGTGTGCACGTGCGTGCGTGCGTGTGTGTGTGCGCGTGCGCATGCTTTCCAGTAACACTCAGAAGGACTCGGAAGGAGAGGAGTCCACAGAAGGAGTCCAGGAGGAGAGAGAGGAACGGGTGTGTTTTTCCCTTCTCCTTCCCAGACATGCGGCTTTCCCTGGGAATGTGGAGTCATGTTACCCCTCGGCCTAATAGTCTCCCTGACACCCCCAGCCTCCGTATCGCTGTCTCTATGCAGCGGCAGGACTAATGCAGATTAATGATTGATTCAGAAGTTTAAGGTCTTAAGAAATGGCTCTACTATGCTGGCTGAGGTGGAGGCGAATTAAGACTGCAGGATTAAACGGGCACCTTTTCAAGCTTCTTTTCCCCCTTGTCACTCTATCATCCCTCGTTGATTTTCTTGTCTTTCCTGCTGAAAAGGAGGAGGAGGAGCCAGACATGTGGGAAGAGACGTTCAAGTCCCACGTGGACAGCAAACCCAACGGTATGAACATGTTACAGATCAGCCCCGTGATCTCGTCATTCCACCGCCGTGACGGGTGGATTCACCCGGACGATGCGCGCAGCATCCTGCCCGATTCTCTGCTACCGATCCTCTACCTGCAGTTATCCAATGTCTGTATCAGCTGATTGCTCTCCCCTTCAGCTTGTTTGGAATCCTTGTCCCCAGGACCGTCCTCAATCAGTCTGGACTTCTCGCTGCCTGGAGTGGAGCATGTGTATGGAATTCCCGAACATGCAGAAAACCTCCGGCTGAAAATTACAGAGTGAGTCCAGCTTTTGCTCCCAGGCATATCTGCTCTCCTTGTGCAGATAAAATTTACTTATTCTCCAGATGCTTTTAGCCAAAGTGACGTACATCTTTGAGATGGCAGGATAAGCTGGTCCCTCGAGAAACTGGAGGTTAAAGACCTCGCTCGAGGGCCCAATGGAGAAATCTCTCTGTCGACCCTGGGATTTGAACCAGCGATCTTCCAATAACAGCCACAGCATCGGAACCTGCTGAGCCACACGCCATCCCTATTACATATATCACAGTGTCAACACCCCTAATTCAAACACCCCAACGCAGTCCTTACAAACCTATTTTTGTTGGTGAATGAATTTTTTGCATGCTCCCTGCAGCTTGTTAAGTGATTTCTGAGGTATATATCGGTGTTTTCCAATCTGGTCCTTGGGTACCCACAGTCAGTCCATGTTTTGCTCCCTGCCAGACAGTGCACATTTTTGCTCCCTCCCACCAGGAGCTGAGATAGAGCAAAAACGTGGACTGTCAGTGGGTCCTTGGACTGTTATTTATTAATATTGATTGGTTCTTTCTGCCACAGAAAAGGAGACCCGTACAGGCTGTACAACCTGGATGTGTTCCAGTACGAGCTGCACAACCCGATGGCCCTGTACGGTGCCGTGCCCGTGCTCCTGTCCCACAACGCACAGAGGACCATGGGTATTTTTTGGCTCAACGCAGCTGAGACCTGGGTGGACATCAGCGCCAGCACTGCTGGAAAGGTGCATGCTGTCTCTCGCCTCTTTCTGCAAGATGGCAGTCATCAGCTGGGGCTGAGGAGTGTGAGAATCAGGCGTTAGCTTCAACAGTACCCGAGGATCTCTGCTAAAGATCTGCTGTCTTTGGTTAACCGATCTTCTCCACACCCTCCCCATTAGACCCTATCTGGGAAGGTCCTGGACCACGCTCGAGTTCTCAGCGATGCCCCACAGACAGACGTGCACTGGATCTCTGAAAGTGGCATCATCGACGTCTTCATCATGCTGGGACCCAAACCGACTGACGTTTTCACCCAGTATGCTTCTCTAACTGGTAACTGGGACCAATACTTCTTCTTGTCATATAACTGATTACTAACCAGTACACACATACTGTACTTGGGTTAAAACTATTATGTATTTACTGTGCTCCTGACTAGCTGGTAAATGGGAGCAGTACTACTTGATAGTAGATGGCTTGACTTTGGCTATTAGATTGCTTTCTGGGTTAGGTTGCATGGTTAGTGCTAACCAGATAACTCTGAACTTTATACTTTTGACTTGCCTATGGCAGTGTTTCTCAACCCAGTCCTCGGGGACCCCCAGACGGTCCACGTTTTTGCTCCCTCTCCGCTCCCTGCTAGATAGTCCACGTTTTTGCAAAACATGAACAAAAACATGAATTGTCTAAGGGTCCCTGAGGACCGGTTTGAGAAACACTGGTCTATGGAGAACTTAAGAAGGTCATCAGGAGTATCACAGACCTCCATGGGGCTGACACTTCTCCATCTTCAGGCACGCAGTCCTTCCCCCCGCTCTCTACCCTGGGCTATCACCAGTGCCGCTGGAACTACAAGGACCAGGAGGACGTGCGGGCGGTGGACGACGGCTTCGACGAGCACGACATCCCCTACGACTTCATCTGGCTGGATATCGAACACACGGACGGCAAACGCTACTTCACCTGGGACCCCGCCAGCTTCCCCCAGCCCCGCGACATGCTGCAGGGCCTCCAGGATAAGAGGCGCAAGGTGCCACTCTGACCAAGCGCTTCGGGGCCCATCCATGTAGAGCTTCATAGTGAGATGCCTTCATCTGGCTCCTCGTCTCTCTCTCTGTCCCACCAGATGGTCACCATAGTCGACCCTCACATCAAGGTTGACAGCAGCTACAGGGTCCACAGCGAGATTCGCTCTCGAAACCTTTACGTGAAGGATAAAGATGGGGGAAATTACGAGGGCTGGTGCTGGCCAGGTAGGTCACTACAGCTCAGCCCGCAGTGACCTGCGTTCTCATCGTTTTGCCTTTCTGTGGTGATATTAAAGACAGTTCTTTACCTCAATGTTTCTGAACCATTCCTCGCAGACCATTAGTCCACATTTTTGGTCCCACCCAGCTCCCCAAGGACCCCATTGGGAAACACTGTATTAATGTGATTGAAGTGTATAATGAATTGAAATAGGTCCATGGCAAATGTCTGGGAAGACTTCGAGTAATTCCGTGCTGTTCCTCAGGTACAGCTGGTTACCCGGACTTCACCAACCCGGAGATGAGAGCCTGGTGGTCTAGCATGTTTGCCTATGACCAGTACAAGGTAGGAAACTGACCTTGCTTTTCACGTCAGCTGTACTTTCCCTTGGCATATGTTATTTTGTGTCTTAGTTTTAGAGTGCATGATTTCCATTGTTCTCGGCGCCCCTTAGTTAGTGTTTGTGTATGTATATGTTATTTAGGCATTCAGACCCTGCATGAAAAGACATCTCTCCATTAGCATACATTTATGTTTTACTTATTTAGTGACACACATTCTGAGAAAGCAGGGTGAGCCCGTCCATGGAGCAATTGGGGGGCAGGGGGTGGATTAAGGGCTTTGCTCAAGGTCCCAGCAGTGAAATAAGTCTGCCAGTCCTGGTATTTGAGCCAGCCGGCATGGGGGCCTAAATCACTGAGCCACACACCCCCAACTAATGTAATGACAAAGAGTAGCTCTTGTCCTGTGTAATATGTAATGGGTGGCCTGTTGTGCCCGGCCCTGGATCTAACCACCCCTGTCCATATGGCCCAGGGCTCCATGGAAAACCTCTACACCTGGAACGACATGAACGAGCCTTCTGTGTTCAATGGGCCGGAAGTCACCATGCACAAGGACGCCCTCCACGGTGCCTGGGAGCATCGCGAAGTGCACAACCTCTATGGCTTCTATGTGGTGAGCAGAGGGACTGGGGGTGCATCTCTCTGCCCTGAGGACGTGTCAGTGCTGCCGTTCCATATGTAGAGTAGGCTCGTGGTGCAGAAACGTTCTGTAAATATGCTGTACGAGGAATGGGAATTGAGGCTGTCAGATCCAGTGGGTGGGATTGTCCATGTCAGTTTACGCCTCGTTTAATCCACTTCCTGTCTTCCTTTTTTTCGTTTACATTGGGTTAAATTGGAGAGTTAATAGGATCCTTTTCTGATTTGCTATTCCTGTCACTACATGTTGTGAAATTCACTTAGCACATCCCACTCTAACTCCGCCCCTTTATCGCATAGCAAATGGCAACTGCAGAGGGCCTGATCCAGCGCTCGGGGGGCGTGGAGCGGCCCTTCGTCCTGACCAGGGCCTTTTTCGCTGGATCGCAGCGCTATGGTAAATTCACGATCTGTATCCTCCTCACGTGGAACACGATCAATCTTTTTGTTTCATAGATTCTCAGTAATTTTAGGGGTTTTTCCGGTTTTGTTTCCGGAACAGGTCCTATATTCCTTAGTCTCTATGTAAAATACTTAACAGGACTGTTGCAACTGATCTACACTCTATTGCCAGAAGTATCGGGACGCCTGCCTTTACACACACACAAACTTAAATTACATCCCATTCTTAATACATAGGCTTTAATATGGCGTTGGCCCACCATTTGCAGCTATAACAGCTTCAGGTCTTCACAACTTCACAACAACGTCTGGGGAGTCTTTCCACAAGGTTTAGGAGTGTGTTTCTGGGAATATTTGACCATTCTTCTAGGAGAGCATTTGTGAGGTCAGGCACTGATGTTGGACGAGAAGGCTTGCAGTCACGTCCCTTTCACTAGAACTAAGGGGCCAAGCCCAACCCATGAAAAAACAACCCCACACCATAATCCCCCATCTACCAAACTACACTTGGTACAATGCAGTCAAGCAAGTACCGTTCTCCTGGCAACCACCAAACCCAGGCTAGTCTATCGAATTGCCAGACAGAGAAGTCTGATTCGTCACTACAGAGAACATGTCTCCACTGCTCCAGAGCCCAGTGATGGTGTGCTTTACACCACTGCATCCGACGCTTTGCATTGCACTTGGAGATGTAAGGCTTGGATGCAGCTGCTCGGCCATGGAAACCCATTCCATGAAGTTCTCTTTCCACTGTTCTTGAGCTAATCTGAAGGCCACGCGAAGTTTGGAGGTCTGTAGCTATTGACTCTGTGGAAAGTTGGTGACTTCTGCACACTGTGCGCCTCAGCATGCGTTGTCCCCGCTCTGTGATTTTATGTAGCCTACCACTTCGTGGCTGAGTTGCTGTTGTTCCCAATTGCTTCCACATAGTTATAATACCACTAACAGTTGGCCGTGGAATATTTAGTAGCGAGGAAATTTCATGAATGGACTTATTGCACAGGTGGCATCCTATCATGGTACCACGCTTG
>JAAGVU020000062.1:980359-993935 GCA_011763525.2 Mormyrus iriodes | reverse complement strand
AAGCAGTCTGCATGCCTAGGTGCTTGATTTTATACACCTGTGGCCATGGAAGTGATTGGAACACCTGAAGTCAATGACTTGGAGGGGTGTCCCAATACTTTTGGCAGTATAGTGTAGTTTTAGATTTTGTGGTTTCTCTGTAACACAACTGAACTAATATGAATGACTTCTGTGTTTGTGTCATGAGGGTCTCTCTGCGACTATTGTTGCATGAGCATTTTCCGCACAAATTCATGACTGTATAACGTGTGTGTGTGTGTTGTAACTCAGGTGCAGTGTGGACGGGCGACAACGCAGCGGAGTGGAGCCACCTGAAGATCTCCATCCCCATGTGCCTCAGCCTGGGCCTGGTGGGCTTCTCCTTCTGCGGGGGTAAGACTCGCTCTCCTAACCTTTAGGTCATCAGTCATGCACCATCCCGTCGTCCTCAGCCCAGTTCTCGGACCTGTTTAAATTTATAACACTGCGCTGCACAGATCCCTAGGCAGCATGCAACCTCTGAAGGAGAACCTCTTTCTACATGTTATTACTCTGGGGCAGCGTTTCCCAATCCGGTCCTCGGAAACCCACAAACAGTCCAAGTTTTTGCTCTTGGAGCTGGGAGGGAGCAATCCCGAGGACCCGATTGGGAAACGCTGCTCTGGAGGGTGGGGCAGCTGCTTACCACCCACATGATGGCTCACTGAGAACTTTGACCAGTCAGACTGGACCCTCTGTGTCAGCACTGAGAGCAACTGGACCATCTTATCTTATTAATGCCAACCCCCTTCACCTTTCTCTCCCTCCCCCATCCTTTTCCCCTCACTGGCTCCCCTGCTGCCTTCAGCTGACGTGGGCGGCTTTTTCAAGAACCCTGGCCCCGAGCTGCTGGTGCGATGGTACCAGACGGGGGCGTACCAGCCCTTTTTCCGGGCGCACGCCCACCTGGACACACCGCGCAGGGAGCCCTGGCTCTTCGGGCCCGAGAACATGGCGCTGATCCGCGAGGCAGTGCAGCAGCGCTATGCCCTGCTGCCTTACTGGTACCAGCTGTTCTACCACGCCCACCGCACTGGGCAGCCCGTCATGAGGTAGGCCAAGGATGGCTCGCGCTCTGCCACTCCCGCATTCTGCTTCCTGCTCTCCGCTGGGTCTATATTTTGTTTTGTTTTTTTTACTTTTTAATAGCTGCGTGCAGATTTTTTCCCCTGTGTTCTGCCAGTGGATGATGGGGGGATTTCTTCCCGTTTTAATCTATTTGCCATTGACCGTTCTGCACTTCTGTCTGCTCCTGATATGTGCATTGATGTTGTTTTGTCTTTGTTGGTGTTTGTAGACCCTTTAATCCTGTTAGTTCTAGATGAATGAATGAATGAATGAATGAATGAATGAATGAGTGAGTGAGTTGGTGAATTAATAAGTGAATTGATGATGGATGGATGGATGAATGAATGAATGAATGAGTGAGTGAGTTGGTGAATTAATAAGTGAATTGATGGATGGATGGATGGATGAATGAATGAATGAATGAATGAATGAATGAAAACACTTGTTGTTTCTTTCTCTGGCCGCTAGGTAGTGTGCTGTTGTGGATGGCTTAGTTGCATGACTGTGCTGGTCTCACACCCCACCCCCATGTGTCCCCCTCAGAGCCCTGTGGGTAGAGTACCCGGAAGACGTTGCAACCTTCACCATTGATGACCAGTTCTTGTTGGGTATGTAAGCAGCAAGTGGGTGGGGGTGGGGGGGTCCGAGTAATAGAGGACAGCTACATCGACTTATCCAGGTCTGGCAGAGCGGTCTGCATGTAACGAGATGTTACATAGTGAAAATGCTCCAGTCATAGGTGTGTAGATGTGACTGCTCAAACGCCTCTGTTTCCCAGGGAAGCACCTGTTGGTACATCCCGTCACTGACCAGGGGTCACAAGGAGTCACGGTCTACCTGCCTGGGGTTGGTGAGGTGAGCACCTGCAGTTCATTTTTGCTGTTCTTGTGTAGGTTTGTTTATATTTTACTCTGTACGTCTCCCATATTGAAGGAGGGTTTTCTCTTTTGTGTAGTTTAATCAGCCAAATTATCTGCCTGCTGATTTCCCACAATGCCTCTCTGCTCCTTTCAGGTCTGGTACGATGCCCACACCTTTCACAGACATGATGGTGGCCAGAACCTCTTCGTCCCTGTCACGTTGAGCTCAGTGAGTGTTCCCAGCTTATTAGAATGTGTTCTTGTATCGCATGTTTACAGCAGCGTGAAAAGCCAGTTGAATTTCATACTTGTATGTACACAGTCACTGCGTCATGTTTAGATCATCTTTTGAATCTTATGTTGCGTTCCTGTATTCTCACCATTCCTTTCCCCAACGCCATCACCTCCATCCAGATCCCAGTGTTCCAGAGAAGCGGTTCCATCATTCCTAGAAAGGACCGCATTCGAAGGTCCTCCTCTTGCATGGACAATGACCCCTACACGCTGTATGTGGCCCTGAGCCCCCAGGTACTTCCCAGACCCCCACATATCAGAGGAACGTCAACGAATCCCCAGAATATCTTATTCTGTAGTGATCATTCCAGATGGTTAATCCTGAGGGTTACCCAGGTGTTTTATGATGTGATATTTGATCGTATTTACACTAGTAGGACAGCAGGTGGAGCAGTAGTTAAGGATGTGACTGTGTGGCATTGAAGTCCTGACAGGAACTTTGCCTTAATTGCACCAGTAAAGTATCAAGTTGTAAATCGGCAAACGGTTATTTTGTAAAGCTGTCACTTATAGATGTGACCCTGTTACCATGGTTATAGGGCATGGCCGACGGCGAGCTGTACATTGACGACGGCCACACCTTCAACTACGACTGGCAAAAGCAGTTCATCCATCGACGACTGACTTTCGCCAACAGCAGCCTCTCTTCCAGGTATGCTGGTACCGATATAAAACCCTTATTGTCCCCTCTGCTTATTGCAGATCCATGAGCCGTAACATCTCTGTCTGTCCCCATAGCAACCTGTCCCCTGACGCCCATTTCACCACGGCGTCCTGGATTGAGAGGGTGCTGGTTCTGGGAGGACAGAAGCCCAGTGCAGTGACCCTGAGGACAGCAGGTAAATGTCGTTTTTATAACCTAACTGCATTATAATAGTCATGTTCCACAGTTTCCCCATCAAATACCTCCAGCTTAGTGCACTATTGACACATTTTTCTCCTGTCTTATTCCTCCCCACCCCTAGAGGGCAGCAGGTCTCTGGAGTTTGAGTTTGATACTGCCATGTCGGTTTTAACCATTCACAAGCCAGGAGTGAACGCTGGGTCTGACTGGACTGTGCTGCTGCGGTGAATCTCTACAGGCCCAGGTGCACAAAGGCCCGAGCTGTGCAGATATCGGTCATAGAATGGGGAAACATACATGTGCACACAGTTATTTGGTAACAGTATCTTTAAACAAGAAAATGGACATAGCGGCATGAAGATGCAACAGCCTCGCACACACACACACACACACACACACACACACACACAGACAACAGTAAATCTTCCCACAGACATACACACACAAACTGGAGAGGGCCTGGGCTTATTGAGTCAGGAGAGAGTGTGCATTCAAGGGACTTAATATATAAAAAAAACTGCTGCTCTCTGTGAACCGCTGGCCATCTCGCTGATCAGTTCACCAAGATCGTTTCTGTTTTTTGTAACATTTACTGAGACTCACACTGAACATTTTTTTTTTTCCGCAAACAATTTGTTTTCATGTTCCATCACCATGTTCTACCAAGTGAGTAACTGGACAGAGAATAAAAAGGAGATCCTGGACTCTCTATAACGTATTCAGGATCATCTTTAAATTATGTCCATTCAGTTATTCACTTGGTCGAACATGGTGGTATACGGTGTAGAGAGTTCAGCCCTTTAACCTTCATAGATGTCGGTTCACAATAGTGAGGTTTACGGACATGAACAAACACATTGATACTTGTGCACTTTGGAAATATGTAAATTCCAAATACAGTAACTGAAGGAGGCGACATTTTCATTAATGTAAATCCCTCTTGTGTGTCTTTGTAAGAATGGGAGAAATGATCCGTTCATGTTGAGATTTCCCCTGGTGAAAGTTATGAAGAAACAGCGAAAGATGTCGCACCAATGACTCTGTGGTTTACAATGTGAAATGTGTAAAATGCTCTAAACCTTCCAGTCGCTGAAACTTGATATTTTGACCTTAAAATGGTTTGAAAGTTTGTCTGTGGAGGTGGAGCCCTGCTGTCAGTACTGTCTTCACCTTGCGGTTTGTTCCATGTTATTGATGTGCTTACACTTTAGCCCAGGAAGGAGGAGGCGAGCTGAACAGGGTATGGAGCTGGAGAAAATAAGTTAATTACATGATTTTTTCCCCTTAGCTGAAATGTTATTTTTGGTGCACTTAAAATAAGGTTTCTAACGTATTTTAGAAAAGGGTTTTGTTTTTTTTTAACCTATGGGAACAAAGGTAATTTGGGAGTGGATATTGGGGGTTGGTGTTATTAATTTGTACTTTATCTCAAGACATGGTAAATGTCCTGAAGTGTATCTACAAATGGGTTGGGGTACCTGTTTATTGCTGCTTTGGATCACAGTTTATCACACCACAATAGCTCGTGTGTCACCCTGTTTTGACCTCAGTTAATAATAAACCCAGGGCAAATATACTGTCATATACTGTCACACGATCACGTCAGCCTTACGCGGACCTCTACCCACTAGCTGAATATTTTGAACTTTGTATCACAGGTTTATCATGTGAATCCATGCTGTTTGGGGAGCCCAGAGTGGATCATAACATGGTAGAGCTACTTTTAGTGCCCAGGAAGACTTAAGTAATTTTTCAAAACGCTAAAAAATGTTGTGACAGGCAATATTCCTTGCAGAAACTGGGATATAAAGAGGGCCATAATAAAATAACTACATTCCCATATTTCGTGTGGATTTTCGTTTATTAAAATGAATGCATACATGTATTGGGTATTACCATGTTTAATATGGGGGATTAATTTGTTTAATTTCTGTATATCTTCTCTGGTAGCATGCAGCTATAATTTTAGTGTACAAGGCTACAGTACTAACTTGAGTACAGTGATTGTAAATCAGGTGGGTCACCTTTGTTTTAAATGTGCTTCTAACGTGGCTCCGAATATTTAACAATGTATCTTTTCATTTAGTGTAACTTGCTGAGATCTTGACCAGGATCACTGGTTAGAATATGGACTGTCACACTAAGAAACTCTTAGCATCTCTATTGCATCTTGGCTAATGCCTTTATTGCAAGCAATCCTGCCAACTCTGTCTGACTGGCTATGTGGCCAGCGTCTGGTCAGCATTCAGTCCCAGGAAGACTCTAGGACTGCGTCATAAGTAGGCTCAGTCCAGGGCCCTGCTCGTCATGGTCCTCACCAGGGTCTCGTAGCTCAAGAAGGTCACAGCGTTGACAGGGAAGGCCCTGATACTGTTCAGCAGGAGGCCCTTGAAAAAGAAGCGCAAGCCCTCTTCTCGTATGCTGACCCTCACACAGTCTAAGACGCTCCTATAAGCCAAACCCCCTGTTCCTGACAGCTGCAGTCTGGCCTTGACCACGTCCATAGGTGTGGCACAAGCCCACGTCACCACACCTGCAATGCCACCAGCCACCAACACTGCGAACGTCCCTAAAGACATGCATAGCAGTGATCAGTTTTGAGTTCTCCCTAAAGAAGACTTGCCTTCTAGTAAGTTGTACTATTAATATGCAGTGATCCATCAACTTCCATCCTATCAAGTAATACCCAATCATACTTGTGTCTGAGCTCCTGTAAGAGCCCTATTAACATTTATCAAAGGACATCCGAAGCAGATGTAGTGGATATTAGTGAACACATAGGCGGCATGTGGCAAGAACCAAAACGAACCATTTGCTCTGCCACTGTAAAGGTTTAGTTAAATCTGATATTGTATCTTAAGTTGTACAGTATATTTGACCTCTCCCCTATAATGATCACAATGTAGCCAGATATGAGTCGACAGATACCTGTACTTAAAATGTCGTTTTCCCAGTGAAATTCTGCGGTAATGGTGTAAAAACCTCTTTGTCGACGACTAATAACTGCATCCATTGAAAGTCTGATAGGACGACGACGACTTGCCTGGAGGCTTCCCAGCTTCAGTCAGAAGCCTGCAGAAAAACTCGTAAGGCAGGAAATAGAGTCCGAAGCAGGGCACATCCCTCAGAGCCAGAGCCCCCATGCCTCGAAATAAGCCTCGGGGCCCCTCCTCCTTCAGGATCGTTGCCACACAGTGCATCGGGCCCCGTAACTTCTCCCCCGCACGTATCTGGCTCTGTAGCCGTACTTTGACCAAGTCGACAGGGGCAGAAACTACAACCTGAGGGCGACAGGGATCTCGCAATTAGGTGAAGCACGTGCAGGTTTTAGTTGTTGTTAACCCCTTCCCTGACCTATTAGCTAATGTACGACTAATGCCTGTGTCAAGGTTCGATGAAAAAACATAAAATCAAACAAAAGCACATCTCAGTTCTTCAATCACTCCTCAATTAGCATCATTACAGAATGAGATTAGCTGTTTATAATCACCTCACCTTCCAGGTACTACAATTACCCTATTGAATGAATAAGGCACCATGTTTTCACAGGCACTAAAACAAAATGCTTATGTTTCTGTAGCGCAACAGGTACAGTATTGTGCCAACAACAAAAAAATTTGTAGGTTCAAATCCCAGGGAGTACAGATAGAGTCTAACCATTCCCTTTATTGTAAGTTGCTCTGAATAAAAGTGTCAGGTAAATGAGCTAATATTTCTCTTTTTGGTCACACAGCTATTAAAATTACCTGTATGCCATATTTTTCCATCCACAAACTTTACCTGAGTGGCACCCGAAAAACTCCCAGCCATATACACTGCGGTCAGAGACACACGGTTGCCTTGGTTCCGCTCCGTGTATTCTGATTGGGTGAGATAGTCCAAAGCGTTGCTATAGGAACCAAAGGCCACAGAGTTGCTAATGGCGATACTTAGGACAGGGAATGACATTCCTTTGAAAAATCCATTGATCTGATCGTGTAACACAGAAAACAAAGTTTATAAACATTAAGAAAACCTGCCTTATTTATTAAGCATTACACCAATATATTAAAAGCTTATTTTCAGCTTTTTTCAGATGTCAATTTATCATCACAACAGCTTAATGAGAATGCTTGAAGATATAATTTTTTTAAAACTAAAGCTAAACATTTCCACAGTATATGGCCAATTGTTCGAAGGAGGGAGTTTATTGAGAAGAACCCAGAGTGTAAATAAGACATCTTCGGTGCTAGAGGATAAAAGCAGCAAACAGGGCTATTTTAGGGGCTTTTCCCGCGCGCGCACATACCCCTTCATGCTGGTATGTTTTGCACACGCAGTCCAGTATTCCCTTGTATCTGGACTGGGTCTGCAGACGCACCTGCGGACACATCAGATCCACACTGGCGTCACATACAGTACGCCTCTTTCGAATGATGCCGATTCACAATAGTGCACTTTCACATTTGACCTTATATTTGAGCAACTTTACCATTTCCTATCTAACGCTGTTATCCACTTTGTTAACTGAAAAAGTGGTGACCCAGCGCTTCACGCATGTAGTTTTTTTATGGGGGGAGGGCAACACAGCAACAGTTCGTAAGCATATCGTACGTACAGACCACAGTCAATAAAAGAACAGCAATATATAGATGAATATAACGCGAATGGCAAAGAGCGTTGGCTGAAGCACGTTCCTATCTTACCTTCACTGTGTCCATCGGGTGCCCCACCACCAGACCCACCGCACCTGCAATTCATTTCTGCGTCATCAGTGCGCGTGACTTCCATAGTGTTTTGAATGCTACTTGTGTTTTATCTAATTTGCAATTACACACAGTTGTAGGCAGTTTTGCCTTCGTGGTGTGGGAGAATTTTAACTTTCCACAGTAGCCCATATTGACAGGGCAATAGTATATATTTTTAGTCCTCTCCCCTCACTGAAGAACATCTATTACTAAGTTATATAACGTTAATGCACAAGCGGTGCATTATATGTTTTTGGACGCAAGTCTGCGGAGTCAAAAAAAACACCCGACGCACGTTTTCATATTTACGAGCCGAAAACGTATTTAATAGTAGAACGTTTCTTTTTTAAATTGTGTTCTACGTCGTTACTAAGTAACCTAAGTCTTAATTAAAATTTATTCCAACAACCTTCTGACCAATCAAATTCGAGAATTCAATAGCGCTGCGGTTTGATACTTTTCCGGGCATATTTTATGAGCGTCTTACCTGAAATCCACCCAGCTATAAACTCGACTAAAGGCATTTTCGGTGGAACACAACTGGCCGAGAGACCCTCCGAAAAAAAATGTTGGTGACTGAAAATAAATAGCAGAAATCCGTTACAGTTTTGTGAGAGAGTTATTTAGTAACTTACTAAGTAACTTAAACCGGATGATGATTTGAAAGCTTAAGTCAAATCTCGGCGCGTTATTCGCTTCTGTGCCACAAGGTATAATTACACGGTTACAGGTCTTAACACGTCGATTGTAATATTTATAATAGATCTATGTAAACAAAAACATGAACCACCGCATTTTATAAATAAAATGCATAGATATAAATAAATTTCATGACGATGATTGTGATTATGGCCAGAAGCCCAACAGAATGGACGTTAATACAAAACACACGGAAATATTACAATGTTATGTGGCTGCGTCCATTTATCATTAAATGCGTCGTCTTGCTGGAGTCTTAATGCAAATCGGTGTAAGTTAGTACTACGAGTGCGCCTACCTTATTCGCCCCGCTGCATTTGCTTAAACAAGAAGACTTTCAGGCGATTTCACCTTCCAAAAGTACCGCTGTGCACAACAATGCAAAGCTCAGTGAAATTATTAAAAGCATAGAGATAAACCGAATTGTATTGTTTTTCGGCGGCACAAAACTGCGGTTGCGAAACGGTACTGCTGGGAGACAATCCCGCCTGCAAAATGTTTTGTTTTGCTGTTAAAAGCTTCCCATATAGGTGGAGCCAGTTATTAGGAGAATGGTAGTAAGGAACACAACTGCTTATAAAATATTATGCCACGTTTGGCCTGTTGCTATAGGTAAAATATGCCTAGATAACATGTATAATTCCAACAAAATAAGTTAACCAATATTTAAATTTTCAAATAAATTACTGCAGAGAAGGGCAGTTTCCGCAGAAATGATGAAATATAACATGATTGATACATAAAATATGTTTCCATTTAACCTGATGGCCCGATTTAGTCTAACCCTACGTATCGGCAGATACATACAAACTCAAAACGACCGAAACATAATGCCAAAAAATGACGGTGTCACAGATGACTTGTATATTGATGTAATGAAATTGCTTTTGATTGACAAAAGTAATTTAATTAGCTCGCATTTCATTACGAGGCAGAAGTTGCCTCTTATGCCGTTTCGACAGAATCCTGTAGAGGGCACTGTGTATGCTAAATTGAAGGCTCCAAGAATGTTTACAGCATGATTACTAAGATAATGGTGAAATTTCTAATGTTTTTCTGCCCAAATTAGACAGACACGGCCATTGGATCGCAGTTTATTTGGAATCGGAATTGTATAATGTTTGATTTCTCAGATATTATTATTTGACGAAATTTCATTGTACATTTTTTAGATTACTGACCTCTGTAATTTTTACCGTACGAACAGTGTATTTTCTGCCTAGGTGAAAGGCTGAAATAAGCCTCTTATTCGCAGCTTCCCTAGAGAGGTCTGCTTGCCGCAGCACAGTTTGTGTTTTGGACATTTTGAAAATACAAAACAGATGAATAAAATATTTAAGCTGTAGTCCATATATTGATTTCATACAGGAATTTCACAAATCTCCATGCAATTAAAATGGTGCAATTACCCAGGGCAAAAGTCATTTTTCTTTCATGACAGTAAAATGACAGCATGGCATGGTGAGCAAGTGTACACACTGCACATTGTAGTTTGCACACAAATGCATGCTATACAGCAGCTATGCTACTATAAGGGAACACAGACTAGCCTGGCCTGGATTGGTTTAATACCTGGAAAACAGCTGGCAACATGCCGATTTGAGCAAATTATATAAAGCAGGTTTGCCAATGTAAAGAACCTGAAAATAGCCTGGTCCAAGATAAATTCAATTAGGATATGTGGCATGATATTCAAATGACTTCCTCAAAATGCAATGTGGGGGTATCAAGGTGTCAAGACACGATGCAGGACAGGTGAGAACAATACAATACAATACAATTTATTTTTATATAGCGCCTTTCAGAACAGAGTTGCCCCAGAGCGCTTTACATGATATTGAGAGAATAGGACTAAAATACTCAAATTAGCCAATCAATGAAAGGACAGGACAACGAACAACAGGTGAAATGAACAACAACTGATAAGCAAAGTAACTAGGAAATGTAGTAAATACTAAAGGTTAATGATGCTGGGACAACTAGGACCATACCAATACGCAAAACATGGTTAGACACAGCAGAAGGGGGAGGGAGTTAAAACAGGGAGTCAATAATAAATAATGCACACTAGGGAAACAGAAAACCAAAAAACAATGAATACAGGTAAGGCTGGTCTCCAGCCAGCCTTGAGCCCATGATTAAGGGGTTTGCAATCTCTAAGCCATATACTTAACTCACCAAGCTATGTGGCAGTGTTTGAGGAGCAGGGGAAACACGCAAGGGTGATCAGACAGGGAGTGAAAAGGCAGGATGGCCAGCGACACCTGCTGGCCAAACGGAGAAGAGACATGAAAGCCATTGCTCGTCCCAATATCAATGACATTCACACATATTGGTGCATGCAAGTGTTCTATAGAACAAATATAAATTAAATATTGATACTACAATCTGGGGAGGCGGGTTCATGCACCCAATCGGCAAAAATCATATTTACAGTTACATGATTCAATTTGTTAATTTTGTGTTTTATTTTTCGCTTCTCCCCAGTTCAGATTAATGCAGTATATTGACGCATGTCTGCAGTGTCATATTCATAAAGAACGCCAGCTTCTGGAGGGAGGGAATAATCAATTATCGAGCCATCGATGTCAACCAATCAGGTGCTCCGGTGCAAATTAAGGTCGCACTTAAGAAGCGCTCCGTTAGGTAATCTCTTAAGGGATTGTTCTGGTTGTTACTACCGAAAATGTAACTTCCGCTACTCCGCATGTGCACCATTACTACGCATGCGTCTACGAGACCACATTTTCCGGCACTTACGTGATTTAGTAATTAATACGATTATCATTCATGGAAATTCTTTTCTACATAAGAATAGATTTTTGAAACAACAACCGAACTTAAACATTTTTCATAAGGATTTATGCCATTATTTTACATCATTGAAATTAATGGTGAAAAAAATGCCCTGAGGTTCTGCAGTTTGGTAGAGGAACTCGAGCTTAATCAGAGTCCCTAGGACTCCACCTTTTATTTATGTTCATTTAATATGTCCTCATTTTTGTTACTTTAATCTATTCCCCATTCTTTACTGTTGTATATGTAATCACTTCCAGTTGCTTGTGCAATGTCTGGTACACCTGCTCGAATCTGTTTGGAATTGTACCATGCCATATATGTCTGTATAAAACTTGTAAAGTCTAATTCTAAACTTCTAGAGTAAAAGAATAAGGTTTGGGGAAAAAACATTTATATTAGTAGTTCAGCTGTCACTGTTTTCCTGAATGTTTGTGTTTTGTAATTTTGCGATGACTTGCTAAACTACTTAATCCATTTTGCTTTGCCGATTGTAATTGTATCCGTGTGCCCGTTTTAGTGGCTGTTGTTAATGAGGCTGTTAATGTGACGCAATGCCGTAAAAATATACACCAAGTTAAATGTAGACTAAACTCCCATTGCAATTACATAAGGAAATTCAGTTAAGGACTTCTTTGGGTTGATAAAATGTCCATAGTTGTTTACGAAAAATTGCACAAAGGTATCAAGACTTATCTGCTTGAGTACTGTAAGCACTGTGAAATCAGAACCATCTAAATTAAATACTGTGACGTCCCCTGTAAGAATGCAGTAGAAAAATGAAAACGCCACAAAAGACAGAAATGACAAAACAATTGACTTTAAGTAGAAAACATGTAGGATGAGAAAAAGGGAAGGGAAATAGGCATCCCCTTTAATTTGGCATTTCTGTAGCTCCCATCAGGAGAGGAGGAGGTCAGCAGCACGCGCTGACGCAGCGCATTGCCGCACCCACCACATGACAAACCACCTCAGGACTGAGAACCCGAGTGCAGCCGTGCGGCAGGTGATGCCTCCGCGCCACACTACCCCAAGTGGAATAGATCAGCGTGAGGTTTTTTCAGGTGCCAATCCTGCCACCAACCCCCAAATTTTCCCTGGAAGTTCATGGCCAGGACAAAGCAATTGCAGGTTAAGGGCCTCGCTCAAGGCCCCAAAGGAGTAGAAACATTCCTGACATTGACGTGATTTTAAGCTTCCGCTTGCCGGCACACATCCCCAGCCCCGGAGCACCCAGGGGGTGTGGCGCAGACGGTACAAACTGGCTTATTCTTAAAGCTTATTCTTAAAAGATCTGCGCCTTATGTGCGATACCATATAGTAAAGCAGCTTGATTCAGGTCTGACCCACCTATTATGTAAAGGTACAGCTATTTAATCGCTCCAGCTCAGATCTGGCTGAAGTAATGACCAAACTACAAATAGAGTACTTCAAAATGACATAAAATATACTTAGTTAGCATTAAAGTGAAGAAAAAACTAAATATGTATTATTTCCAATTGGTTTTATTTATTAAACATCAGGAAAATTCAGAAAACAATTCAGAACAAAGCACATGGTATGAAAATATTTCACAAAATTGAACATTTTGCATTTCTTCATTCTAACACATTATAATTAATATTAGGAACAAAATAATGTATATATGTATATTCCTAGTATGCTGACTATGTATCTGACAAACATATGGGTGGGTGAATGAGTGAGTATATGGGTAGATGAGTGGGTGAGTGTGTGAGTGAGTATATTGATAGATGAGTGTGTGAGTATATGGATGGATGAGTGTGTGAGTATATGGATGGATGAGTGGGTGGATGAGTGAGTGAGTATATGGGTGGATGAGTGGGTGGGTGGGTGAGTGAGTGAGTATATGAGTGGGTGGGTGAGTGAGTGAGTGAGTATATGGGTGCATAAGTAAAAGTGAACAAGACAGAATTTATGGGTCCGTTTTCTGCTGCCCTCTCGGTCTGAAGCAAGCTGCAGCCATCTTTTCACAAAGGATTCTACATCATGATCTGTTGCTTTGTACATCAGTGGATTTTTTCAATCTGCAGCTAAAAAGAACCGTGGGCCCAGAGATGTGCGGCATCCTAGCCGGAGGATCAGCTTTCAACAACTGCTGAAAGTAGCCGGCCCAGTGGGTCACGACTGCAGCATCCTGCATAAGGACCATCCCGTCACCTGCCCTGACTGCAACATTTACATTTACATTTACATCATTTGGCAGACGCCCTTAGCCAGAGCGACTTACATAAGTGCTTTAAGACTCT
>JAAGVU020000062.1:964882-980259 GCA_011763525.2 Mormyrus iriodes | reverse complement strand
GGAAATCACCATTGCATGCTTCTACTTAAATGCCCTACTTTCATGATATAATATCACTGTAGTGCAAACTTTTTACGCTTTCCATAAATTTCACCTGAAAGCCAAATATCCCTAACTTTTTGTGACTAGTGTGTGTGTACATATATACACATTTTTAAAATAACCTCTGATCGGCCTTGTATATCACTGCATTTTTTTTTCCGGTATTTTATATCACCTGGCCATTCTTAGTGTCTCATGCTGTATAGTCTGATATGCTAAGTAATCCAGATCAGATTAAACCATTTAAAGTGAACTGTGGGATCAAAATACTTTTCTTTTTTTTTAAAAAGTTAAAAAGTTTTAAGTGGCCCCATTTTAAACTGGACTGCACTTCTGCCACGTGTTGGATGGATCTTTGCTTCTGCAACCGTGCATTTAAAAAACGTATAATGCATGACTTGGAATGAATTAACCCATTTATCCTTCAAGTATTACACTTCTAGTTTACATGTTTGTACCAAAAGGCATAATTTTCATGGTTACAAATCAAAAACGCATTTATTAATAGAATTACTTTAATAATCAAGGTCGTTCGTTAATTTTTCCCTTTCATAACCAAATTGGAAAAACAAAAACACAGTGTCATAGACTGGCAAGCACCTATATACTGGGTTAACGAAGTGAAAAACAGGAGGCAGCTGGAGCAAATTAACAATGGGGCAGTAATGAGAGGAGAGACAAACACAGAACAGGTATGGCTTATTAGAGCCATGCTCGAGAGAAACGGGAGAGGCAGGTAAGCAGGATGACACAAAAAATGAATGGTACACTATTCTTTCATTTTTGTTAAAATTTCATTACTTTTAAATTGTTTTCTACTTCTGGAATTTTAAATACCATTAGTTAGAAATAAATATTATAATACTGCAGTGATTAAATATACTGATTTGCCCATCTGTCACTATGTATGTGTTTATACAATAATAATGAACATCCTTCGTGGTTATAGGATAATAATCAAACACCCTTCTGACCAATCTGACTCAAGTATTCAGCAGAGAATTCAACAAAAAATTGTTAGCTGTCAGTATGGGAAGGGTTGCAAAGCCAATACTGGGTCTCCAGCATATGACATTCAATGTCATACAGCTCAAATGCAAAAAAAATTCTGACATTTACAAATAATATTTTCTTTGTTTCCTTAAACAGTAAACAGTGCTGCATGCACAATATTGATTCAGTGGATAGGGAACATAAACACACCAATATACCAACAGTACCTCAGCAACAAAAGGCTTGTCATCTATGCTTAGCAGACAGGTGGTGTCATGTCCAGCCCTGCCCTACCAGTCTGTTCTCTGTGTTTCCCACAGGCCTGTAGCTCATTAGCGTTACCTTGTGTTCCTACCCTATTGTTAACTAGTCACAGGTGCCCCTTGTTCATTCCTAGGTGTTCCTGTGTATAAGGGTTTCCCCAGTCCTGTGCTCCCCTGTCGGGTCATTGACATTATGTGTTGCCTTGAGTGCACTAATAAATCCCTTCACCGAATTCTGCCTTCTGTGCCTGCGTCATACCTCACCGTTATCCCCGCTGGCATGACAGAATGACCCAACCACACCACAACCAAGCCCTGGACTCCCTGCCACCTTTGTTGCTGGGAGTCCTCCCCTCGATCCCTTTCCTGCTGGATCCACAGCGGGGTCGAGGGAGCCGGACCCCGCCAGCCAGTGGTATCTCCTGGGGAACCGGGAGACAACGAATCCAGGTCTGTGCTGGCTGGCTGCTCCCATAACCGGTGACTCCTCTGCGGGGGTCGCTGCCTTCGGGAGGAGGGGGCCGGTCTCTGAGTCCGTCTAATGCCCACAGTTTGGGCGGAAGGTGGACGAGGATGAGCGGGGCCCATGGGGTTCCAAGGGGGCCGCAGGTGATCCCCTCCAAGGGTCCACAGTCCTCCCCCGGCAATTCTTTGCCCTCCAGGGGCTGTTCTGGCAGCTGCGGAACAGCCCCGAGGTTTGGGATACCCCTGACCTCCAGGTGAGGGTCAGTGCACTGGCTTGAGAGTTCGCGGTGGTGACTCCTGTCTCCCTGCCGGGAGAAATAGCCGCTCTCCAGGATGGGGTGCGGCAGCTGGTCGCCACCTGAACCGGGGTGGTCGCTGCCACGACTCAGCCGGGCCCACTCGCCCCGAAGGCTGAGCCGAGTCCTGCCCAGGGGGACCAGTCGCCGCTGCGATGTTCGAGTTCCCAGAGTCCGTCCAGGCCGCTGCTGAGTCCCCAGAGCCCGTCCGGGCCGCTGCTCATCTCTCCTGCCGGGGGGAGATGAGCTGGGAGGGGGATCCTCCGGAGGAGTTGGAGTGGGACGTGAGCCCCACGTTACTGGCTTTCACGGCCCCCTGAGGTTCCTCTAGGCGGCGCCCTGGGCAGCCCGGCCGAGCGCCGGACATATGTTCCGTTTCCCGCAGGGGAAGATAATGGCATGCTTGCCGCAGTGCTCGCCCGGGCTCAGTCTCCGCATCGCCCCCTAGCTCCAGTCCTGTCCCTGTGGTCTCCACGTCGCCCCCCCTGGCTCCGTCCCCATGGTCCTTTCGTCTCCTTCCAGTCGTGCTGTCTCCTCGTCTCCCTCCAGTCCCAGGCCTGTCATTTCCTCGTCGCCCTCCAGTCCTGCAGTTCCCTCACTACCCTCCAGTCTCAGTCCTGCCGTCCCTTCAGCTCCCTGCACCATGCCTACCCAGCCCCTTCTCTACATCTGCGCCTGCCTCCCCAACTAACACCTTTTTCCCCTCAGCCCTCTGGTGTCCCTCCTCCTTTCAGGTCCCTGCCCTCGGTTCGTGGCCCTTTCCTTCAGGGCCAGTACCATACCTCTGCCTGTGCTCCCTTCCAGGTCCCTCTGGTCCCTACTCATGCTCCCTTCCAGGTCCCTCCGGTCCCTTGTTTTGTTCCCGGGGTTCCCCCTCAGGCCCCCAACAACTTCCTCCCTGGTCCCTCGTCTCTGTCCGGGTGTCTTGTCCCTCCTCTGTTTTCCCCTGGTCCCTTGACCCTGCTCCCTCTGTTAGTGCTCCTGTCCCGGTTCCTGGTGTTCGCCCTATCCATCCTCGTTCCTCCCCTGTTAGACTGTCTAGCCCTGTCCGTTGGTCGCTCCTGTCCCCGCTGATGGTCCCCTCCTTGTGTTCTCTGTATTCGTCCCCCGGGTCCCGTCGACGTTCAGCCCTGCCTTACCAGTCTGTTGCCTGTGTTTCCCACAGGTGGGGCTGCTAATCAGCCACACCTGTAGCTCATTAGCATTACCTTGTGTTCCTACCCTATTGTTAACCAGTCACAGGTGCCCCTCGTTCATTCCTAGGTGTTCCTGTGTATAAGAGTTTCCCCAGTCCTGTGCTCCCCTGTTGGGTCATTGACGTTATGTGTTGCCTTGAGTGCACTAATAAAGTCCCTGCACCGAATTCTGCCTTCCGTGCCTGCGTCATGCCTCACCGTCATCCCTGCCGGCATGACAGGTGGCTACTTGTCAGCGGAAGAAATATTTATATTCATCTGTTAATGATGAACATAACTAAATAAACAACTCATCCTAGTTATTCTTTCCTCCAAATGCTCACTCAGTGCAACCTGAGGTACAACAGCTGATAAAAATTAAGAGCGAGAAACCTTTATTGAAGATGAGGGCACAGAGATCTTATGCCTGACTGTATTTTACAGTGAGACAAATAGCCGTAAGGCAGATTGTAATGCAACCTTTACTTTCATTTCAAACTGAAGAAGGAAATGGAGTTAAACAATGTGAATCAGCTTGTAGACAAAAACATACCTGAATGTTCCAGGAATTATAAAGTGCAGGGAACTTCCTCATTTGTAATTCAGTTTTATTTTCAATTACTACCCATAAGCAAAACCAGTACTAAAAAAACTTCCTTTAGAAATAAAACTAAGAAAAGTTAAATTGACTTCATAAAACTTTGTTCCTGGTGTACTTTCTGAAAAAGCAGTGATGCTTACCTGATATTTTATTTTGGGTAATTGGATAATTGGGGTAGCCATCAAGGTCCAGCTATATTTATGGGAGTTGCATGGAACAAAAAGGAAATCATAGGACCATAATTTAATGTAGCAACATCAAACAGCAAAAGAAAGCATTTGAACTTTGTTCCAATCTTTGGGGAGGAATTTATTGTGAACTAAGTTCAAAATGCCTGTGGTCCAGCTCTCAGCTGTCCAGTGTGGTTTGTAATTCAAATATTGCATTGTTTACCTGCCAGTTAAATCCTGAGGTGGTTAATAGATTCTTTGTTCCATAATTTAGTTCCCATGCCTGTGGATCTGCTCTCCATCTTGAACATCAGAGTTTATTAGTTTCACAGGATATACTTATACCATCCATGTTCTATCACCACTTATTCCATATGGGTCGCAGGGTGTCCAGAGCCTATCCCAGAGTCTGCAGGCGCAAGGCAGGGAACAACCCAGGATGGGGCGCCAACCCATCGCTGGGCACACTCACACACACCTACGGGCAATATGGCAACTCCAATCAGCCTCAGCATGTTTTTGGACTGTGGGGGGAAACCGGAATACCCGGAGGAAACCCCACAACGACACGGGGAGAACATGCAAACTCCACACACATGGAACCCAGGCAGAGACATGAACCCTGATCCCAGAGGTGTGAGGCAACAGTGCTAACCACCGTGCCACCCCCTATACTTATACCTTACTTTTTAATGTGGAGAACTCACATTATATCATACATATCTGGTGAGCTTGATCACTTGACATTAGTTCTCTTTTGGAGGCATTTAAGTCTGAGAAGGAGTCACAGAGGACAGTAACGCTTTGCATTACACTTGGTGATGTATGGCTTGAATGCAGCTGCTCGGCCAAGGAAACCCATTCTGCGAAGCTCTCTATGCACTGCTGAGCTAATCTGAAGGCCACACAAAGTTTGGAGGTCTGTAGCTATTGACTGCAGAAAATTGGCAACTTCTGCATGCTGTGTGCCTCAGCATGCGTTGTCCCCGCTCTGTGATTTTACATGACCTACCCCTCCGTGACTGAGTTGCTGTTGTTCCGAATTGCTTCCACTTTGTTATAATACCACTAACAGGTGAACGTGGAATATTTAGTAGAAGGGAAATTTCACAAATGGACTTATTTCAGAGGTGGCAGCCTATCACGGTACCACGCTTGCATTCGCTGAGCTCCTGAGAATGACCCATTCTTTCACAAATGTTTGTAGAAGCAGTCTGCATGCCTAGGTGCTTGATTTTATACACCTGTGACCATGGAAGTGATTGGAACATCTGAATCAATGACTTGGAGGGGTGTCCCAATACTTTTGGCAATGTCCTGAAGACAGCAGACCTTGAAAGTGCAGTTGACACAACTGGAAGGGGTGACACATGTGTAGAGTTTGCATGGTCTCCCCATGTTGTGGTGGGCTTTCCTCTGACTACTCTGGTTTTCCCCCACAGTCTGAAAACATGCTAAGATGAATTACAGTCACCAAATTGCTCATAGGTGTGCATATGTGAATGGTGTGTGAGTGTGCCCTGTGATGGGTTGGCGTCCCATCCTGGTTTGTTCCCTGGCTTGTTCAGGGATAGGTTCTGGACCCACCGCGATACTGTTCCTTATGGTGGCAGTAAAACTGTAAATATTAGTTCCGAGCTAAAAAGGTGAAGATGAATTTCAGTGCAGTTCAAGACACGTGGGTTGAAGACATGTCACTTCTCCATCTCAGCCTGTGTAGGGTGACAGACTGAAGTCTGCACCCACAATGTTACAGTTTGTAAGTTACATCCACAATATCGCCTTTCCATGGGACTGAACCAGAACTCCAACTCAGAAGGTGCTCACCCTGGGCACTCTCCGGGCATGGGGGAAGGCAGAGAGCATGGATGGTCAGAACACAAGCATAGTAGATAAAAATGCCATGTACAGCAGCACCAGCAGCCATAGTCATGTTGTGTTACGTGTTAAGTTGCAAGTAACCTAAACTTAAGTAATAGGTCCTCAATCAAGATTTAAAGACTGAGGTTGATTCGACATCCCGAACATAGGCTGACAAACCATTCCACAATATAGGGGCCCTGTAGCAGCAGAATGCTTTACCACCAACTGTCACTTTATTTTTATGTGGAATGATAAGTATTCCTGTGACTTCAGTTTTAAACTGCTAATTAAAATTTGATTATGTAATACTGCCTGTTTGAGTTTGCTATGTAACACCAGTTTTGTTCCAGGATATTTTGTGTTATTTCTCAATTGCTTATGTTGTAAAAGTATAGAAAATGACATTATTCCCTTTAAACTTTGCTTTTGTAACCTGGATAATGAAATTTAGAAATTAGTGCATTTTCTATGTGTAAACAGGCAAATTTGAACATTTTCATTTACATAGGGTGTGAATAAAACAACATATGAATCAATATTTACACGTATTTATTCTAAAGTTGAAAATGAACAAAAATGTTTAGAGGTGAGTAGTTTTTCAAGATTTGCGACTGTAATGTAAATCATGCATCAGCCCCCAGATATAGTCTCCCGTCATGTTTTCATAATCGGCTCCTCAGTAGTGGCATTCAAAGTCCAGTATATATTGGTGGAAGCACTCGCTCTGCTCCTCTGAGTATGCTCCCATCTTCTCCTTGAATTTTTCAAGATGAGCGTCAAGGATATGGACTTTCAAGGACATCTTACAGCACGTTTTGCTGTAGTTCTTCACCAGAGCCTCAACCAGTTCCACATAATTTTTGGCCTTGTGATTGCCCACTGCAACAAAGCTGTCACAAGCTTCTTTTTCTTTCCTACTGAGCTCCTTGGGGAATTCTGTGCACTCCAGGATCTTCTTTGTTTGTGGTCCAACAAAGACACCAGCTTTGACCTTTGCCTCAGACAGCTTAGGGAAGAAGTCTCAAAGGTCTTTGAAGACTGCAGACTCCATATCGACAACTGTTGCAAATTGTTTTGTAAGACCCAACTTTATGTGCAATGGTGGGAACAACACCTTCTGGCAGTCCACTAGTGGCTCACACTTGACATTGTGCCTCCCCACAGAGACCTCGGTCTGTTGTGGCCAGTGCTTCCTGTTGTAGTGCACTGCAGTGTCCCTGCTGTCCCGAAGGCAAAGATCACAGGGAAACTTGGTAAAGCCTCCTTGGAGACACATCAGTAATGTTACTATTTTCAACCAGCTACTCAGCACTGTATGGAGCCCTTAAAGCAGGGGTGTCAAACATACGGCCCCGCAGGCCAGAACAGGCCCGATTAAAGATCTGATATGGCCCGCAAGAGATTTTGAATATTGACAATTTGAACAGGAAAATCCCACTGTGGAAGTAAAAAACCCTGTACTCACTTTTATTTCTCTAAATTGTGTTCGACACCAGGCATGAAGTAAATTTACCTGACACAACTTGATTAAGATAAAAATTCTCCCTCTCCCATTATCTTCCTCTGCAGCATTGAGTAGCCTACATAAGAACATAAGAAGTTTACAAACGAGAGGAGGCCATTTGGCCCATCAAGCTTGTTTGGGGAGAATTCGACTAATAGCTTAAAGTTGCTAAAAACTTATCTAGCTCTCATTGAAAGGAACCCAAAGTTTTAGCTTGTACTACACTAAGAGGAAGACTATTCCATACTCTAACTACGCGCTATGTAAAGAAGTGCTTTCTCAAATCCAGTTTAAAATGTTCTCCCGATAATTTCCAACTATGGCCACGAGTTCATGTATTTGAACTAATACTGAAGTAACTTCTTGGTTGAACAACATCCAGACCTGTTAGAATCTTATATACATGGATCATGTCCCCCTTTAGTCTCCTTTGCTCAAGGCTGAACAGATTCAGCTCAGCAAACCGCTCCTCATAAGACATTCCTCTAAGACCAGGAATCATTCTTGTAGCCCTACACTGAACCCTTTCTAAGGCAGCAATGTCCTTTTTAAGGTAAGGTGACCAAACCTGCACACAATATTTTAGGTGGAGTCTTATCAAGGAATTGTATAATCTTAGCATCACCCCCCTTGATTTAAACTCCACACACCTAGAGATGTAACCCAGCATCCTATTGCCCTTTTTAATTTCTTCCCCACACTGGCGAGAGTGGGACATGGAAGCATCAACATACACACAGATCTTTCTCGTAATCAGCTACCTTTATTTCAGTGGAACCCATAAAATATGTGTACTTTATATTTCTGCTCCCTGCATGGATTACCTTACATTTGTCTAAATTAAATTTCATCTGCCAGGTATCAGCCCAGTCACTAATTAAATCAAGATCCTGCTGTAGCCTCTGTGCCGCTAGTCTGGTATCTGCTACACCGTCCACCTTGGTGTCATCTGCATATTTAACCAGTTTACTGTATGTATTGGTGTCAATATAATTAATGTAAATTAGGAATAATAGTGGTCCTAAAATTGAACCCTGTGGTACCCCACTATGAATGCAGGCCCACTGTGACATTGTGCCTCTAATAACTACCCGCTGCTTGCTTTCTGTTAACCAGTTTTCAATCCAAGCTGCTACAGTACCTAAAATCCCTGCTGCGTTCAGTTTAAGCAGAAGCCGTTTGTGGGGGATAACATCAAAGGCCTTCTGGAAATCTAGATAGATCACATCATAGGTCTTTTTGTGATCGATTTCTTTTGTAGCTTCCTCAAAGAACTCAAGTAGATTAGTTAAACAGGATCTACCTCTCATAAATCCATGTTGGCTATCCCTCAGAATGTTATTTGAATCCAGATAATCTTGGATTATAGCTTCTGTTAATTTTCCAGTTATGCAGGTTAAACTAATTGGCCTATAGTTTGATGGATTACTTCTATCCCCTTTTTTGAATATGGGCATTATATTAGCATGCTTCCAATCAGAAGGTACTACACTGACAGATAAGGGATTTCTGAAACAGCAATTTAGTTAAAGGTCGACAAATAGTATCACTCATCTCTTTTAAAACTATAAGTATGATGCCATCAGGGCCCTGCGATTTATTTGTTTTGACCTTAGCTAGGCTTTGCAGCACATCAGCTTCAGTTATGCATATATTAGTCATAGATAAAGCCGGATTAGGAATAAGAGTCTCTAAAGTGAATACCTGTGCAAAACAATCCTTAAACGCATTAACTATCTATCTCATTTTCAATTATAAGACCCTTAATATCCTGCAGATTAGTTATTTCAGTTTTTAGAGCTCTCTCAGAGAGAAATTTTTAACATCATCCTTAGCCTCCAATGCAATCTTCCTTTCAACATTCCTCTTTGCGAGTCTAATATTATATTTTAACTCAATCTGTAGACTTAGATACTCCTGCTTTAGATACACACTGCAGGTGTCGCTGGCCATCCTGCCGTTTCATGTCCTGTTAATTACCTCGTTGTTAGTTAAGTCTCCCCACCTGATGGTTATTTCCCTGTGCTGTTTCCATTGGTCCCATCTCATGTTTCACACCTGCTCCTAGTTAGTCCTTGTGTATTTAAGTGCCTGCCTTAGTTCAGTTCCCTTGTCGGTCATTGTGATGTAGTGTGATGTGCTTGTGCCTGATGTTTGCTAGTTGTTCTCCTAACCCTCTGCAGTGGATTTACCTGCCCGTTTGCCCTGTTTGGTTTAGACCCCTCGTAGTCCCTTTGATTTCCTTGTTTGCCCCAGTGTATCTTTCCGTTGTGTGTGTGTGTGGCCGATCGGCTCCTCCCAATCGTGGCTGATGTCACCCTTTCAACGAGCATATTATGAGGCTCAGACTAAGGCACTCCTTGGGTGTCTTGTCTGTTGTCTCAGTGTATGCTCCAACTGCAGTGAGTGATATCTCGTTGAGGGAGGCATTTTACTTGCAGCTTCGCTCGGTGGTTGATGGGTGCCCACGAGGTGACACTTCTCTGGTCATGGGTGACTTCAATGTGACCACTGGCACTAACAGGGCTGGCTATGAGCATTGTGTCGATCCCCACGGGTCTGGTGACTGGGGTGAAAGTGGCTCCATGTTCCTCAACTTTGCGAAGGGACAGGGGCTTCGTGTCACTGGATCCTGGTTCTAGTGCCCTGAGCCTCAACGTTGGACTTGGTATTCCAGTACTGGTGGTGCAGCGAAGGAGATCGATCACATCCTTGTGGACAGACGCTGGAGGCTTTTACAGAACTGCAGGGTCTACAGAAGTGTCCAGTTTGTGAATTCTGACCATAGACTTATTGTTGCTACTCTGAAGATTCAGCTTAAATCGAGTAGGCTACCCCCTACTAGGAGAAGGAGGCTGGACTTGGCCACACTCCAAGATCAAGCTGTTTCTGATGAGTTTGCATGCAGTTTGTGTGAGGAACTTGCAGACTTGGGTGCAATTGCCAACTCTAATGTAATGTGGGAGACCTTCCGTGATAAGACCTTGAAGGTTGCAGAGGGTTGTGTTGGTGTTGCCGATGTTCCCAGAAGGAGGTGTTCCATCTCACAGGGCACCCTGGATATTATCAAGATGAGTTGCAGCGCATGACTTGGTGGCAACTCCAGTGTGTACCGGGAACTGAGGAGGGCGGCTGTGAGGGCTCTGAGAGCAGATAAGGAGAGGTTTGTTAGATGAATCTGTGAGTAGGTGGCACACCATCTGTGGTCCAGCAACCCACGTCCTGCTTACAGAGGAATCGAAGCATTACGTACATCTGAATCTGTTCCTTGAAGACTTGCAGTCAGGACAGGTGATGGAATGGTTCTTTTGAAGGACACTGCAGTTATGACTCGCTGGGCCAGCTACTTTGAGCAGTTGTTTAAAGCTGATCCTCTGGCTAGGATGCTGGGCATCTCTGGGTCCACGGTTCTTGAGGTTGATCCTCCAATCAGCTGTGAACCACCCAATCTCACTGAGATTGCACGGGTGGTGAATCAGCTGGGGGTAGGGAAGGCTGCAGGGATCTGTGGTATCCGGGGTGAACTTCTTCAGGCTGGTGATAAGGCTGTCCTCCTGGCATTGCAGACAATCTTTGCTTTCATTTGGGAGACAGGCATCATCCCAATTGACTGGAAAACGGGACTTGTTGTCCTTATCTGGAAAGGGAAGGGAGACCTGGATTGTGGCAATTACAGGGGGATAACACTGCTATCAGTTCCAGGTAAGGTCCTTGCTAAGCGTCATTCTTAAGATCCATGACCACTTGCTTGCCTGCCAGTGACTGGAGCAGTCTGGTTTTACGTGTAAGAAGTCTATCATCAACCTTATCCTGGCACTGAGGGTTCTCATCGAGTGCAATTTCGAATATCGGCAGAGGTTCTTTGTAGCCTTTGAGTTTCATAAAGCGTTTGACTCAGTTGATCGAGTTGCCCTGCGGGACATCCTGAGACTTCGCAGGATCCCCCGGAAGCTGTTGGACGTCATAGTCGGCCTGTATACCTGTACTGTGAGTGCTGTGCAGAGCCGAGGAAGAACCACTGCATTCTTCCCAGTTGATTCTGGGGTTCGCCAGGGGTGTGTTCTTGCTCCTACTCTGTTCAAAGCTTGCATGGACTGGGTGTTGGGCAGGGTCGTTGGGTCCAGCATCTCTTGGTGAGGAAAGATTCACTGATCTTGACTTGCTGACAATGCTGTTATCTTCATGGAGTCAATGGAGGCTCTGATTGGGGCTCTTGAGAGGCTGAGCGAGAAGTCTGAGTGTCTGGGATTGCAAGTGTCCTGGATAAAAACCAAGATCCAGGCCTTTAATGACTTCGTAGGCACAGCCATCAGTAGTGTGTCTGTCTGCGGGGAGAGTGTCGACGTCGTTGAGAGGTTCACCTACCTCGGCAGCGACATTCATGTCTCTGGTGACTCTTGCTATAAAGTCAGCAGATGGATTGGGAGAGCATGAGGGATCATGAGGTCGCTGGAAAGGGGTGTGTGGCATTCCCGATATCTTTGCAAGAGGATGACGGTCCAAGTCTTTAGAGTCCTGGTGCTCCCATGGTGCTGCTATATAGCTGTAAGACATAGACACTATCCAGTGAGCTGAGATGAAGACTGGACTCCTTCGGTACTGTGTCTCTTCGGAGAATCCTTGGGTACCGCTGGTTTGACTTTGTGTCGAACGAGTGGTTGCTAGGGGATTCCAGGATGAAGCACATTACCTGTATTGTGAGGGAGTGTCAGTTACGGCTCTATGGCCATGTGGCACATTTCCCTGAGGGTGATCCAGCTTGCAGGATCCTCATTGCTGAGGACCCGAGCGGCTGGACCAGACTAAGGGGACGCCCACATAACACCTGGCTGCGGCAGATGGATGGCCATTTCCGGAGGGTGGGACAGGACCATGTGTCTGCCTGGGGGGTTGCCAGCCGGGATCCCGAGGTGTTTCGTCATGTGGTGGGTGCATCAGTGTATGCTCCCCGACCTGACCTGACTTGATTATTTGATGATATTCAATGGAAAAAGGCATGAACTATCCAAAGTAGGTACTGCATCAATAACAAAGTTAAAGAAGTATCTTATAAATTGTTACACAGAATTTACCTAGTGAAACAGGTTAACTTAGGTACTTTACACACATGTGACTTTTGTGGGACCGAAGGGGAAGGTATTATGCATGTTTTTTTTCAGTGTATCTATTCACGATGGTTTTGGACATACATGCAAAACTTTATTAAAGACAAATTGAGGGGCTTTATAATAATTGGCTTATTTGATGTAATTTTGTATTTTAACTGACCTGACATGGAGCAAAACAAATTATATGTTATTCAACTACTGTTACTACTAAAGAAGTTTCATATCCATAAAACAAAATGGATCAGTACTAAACCTAACTTTTTAAGTTTTTTTTGAGGAGTTCAAACAAAACATACATATTATACAAATGTCCAAAAACAAGAAAGCACAGAAGATATGTAAGACTATTGGAGACTGTAATTTTTTTTCCTTGTTTTTCTTTGTTGTATCTGTGTATGTACCCCTGGCAAGGTTCTAAATTTTGTATGCAATTTATGGACTATGTTCCTTGTACCTCATTTATTTTTATAAATAAAAGTGATTTTGCGGGGGTGGAGGAATAAAGTAATTAATTAAATGAAGCTGTTGGCCTAAAACTGTGGTGACGTCATGGTCCTGTGACTCTGCAGATGGATGCGTTTCCCTGTGGGGGAGTAGTACCTTCCAATGACCAGAGAGTGGAATACTGGCTTTGATTTTGCAGACCAGTGTAATTTAATTTGAATGTCTTAAAAATGTAATTCAAATGTAATAGAAATAGCTCTTGGGCTCATTCTTTTATTGTTGTATGTACTCATTAGAACCATTTTTTTTATTACGTTTTAATATTTTGAGCCAAGCCAATGAAAATTTTCGCCGCCATTTCCCTCCAGTTGTAGGCTATGCTACTATGCCACTTTCCCCTGAATAACACTGTACCCGACAACTCAGATTAAACATACAAAATGAAATTTAGTTGATAAAATGCATTTCATCCACAAAATGACTTTCACAAAATACATTTTGTACACTACTTGATACTCCATAAATTCTGTTCACTGCATTTATTATAATTGTTTTAGACTGACATCACTGAGCATAACTTGTACATATAAGAAGACCATTGATTATTTGTAGTAAATTCGAAGTATCACAAAGCATTCCAGTCTGTTTATTTGATTGTACATGATTTATGATCAATGCAGTTGTTCATTTAATATAGCTCTACTAGGAGAAAAGAAACCTTGACTTTTCAAACAAAAAATTGAAAAAGCAGTTTAACAAATTAAAACAAATAAAACAAATACTAAGGGTCTTAATAACGTTTTACTAATCTGAAAAACATATTATGTGGCCCACACAAGTTTGGACAAGTTCCAGTGTGACCCATTCACTAAAATGAGTTTGACACCCCTGCCCAAATGGGACATTGGCAAACAAGAAACACTGTAAAGGATTTTTTTGTTTGCTCATGTGTCTTTAGGGGCTTTGTAGAATAGAATCTACCTGTAATGTTCTGAAAAATGGGTAAATTTGAAAATGTCATTACCCAGGTCACAAAATTAAAGCTTGAGAAAATTAGGTACTTTCCATTTACTTTAGGCATAAGCAATTGGGAAATAATACTTTCTGCCCAGAAACAAGAAAAAGTAAAAATTTTGTTAGATAGTGTTATTCTAGAAAATTGTTTAATAAAGATGATCTGATCATATTTGAAATTTTAAAAGTAATAAATAAAATACACACATGTATACTTCTCTGGAAAAAATTAAGAGACCACTCTATATTTTTAAACAAATCTGTTTTTTTAAATCCTGGTTTAATCCTGGTTCTGCTAGCAGAAGGCTACATGGCAGGTTGCTTCTAGGCTCACAATTTCTAAGACAACAGTACACAAGGTGAAACAGGAGACACTGGCAATGACCAAAAACCAGCCAGGTAGAGGGCAGAAGCAACTTTCTAACGCCAGAGATGACCGTCAACTTATCTGGCAGTGCCCCATGAATCAGAGGATGATACCAAATGATCTTCAAAAACAATGGGAAACATTAGGTGGTGTGAAGTGCACTACTAGAACAGTTCATAACAGACTCCTAGAAGGAGGACTGTAGAAGGACTGAAGGCCCATAAAGCAAGGAAAAAGCCCTTCATTAATGAGAAACAGGGAAGAGCCAGGCTGTGGTTTAAAGAAAATGTATATTTTACATACCCGTACACTGAGAAATGAGTGAAACTGAATTTTGCTGTGGTCTTTTAATTTTTTCCAAAGCTGTGTGTGTGTGTGTGTGTGTGTGTGTGTGTGTGTGTATAGGAATTTCTTTATACCCCTAAAACCATTTTGTTACTCCTAATGAGTACATATGCTTAACCAATCAAATCATTCATTTGCAGATAGATCATATTGAAAGTAGATATAACTGTACGTTATATGCTGCAGAACTAATATGAAGCAGAAAATGTATGATTTGTCTGTAGGGGGAGTAAGTAAATTGGAAATGTATCTAATTTTTTTTCCAGGTAGGTATTGATGTCTGCCTGGGGGCGACACCAGCAGAGCAGAGTCCATAACTGCCGGAATGCAGACACTTAGAGGTGAGCTTCAGGCAAACGAAGCAGAACTTCTTCCAGCACCTTGTGCACGTTATGTTTTTGCAGCCTATCTTGTCATGCTCGATCAGTAAGCCACAGGTGGGACAGGCACGTATAGAGGGGCACTGCACGTTCTGAACCTCTGGCAGGACTGTCATGGGGCAATTCAGCAGCAGCTTGAGATCCTTGTTGGTACAGCCATTGTTGGCACAGCGGTCGGATCGTGGTGCAGGCCCTTTCCACTGCCTTAGGCACTGCCAGCAGAATTCGTAAATTTGACCCATTTCGGAAGTGCAAACCATGCGGTGCACGCTCAGATTGGTCATGTCTTCCCTCTCAACAGATGACTGGCATCCAGGACACTTTATACAAGTAAAGAGAAATCTCAT
>JAAGVU020000062.1:910136-951953 GCA_011763525.2 Mormyrus iriodes | reverse complement strand
TATAGCTCACCCTGTCCCCTGCTCAGCATTCCAACTCTCAGCCAGGCCAGCATCTGGCAGGTTCCCCCTCTTGATCAAGTTTTCTTGTTTTTAAAGGGAAGTTTGTCCTTGTTAATAAGTGATTGCTTGTCATTTCCATTTGGTCGTTGTCAGCAGTCGACAGTCAAGTTATATTTGAATGCTGGCCTTAAATGTTTATTATTTCTGAAATATCTGTAATTACAGTCCACAGTATTACATTTGTGTAAATACTAAAACGTGTAAAATTCTATTCTAAAATTCTAAATGTTTGTATAGAGAGGCCATGACACACTACTTTTTTCCATAGAACCTGCCTGTTTCATTAGGCTGACACTATATTTGGGTCTGTCTGTCAGAGGACAGTGTCAAAAGTCATTTCAATAAAAACATCCAGGATCCTCATGTTGAATAATTTTTAATAGTTTTGTTATGTTATGATATATAAGTACATGCTTTGCTAGTAAAGTTTCTTTCTTTAAAGTACTTTTTCCTAGTTCATAACCATTGGCCATTGGTGATTTAGATCTTGCTATTTGTCTATGAAACTATTTCATAAATAAAATTTGCGTTTAATTGAAATATTACATGCTACTTTTTTCCTGGTTAAAATCGATTCAGCAGATTCTTTTCTACACATGATTGGTTTTTCTCAACTTAATTATGCCATTGAAAACAACAGGTTCTGTCATAAAAATATCCAAGTATGTTGGTTCAGTTAATTGAAGCAGTACATCAACAATCCTAGTGGAGGATATCAACGATAATTAAACACATTTGACAAACAAGGGAATACCAGAAAATTTAGTACACTTCTAGTGAGTGACTGGCAATATTGTAGTATTTTGTCATGTTCAAAGTAGCTGTATTCATCCAATAAATTTTGTATAAACTACAAAATCTAAATTTTAAATTTACAGTTGCAATTAATTATCAATGCTTTCCACTCACATTTCTCACATTTGATAATACCTCAATGAGGATTCGAACCCTAACTTTTGTGGAATAATAAATAAATAAATAAATGCGTAGATCAGCAAAAAGCTTCCATCTGATTGGCTGATTTTCTGTTACAGCTATTCGCGACTGGCCCCCGCGTGACAGGCGGGGATACTCACCACTATACTAACGAGGAGATGCGTATGCGCTTTTTTCACGTAGTGAAATCGGATGTAATGTTACATTTCCCTTTAACTTTTGTTCACTTTCATACGAACTCGTCGCTCTGTAGTCTTACGCGTAACTCTCCGCTTACACTGGGCAGGGTGTCAGTTGGTGCGCGTCGGACAATGTTTTTGTGTGCAGATGTATTACATGCAATACGGGAGCCGCGTTTCCGTTTCGCTGGATGGCGTTATTGTCCCAGATAGGGAAGTGACCGGATCCACACAGGCACTGCCTCCTGTGCTGTCTGTCGGCCGTCTTTTCATCGGTGTTTTTGGGAGAACCGGGCCGAAATGGACGCCGCCGTCGGTGCCACGACCCCGCCGGAGCCGGAGCCGGCGCGGAAGCGCAGGGTGCACGGCATGCTGAAGCTGTATTACGGGCTCAACGAAGAGGGCAAGAGCTCGGATACGCCCGAATCGCTGGACCCGTGCGACATCAATGGGCCGCATTTCGACCCGGAGGTCTACCTCAACAAGGTGAGCGACACGGCGGCTGTTCGTGCACACATAGCCGGCGACTAACCGATCATGCATAATCCATCCCTAGTAACACGATCAGATGCTGCATGGTGGCAGTGAGAGCGATCGGCTGTCTCGCGCTTAGCTCTTGTAAACGTTTGGATAAACATCCCTTAGAGATCTCATAATGAATAAGAGTATTATTCATAAGAGTTATAAGAATTAAACTTTCCTCATCAGTTGATTCATGAGAAATGTCTGTATCAGTAATGCATTAAATGGCAACATAATCAGTGCATTATTATTGCGTTAAGATGCATTGCATTCTTTTGAATGTCGAGCTGTTAAACGTGCGTCTGCGGGCTTTCAGCTGAGGAAGGAGTGCTCTCTGGCCGAGCTGATGGACCAGGAAAGCTGCATGGTGAAGCAGATCCGCGCCTTGGACAGCGACATGCAGACGCTGGTCTATGAGAACTACAATAAGTTCATCTCCGCCACAGGTCAGCGGTCCTGGGCTGGAGGCTGGCGAGGGCAATAAAGGAAGGGGGAAGAAAATGTACAGGGGATGATAATTAGACACTGATAACGTTACAATATTGCAGCTTGAATACAGCTCTGGAAAAAATTAAGAGACCGCTTATATATATATCTGCATTGTAAAATCCTGGTTCTTCTGGCAGAAGACTACATAGCAGGTTGCTTCTAGGCCCAATATTTTTAAGACAGCAGTAAATAAGAACAAGGTGAAACAGAAGGCACTGGGGACGACCAAAAACCAGCCAGAGGGCGGAAGTGACTTTATAATGGCAGAGATGACCGTCGACTTATCTGACAACTTCACACGAATCGGAGGATGACATAAAGTGACCTTCAAAGGGATTGGGAAACATTAAGTGCAGGTGTGAAGTGCCCTGCTAGGACAGTTCATAACAGGTTTCTAGAAGCAGGACTGAAGTCTCAAAGTAAGGAAGAAGCCCTTCATTAATGAGAAACAGGGAAGAGCCAGGCTGCAGTTTGCAATATATATATATATATATATATTTTTAATTCACAGACGCAGACCCATAAACTGAGAAATGAGTGGAACAAAAAATTGTGCAGTGGTTTTTTGAATATGCATTACACAGCTGGGAATATGCTGTTACGTTTATCCCTTTGTGTGAATTCTAAACCTTAGTTTAGAAGGATTTGGCAACCCAATTTTTTTTATCTTGGCCCCCCTGAAAAAGTATTACTCTATATCTATTTAACGATTTTGTCCAGTATTTATTGGGGACTGAGGCCCCCCTAAGGGTCAAATCCTAGGATCATATTTTCCTTTTGGGACTATAGACCCTTGATTCCATAACGCACACATGCTGTGTGACCAGGTCTGAATAATGATCTGTTAACTGCTTCACCTGCACTTACGGCTACAGATACGATCAGGAAAATGAAGAATGACTTCAAGAAGATGGAAGATGAGATGGACTGTCTGTCCACGAACATGGCAGCCATCACTGAGTTCAGTGCGCGGATCAGTGGCACCCTGCAGGACCAGCACGCACAGATCACCAAGCTGTCTGGTACTGCAGTAGCGTCCAGCCCCTAGTTTCCCCCTTTCGGAGAAAGGGGTCAGCTAGCATGTTTCGCTAATGCTAATTAAGCTAACCATTTTCGATTAGTATGCTTTACACTCACTAGCTTAGCTTCTTTACTGGTACACCACCTGTCTGGCATGTAGAGAAAAACGATCATAAGCTCAGACCCTGTCTCCCCACCACAGGCGTCCACACCCTCCTGCGCAAGCTACAGTTTCTGTTTGAACTCCCAGCGCGGCTCAACAAGTGCCTGGAGCTGCAGGCGTACGCGCAGGCTGTGAGCTCATACCGCCGTGCCCGCTCCGTGCTGAAGCAGTACAGCCACATGCCTTCCTTCCGCGGCATTCAGGACGACTGCCATGCCATCATGGACCAGCTGGCCCAACAACTGAGGCAGAAGTTCAGGTCAGGACGGGATTTTTATCAGCCAGATTTTGTGAGATGTTTTTCACGAGAGAGCTGTCGCTAAGTCAACACTGGGAAAATAGGAAAATGTGTAATGTGTATCTATATTGGGCTTTTGTCCCCTTAGCCCTGGAGATGTAAGCCGAAAGTGCGACCCACTGAGCCACCATGCGCCAATAATCTGTTTGCTATCTTGCATAATAATAGCATGAAGACTGCAAGGTTATTTTTATTAACCCAGGCATGTTTGTGGGGATGTTTTCCAGGGATGGTGGATCGAGCGCGAAGGACCTGTCAGAGTGTGTCGAACTGTTGCTGCAGTTGGACGAGCCAGCAGAGGAGCTCTGTGACAAGTTTCTTAGCCACGCCCAGACCAGACTGGAAGCCAATCTCCTTGGCCTGGAGGCCGAGCTCCGAGATCCTACCCCCGGGCCAGTCGCTGTGTCCGATCTCTCTGCGAGTTCAACGAGCAAGCTGTCTCTGTCCCCCCTCGTCAGCACACCGACTGATTCGAGCTCCCCAACAATGAATTCTTTCCCATCTCCCACTGCCCGGACAGACATTTTAGAATTTATTGATCGAGGCTGCAATGAGTTTGTCAGCAGCCTCTGTCTGGTCATTGCCTCCTACCAGGAGCTGTTCATTAATCGTCCACAAGAGGGCGACTTGGCATCAAAGAACATCCCCCAGATGGCTAGTGGCAAACTCCACAGCTTTGTTGATGCCTTGGCTGGCCGGTACTTCACCCTGGTGGAGCGCAGGATACAGGAGGAGAAGGGAGTGGGTGATAATTCCTTGTTGGTCCGGGCTCTGGACCGCTTTCATCGCCGCCTCCAGGCTGTGTCCAAACTGCTCCCTGGGTCCGGGGTACCGAGCCTGGGGACCGAGATTGTGGTGCGAGCTGCCAGGGAGCGGATCAAGCAGTACCTGGTTGCCCTGCAGAGCTTCTACATGGACAGCCTTACTGATGTGAGGCAGGCTCTGGCTACTCCACGCATCTCTGTGGGGGGGGCAGTGGTAGCCCCTGGTGGAGGAATCCTAGGTGCCACGGCGCCTGGTAAGGATGCTAACCCGAGTCTCCCAGAGCTCCTGGCCTCCCTGTCTGCCTCCATTTTGAACCAGATTAAGTCAGTGCTGGCATCTGTACATCTCTTCACGGCTAAAGACATCACCTTCTCTAACAAGCCGTACTTCAAGGTGAGTCCTTACTTTTCTTTATTGTGTCTGTCTCCACTTTCTGGGCAATGTTCTGACTCCCAGCTCTTTTTTTGGCACCCCCTGGCCCCCAGGGAGAGTTCTGCAGCCAGGGTGTGCGCGAAGGTCTGGTGGTGAGCTTTGTCAAGTTTGTGTGCCAGTCGTCTCGCCAGTTCTGCGAGAGCGCCGGCGATCGGGGCGGTTCCACTCCGCCCGCCCTGCTGCTGCTGCTGTCACGACTCTGCCTGGACTATGAGACCTCCACCATCTCCTACATCCTCACCCTCACGGACGAACAGTTCCTGGCACAGGTAACTGAGCCAGATAGTGACCTGTAACACTTCAAAATGAGTTGCTGTAGTTCAACTTGATGCTCTCAGCGTATTTATTGATGCAGCCACTGGGTAGCAATTCAGCTTGACTGGTTACCTGCCCGTTGCTGTCTGGATGATGCCATTAGCGTTGCACAGGTTTATCTAAATCGTAGCTGGTTCTCAATCAAGTTAAAGTCAAAGTACCTTCAGCTATATGATTCATGAAATGAATCTACAGCTTCATTAGTCATACTGCAAAGAACAGTGATAGATTATAAATATGAAGGTCATTTAAACACCAACCATCTCACAGTTTAAACACAACACATTCAGACATGGATGTAAGAAATAGACTGAAATCTTAAGTACTCAAGTTCTGGGTTGCTCTTATGTGTATATTATTGAAGCAATTGTTCAGACTAAGCTAACATTAGCTAATTAAAATCTTCAGACTGGGGCTGGACATCACCCCTCCAACTGATGTGCTGTAATACTCCTGCACCTCCTCATGTTTTTACTCCATTTTAGTTGATCAGGAGCTCAGATGTAAATTCTGCTTGGTGTCCCTTCTCCTTGCTCCCCGCAGCACCACGCCCCGGTGACGCCCGTCACGGCACTATGTTCGGAGGCCCGTGAGGCCGCACAGAAGCTGCTCAACCACTATGTTAAGGTCCGTTGGCACCCCCACATGGTGGATCAGTCTGCATACGTCTTATTAAAACACGAAGCTGATGATCGCCCTCCAGTCAGTGACCTCCGGTACCATGTGCCTTGCAGGTCCAGGGGCTGATCATCTCCCAGATGCTGCGGAAGAGCGTGGAGACACGGGACTGGGTCAACACCATCGAGCCACGAAACGTGCGTGCCGTCATGAAGAGGGTCGTGGAAGATACCACTTCTATAGACGTGCAGGTGAGCACCACCCTCAGAACCATATGCCGATCCCTGCCGGAGCCCAGATCCTGACCGAGGTCTTCCACACCAGGTGGGTTTGCTGTATGAAGAGGGCGTGAGGAAGGCCCACAGCAGCGACTCCAGCAAGAGGACCTTCTCCGTCTACAGCAGCTCCAGGCAGCAGGTTCGCTACGCCCCCAGCTACACACCCAGGTAACTCGTCCCTAAAGGCGGTAGATGCCAAAATGCAAAAAAAAACGGGGGTATTTATGATGTTAGACCTGCCAATGAATTATAAAGGTTATTTAACATTTATCACTGTCAATGAAGTAGAACAGAGAAAAATGAGGCTTTGGGACTCAGAGTGGGTGGGCTTATCCTGTGCTGTCATTTACCTGCCGGGTTACCTGGTTACTGGTGATGGACAGTGAATGGTAATCCATGGATAGCAAACTTTCATCTTTCTTATAACCAAGTCGCTGAATTTTACAAGTGCTGTAGGATGACTGGGAACTTTTAATTAGCAATTGTTATATGTGTGAAAGATTGGCTGTGATAGTTTATTGTTTATACAACGGCTTTAATCTCGCCGTTAAGTGCTGGTGGCTGTGGAAGATGGGAATCGGTCACTTTTCATTCAGGCTGTCATGACTGCAGGACATGTGTCACCGATCTATTAACTTTGTATAGCATCAATATTTAAATGGGCTCATTGGTTACCATGGCAAACGCACACCCTGTGTGTTCCCCATAGTGCTCCCATGGACACCAACCTGCTGAGTAACATTCACAAGCTCTTCTCAGAGAGGATCGATATCTTCAGCCCTGTGGAGTTCAACAAGGTCAGGTCACCTGCCAGCTAATTTTAGTCGTGTTCAGTCAACAGGAAGTGCAGCGTTTTTCAGTCGGTTTAACAGGCACTACATAGGGCTCTACTTAGGGAGCTTTTGTCAAAGCATTGAAATATTGACTGTTTTCTCCTTCAGGTGTCGGTGCTGACAGGGATCATAAAGATCAGCCTGAAGACGTTTCTTGAGTGTGTGCGTCTGCGCACCTTCGGCCGCTACGGCCTGCAGCAGATCCAGGTGGATTGCCACTATCTGCAGATGTATCTGTGGCGCTTCGTATCTGACGAGAATCTGGTGCACTTCTTGCTGGACGAGATTGTGGGCAGCGCAGCCCATCGCTGCCTGGACCCTGCACCCATGGAGCAGAGCGTCATCGAGGTCATCTGTGAGAGGGGGTAGCCCCCGCGCTGCAGTGGGGGGGATTAACAGTCTTAAACAATTATCACTGATTGTGCCTAGAGGGCTTAGGAGATGTTTAGGGAACCTTAAATTGTGTCATGCAGTGTTATAAGGAAGAAAACAAGACAGAATACTGGATCGATAGCTGAATGTGTGGAATAAAAGTAATCTACGTCGGTCTACTGGCAAATAAGGTCACTACTGGCAGTCGATTTACGGCAGGGGCAACAAAATGCTGTCAGTTAAAATTTCACTGGTGTGAAGTGTAAGACAGCAATATTCTTGGAAAACATCCCAAAAGATGAAAGCGCCATGCAGCCTGTTAGTAAACATTAATTCGATCTTCCTTTGCGCACCTTCTAACTGCTTATATGATTATATATAAGTAATCGGTATGATGATGATGTAATTGTGTTGCAGTTGTATTTAAAAAAAATAAAAGTATATCTTGAAAACCTAATGCTTTCTGCTTCATTGTCTTGCGGCGATGCAAGTCGTTACACGGTCAGGTGAGGAGTGCCAAACAGCTGGGGAAGCCGCACAAAGACGACCAAAGGCCGGGAGGAACGGGCATGTGTGTATCACGGCGCCACGCCCCTCCCTTCGATCAGCAGGCTGGATTCTGATTGGTCAGAGCTTCCCCTTCCCACCGTCATATCATGACGAAGCTCAGACGCTATTGGCTCAGTTCTGGATTACGTCTGCTAGGAAGTCCTAGGGGCGGTACTGCGCATGCGTCCCTATCCGCTGTATTATGTTGCTAGGGCTTTTAATATCTCTAATGTAGTAAAAATAAGGTGAGCAGCCCGTCGTTTGAGCAGCTTATCCAGGTCACACCGCGTTTACACCTAACATATTTCATTGATACTATTTTAATATAAATATTACGACATGCTAATTGACGAACTCCGATTTGAATTGCTATGGTTTTATTAATAAAAGACCCTCTGCTATTTTAGTCTTGAGTGTCTGATACATGTATTAACTTGTTTTCGCTTAAGAATAAACGTGCTGTAGTAACAACAGGCATATTTAAGTGTTTTTATTCATTTATTTAAAAAGAGTGTTCCGTAGTGTGGGGGATTTATTTTGGTTGACATCTTGGATTCTGTATCACCGCTTAAAAACTTCACAGGTTAATTAATTTTACTTGAAATATTAAGCTACTTATTATGATTATGCTAAGAGGAGATTTTTCTTGTCTATGTTGAATCAGCGAAATGAAGGCGGACGCGCGCAGACGCGCGTGCTCGACGCAGAGGGAGTTCGGAGGGACCGCAGGTAAGGGCTTGGAAAGCGCGTGCATGTGATGCGCTCTCCGGCGGCTCTGACCTATGAGACATTCCGTCTCTGTACATTTCCCCCGTTATCCCTAAGCCGGCTTGTTGCCCCGCTTGTGCCTCGTCCCCAGGCGCCACCTGTATCCCCGTCTTCCTGCCGCTGACCGTGCTCTACCTGCTCTCCGTCAGTCGCAGCCCTGGTGCCGCCCTGCTCCGCTGGCCCCCCCCGCTGCCTCCCGCCGCCCAGCTGTGGGACCCCGTGGCTGCTGCCCTGGTGCTGGGCTGGCTGACCCTCCAGGTCGTCCTGTATCTGCTCCCCGTCGGGAAGGTGAGAGGGACCGCTCAGACCACCAGCTATTTGCAGCCGCTGTAAACATTATGAGCCCAGTTTGGCGGCAGCAATTAAGATGTAAACTTTTCTTTTCCTTCTGTGCAAAAATAGTTCTTCTCCGTCCTGAATGCGTTCGACAGATTATCCAGTTACACGCATCTTCATTGCACTTACCTTTCATGATACATGAATGATACATATGTGTCTGTCAGAGGATCTTAAGCATGGTCCTGACAAGCCTTTACGTTTAGATGTTTTCCAGCTCTGCTTAAAATTCTAAACCTTAGTATTGTTTTCAGCACAAATATGCACATGTTCCGTATACTTGTTAGGTATTTAAAATGTCATACAGTATATTCATGCACTTCTGTTTACCCTGACTGTCATTTCAAAGGACACTGTTATGAAGTTCCCATCTTGGGGATGGTGTTTGGCTCTGCAAGTTACAACAGTGTGCCTATGATCAGAAGGTTGTGGATTCAAATCCCAGGGGTGGCTGTTAGGCCTTTGAGTAAGGCCCTAAATCCCTAGTTCCATGTGTGCTGCAAGCTTGCTCTCACTTGTGTGTGTGTGTGTGTCTCACAGAGAGCAGGAGGGGATAGGTGAAAAGACAGTGTTCCCATGGAGATCAATGAAGTATTATTCTGTCTGTCTGGTCAGGTGGCTGAAGGAATGGTGCTCAGAGATGGGACCAAACTCAGATATCCTATCAATGGTATGCAGGGGCTGGACAGCTGAATGTAATGGGGGAGGGACATGCTACAGGGCTGGATTGATGGGTGTGAAATAGGGCTGGACTGATAGAAAATATTTTCAAACTTAAACCAGTTTAATTGTGAAGACAAAAATTGCACAGACAGTAAGATGTGTTGTTCTACACAGCAGAATTGGAAAATGTAAAAATGCACGTGTATTTTAACCTCTCTTGTTTGAAAATGAACATATTCTTCATTTTTAAATGTCACTGAGAAAGCTGTGGGGTGTATCCTTTAAAAAAGATTTCTCTCTCTTTCTCCACCTATCAGGTTTTCACGCACTGTGCATCAGCGCCGCCCTGCTGGCCTGGTCTGTGTGGTTAGGCATGCCTTTGGGGTATCTGTTTGAGCTGCTGGTGCCTCTAGCAACGTGTGCTATGGGCCTGTCATTCCTGCTCTCCCTGTATCTCTATCTGCGCTCATTCTGGGCCCCCAAACAAGCCCTGGCTCTAGGGGGGAATACAGGTATGGGGGCAAATCAGAGCTGTGCTTCCCTTGGTGAGTCACATAGCTGGGCAGCATTTATTCAGGTCTTTATCACAAATGGATTGTAACAGTACATTGTCTAATTACACGCGGAGTGGTAAGAATTGGACACAGCCTTTGAAATGAAGTGATTTTCGGTCACACTAAATGAATTTCGTAATGCTATTGTTAATTATTAGATTGTGTACAGTGTTCTTGTGTCTTGTCCTTCCCTAGGTAACCCCCTCTACGATTTTTTTATGGGACGTGAACTGAACCCTCGAATTGGAAGCTTTGACCTCAAATATTTCTGTGAGCTTCGGCCTGGTCTGATTGGATGGGTGAGTATATTTTTCCCATCAGTAAAAAGCTTAGTGCCACTTCGTTTATAAGATTTAGTGCCAATGATCTTGTTCTATTGGATACATCAGAGTACAGGAGTGATTTCCTTCTTCTATGGGGATATAATGAATAATCTTAAAGTTTCTAAGTCTCAAAGTTCCTTTAATTAGGTCGTCATAAACCTGGGTATGCTAATGAAAGAGGTGGAGCTACGAGATTCCCCCTCCCCTGCCATGCTATTGGTCACCGGCTTCCAGTTGCTTTATGTGGCCGACGCCCTGTGGAATGAGGTGAGCGATCGGCTGGGAGCCGTGCACAGACAGTGTGATGGGTGTGACGAGTGAGAAGCCACATGGTTAAATGTGGGCAAGAGGAAGGAAATGGTGAAATGAGGATGATGCAGGGCAGCAGTACACTAATAATTAAGTTTGCTTTGTTGTTTGCTGTCCCTTTTGATTGTGGGAGGGGCTCCTTTGAGGAAGCCGCTTAGCCTGAATTCTTCTAGTCATGTCCAGCTATATGAGCGGATAAAATTATAGCTCTTTGCGAATAATAGTGGTAGCCAAGCAGGTATATATGCTTGTCTCTAAAATGAATGTGAATATTTCACAAGAATCAGCAGTGCTTGAGGGCCTGTGATTTAAGTAAACATGCCCTGCTGGATATTTGTCTGGGATGATGCACCACCCAGTGGTCACGTATCATATTACATATGTCTGCAAATTTTTGCTCTTTGAAATACGCCTAAATCACCCTGAAATGTCAAACCTGAACTCATGGGATTTCCCAGGAGGCCGTGTTGACCACCATGGACATCGTGCATGACGGCTTTGGCTTCATGCTGGCCTTCGGGGACCTGGCCTGGGTTCCTTTCACCTACAGCCTGCAGGCTAACTTCCTGGTGGTGCACCCTCAGCCGCTGGGGCCCGTTGGTGCTGCTGCCATCATCTTGCTGAATGGTATCGTGAGAGCGAAGGCCAGGAGGCCACATTAGCTCGACTAGCTGACGCAGCTAGATTATTTTATGAGCACTGTTCAGTAAACACACAACAAAACTCTGAACTCTCAAACCGGTCCTCAACGTGTCCGAGCAAAGCCTTCACCACTATTGCGTGTTATTTACCTTCTAATGGCCTCATGGGCTCCTCCGCAGTCTTAGCCCTTATTGGTGCACGGCGTCAAACCTAATCTAACCTTCCCTACCTCTTCTTCTAGGCGTGGGGTATTATGTTTTTCGCCAGTCTAACTCACAGAAGAACCAGTTCCGACGGGACCCCACTCATCCCAGCGTGGCAGGTCAGCGTTGGAGTCTAGCTACAGTTTATCTGCCCTCTTAACCATATTCCAAGAGCCATCAGAATGTACCGGCTTAACGGCATTGCCTCTTAACAACTGTTTACCTCATATCATTCGCTCTTCGTTCCTGTAGGATTGGAGACGATTCCCACGGCAACGGGGAAGCGCCTTTTAGTGTCTGGTTGGTGGGGGCTTGTCCGTCACCCCAATTACCTGGGAGACCTGCTGATGGCCACAGCCTGGTCACTCCCCTGCGGTGAGTTAGGAGAACACTAGCCCCACCCAAAACACCCTTTCAGGTTCTAAGTAGCTATGGACTAAACAGTCAGGTGACCATGTGACTAATGTCGTATTGCTGTATCCACATGATGGCACAGGTGTTTGACCTGCCATTTAGGGTGGCCAGACTAGACCCAGTGATTTTACTTGGGTGGCAATGAGGTAATATTTTGCCAACCAGGGGGGTCCCCTAGTACGTTCTGTGTTTTTTACAGATTGTGAGCATTTTTCATTAATCATCTCGCAATCAAGTTGGGGACATGCTATGATCGACTGACCGACGGGCTGGGCAGCTCTGTTTTCTGGATTTTTATATTTTTTTGGTGAGGGGAAGGCCACCCCTTAGATCTGGCTCTGGTTGTTTAGTGCAGTTTTTCTCAAACCAGTCCTCGGGACCCCCAGTGGTCCATGTTCCCAAGAGAAATGGGAGGGAGCAGAAACGTGTACCGTCTAGGGGTCCTCAAGGACAGGCTTGAGAAACACTGGTTTAGTGGGATTAAGAGTAAGAAGCCTGATCTGGCCCCACCAAATAAAAGAAAGATCTATTTGCTCATTTCATCCAGGTGTCTCACACATCCTCCCCTACTTCTACGTTCTGTACTTCACCGTCCTGCTGATCCACCGGGAGGCTCGGGACGAGAGACAATGCAGGAGCAAGTACGGCCTGGCCTGGGAGACCTACTGCCGCAGGGTGCCATACAGAATCTTCCCTTACATCTACTGAACCACCCCCAGGGCATTGTGAGCGACCGGGACCCGGGGCGTAGCACCTCACACCAGCATCAGTCACGAGTAAACCATCGGGTGCAGAATGAGGTCGTGTGGCTGTCAAAGCTGCTTCTATTCTAAAGGGAAACAGTGCAAACAAAGATGAACAAGCTGGCTGTCAAAGGTGGAAAGTTTAGGTCCAGAAAGTAAAAATCCAGACCAGGATTTTGTTTCAACCAACCAGTTACGTATTCTGTGAATGTGACTCTTTATACTCAACTGGTTGGTTGAAACAAAATCCTGGTCTGGATTTTTACTTTCTGGACCTGAACTTGCCACATCTGCTAGCTGTCTCAGTGCGGAACTTAACAACGGAGCTGGACTGACATAACACCTGCTACCTGGAGCCTGCCCTGACTTTCCAGAGTACTTGAACCTCACCTCAACTGAGCACAGTTTTGCCGATGCTGCCTGTTTACCTGCAGCCTGAATTAAACAGCTTTTTAAGTATTAAGTAAACTGAAATTAAGGCAAATTTATGATTTGTGCAGAGATGATATTTTAATATAATTCATCATTTTTAAAAATACAGTGACACCTTATTTTTTTTTTTTACACACGAGAGAAAGCATTAACATGCCTTGACAAAGTCCACAGCACTTCCAGTGAATGTTCACCTTTCCATAAACAGCTAGCCACTTGTTTGTATATTTAAGTGTTTGGTAAAAAGGTGTTTTGTCCCATATTAGTTAACAGAACATCTTCGGTTCACCCTTTCCAAATGCATATTATATACAGAAATCATGCACCAAGCTGAAGTTAAAACCATCAGGTATATTCAGTATGTAATAAACCAGATTTCAAGAAAATGCTGCACTATTGATTAGCTGTTTTACTGTCCACACATTGTGAATGAATCTCAATCATCAGGAGTTAATCAATCTCAACAACCATCGGCCCCTTCTTCTGGCCCTGTCCTCTGCTCCACCAATTCTCCACTTCCTTCTTTTCCTTCTCCAGAGTCTCCCTCTCCCCCTCACTCCTGCTAAGCTCCGCCCACACTGCCCGAGCCAGCGCTCTTACTTCCGGACCATTCTCTTTGACCCAGGCCTGCAAGAACTCGCATTTCTTTCCTGCAGCAAAATACGTCTTCCTGGTTTGGCCATGGTTGTCCTCCTTGGACAGGGCCCCCCTGGCCTGCGTTAACATCACACGTAACTGAGACAGTGCTGCTAAGGAGTAACCGATTGGGTCCCGTTTGCTCTTCCCAGTCAGGATGTGTGCCACAGCTTCCACTGTCCTGCCTGTGGTGGCCGTGTCCCCCCGTTGTGCGTACCCACCCTCCACCACGCCTGTGGCGCCCCCATCCAGGGCCTCCCGTAGGGAGCTGAAGACCCGGTTAGAGCTTAGACACTCAGAAACACCCAGCACCACTTGGCAGAACTCCTGGACCAGGTCTGACTCCGATAGGTCCCCATTGAAGAGGCACAGGGAGTAGGTGTAGCCGTACAACGCGTTGACCAAGCTGTACCGCAGCAACGGGGAGGCATTTGAGGACAGAGAGTGCAGAGGAGGGATCTTCTTGCTCACAGGGGGTACGCCATCCGTGCTGGGGCTGAGTGTCCTCTTATGGCCCCGTGCCGCTGAAGGCTTCGTCCTCTCAGCATCACGGCTTCCAGAAACGCTCTTGGCCCTACTTGTCTCTTTGACTTTCTCTGTCTCCTTCTCTTCCTCATCTAACGCAGGCTCTGCTCGCTCATGGTCCCTCGCCTTGCTTTTTACCTTCTCTCTTGCATTCCTCTTTTTTCCCTCCTCCTCTCCCTGTAGTACTAAGCTGTCAGCTCCTCCTTCCCTCACTACAGTGTGGCCCTGCTCCACGTTCTCACTCTGTGCTTCCGACTCTATAACATCTCCCAACACCTCCATCAAGGCCTCCTTCCCCTCCTCATGCCTCTCCCACCAGGGCCTCCACAGGGGCACCAGGCCCCCAATGGCTCCCCCTTTCACCAGCTCCTTAAACCTCTCCTTATCCTGCTGGGGTAACAGAGCCCACAGCTGTTCCTCTGAGAGTGAGTCCAGATTCAACCCTGACAACCTATCTGCTAAATCTTCTTCTCTTTGTCCATCTCCTTCCTCTACATCTTCTATTCCTGCAGTAATCTCTTCAGTCTGCTCCCTTGCCACACCACCCTCCCCAATCTCCCTGAGTTTCATTAATATAGCCTCTATCTCCTCTGCACTCCCTGCTCCCGAAGCTTGAATCTCTGCCAGCTGCGACAGATGATCCAGAACTTGCCTGTTACCTTCTGCACTACCATGTCCTTCCTCCTCCAGCTCCTTCAACATTTGCTCCATCTCTCCTCCTCCTTCATTTTCCCTTTCTCTCAGCCTCAACAAGATCTCCTGCATCTGTCTCCTCCCTTCCTGTTCCGTAATCCCTGTCCTCTTCAGTTCTTGCATGACGGACTCCTTGTAGAACTCCTCTGAGCAGGTGGAGTGGGTGGGACTCTTATAGCACGCCACGCTGCAATAGGGCACGTTACATCGTGGGCAGGTATAGCGTGGGGGTTCTCTTAGACACAGTCCGCACGTTCTATCCTGCATTCCTGAATCGCCGTCCCCCAGTTCACCTGCCTCTGTCCTGCCAGCAGGTGTCAAAAGGTCCCCAGGCTTGGCAGTCCCTCTCCTAGGCAGTGAAATCCCATCCCTGTTAACTGGATCCACCTCCTCCTCATCTTCTGCATTCCAGTACCGATGCTCGCCTTTGGGTTCCATGTCTGTCAGCAGGTTTCTCACACAAGCTGGCATCCCCCGCTTCAGAACAGGGTTCATGTTGGGGTGACTTGGCAAATCGGCCGTTGCTGAAAGGATCTAAAATTATGATAAAAGGCGAAGAATATAGTTAACAGTTACTGAGCTAGCTAACCACCATAGTTAATTACTGTGAGCCCGCATGTACGTAAGAAATATGACGCGCAAACGTACTGTTTGGGGCGAGTATGTAACACCATATAAAGAGCAGGATTATGATTGAAGGTCACTAAGCGAATATATGTATACAGTCACATATGCTGGAACTAAGGGGTTAGAACGAAGACTTGTAACTACTGCTAATGCGCAGCCTGTAGTTATTGCTGCACGACGCATTAAAGGCGCTGCGAATTTCTAACGTCAGATTTAAATGTCAGTATGCATGTACCATTCTGATATTATCATTATTGTTCTTTTACTTGTCTAAGTAAGTTAACAATCATCAAAGAATCTATTGTTATCCCCGATAAATCCATATACCAACCAGTTAAACTGCTAGCTAAGAAAACGAACCTAACTCTGGCCATTACAAACAATTCTAGGCTATTGCAATGTCAAGTCGCAATTGATAAAAGAAACTAAACTCCAGTATTTTGTGCAGATTATAATTAAAATCTTTAATACGGTACTTACAACGATTAATCCCGACTCAACGTGGGTACGGCATATACCGCCATGTACATAAATTGTCGTAAATACTACTGTCGTAAAAACGTGTCAGTCGCGTCCCAATACTCACATGAGCACACTGCACACTTTAGCCCACTCTCGGAAACAGGGTCTTGGCTTGCTGTCCAGACTTGTGAATTTGGTAATGCCAGTCGATGAATCCAGCCGCGCTGGCTGTTTTTAAAACGAAAAAATACGCGATAAATCTACTCTGAAAAACTAGTGCTTATAATTTGGTGCATAGCATTCGTTTTTACAAAGACTTCGTCATCAGCCATAAATTCTCATTCTCACCACCTTTGTTTTCTTTGTATTCTACCAAGGTAGTGTCCCAATGCCCTTTCTGTTTACAATAGGTGTCTTTCCTTTGCACATGTACATTTAGCATATTAATTAATTTTTTAGGCAGGAAACAAGCCAGGATGGGGTGCCAACCCATTGCAGGGCACGCTCACACATCAAAAGGCAATTTGGCAACTCTGATTAACCACAGCATGTTTTCAGACTGTGCGGGGGAGAAGGAGAACTGGGCCCCCTGGAGGAAACCCCACGGTGACACATGGAAAACATGCAAACTCCACATACATGGAACCATGACAAACACTCAAACCCTGGTCCTAGAGATACGAGGCAACAGTGCTTGCTATTGCACCACCATGCTGCCCTTGTAGCCGACACGTTTATCGAAAACAATGTCCACTTGATAAATCGGGAACAAAAGCTTTGCTGAAGGGTCTAGCAACGAAGTCACTGCTGTTTATCAGAGTTGAACCAGAAGCCTTCCAAAAAGCAAACACAGCACCCTCACCCACTCACTACCTCAGACCAGTAATTCAATTCAGAAGGCAAAGTGCAATTCTACAAACTTTCAGGAAGCAGCAAGAGGGAGTAAAGATTCTGCTCCAGGTGAGGCTTGAACTCACAACCTCGGCATGGCTCTGCTCATACTGTTATATAAGTACCGTGCGCTAACCGATTGCGCCACTGGAGCTGATAGTACAAGTGACACACTCATGATGAAAAAGTTACAAACACTCCACACTTCATTCTATTAACTCCATTTTCCAGGTAGATTCGTGACAGGTGAATCTGCTGGCCACGTTTCCACAGATTATGGCATCCTTTCATACACAATACCACCTAATGGACCCTCATGTAAATTTAATGTAAGAGACTGTTATATCTTTGAGAAGGTATTTTAATTCTGCTCAAGCTGTATATAGTGTAAAATCCAGCAATAACTGAAAAAACTGTAATGAGTCAGATGCACTTATGTTTAAAACTTAAAATGTGGCCCCAGGTTTCTTGTTGGTGCTCAAATCATATAAAGCTGCAGAGATTTTCCAGCCAAAGGGAAAAAGGAGGAAATGGGATTATTTTATCCCTGCAGGACATCTCATCAGCAGGCTGACAAGGGCTCAGTCTAAACTGGAATCTTCAGGTGGTCACTGTACGAGCAATTGAAAATTTGATATTATCCACGCTAATCGGCCTTGCGATTTAAATTCGGGAAAAAAACACCCATAAGGGCTGTTAACAATCCAGATTTAAAAGGCTTCTTTTAATCAAGCAGTAGGTTTATACAGACATGACAAACAGTATTATTTACAAAAAAAAGTCCCATATGAATTGTCTTCTGTCTTCTGCATCTCCAGAAATGGTATCATCAGAACCCTTTCTCCAACAACCATTCCTTCAGCTCCTTGTCAAAGTGGCCCTTGATCCGAATGCTCCTGGTGACCTCGTTGACTTGTGTAAGTGGGATTTTGCCAGTCAGCTGTACCAGAAACTCCTTAACATCCTTCTCCAGAGCCTGTCCAATCAAAATGGAAAAACTTTGAATTAACATCCATGAAAGAGCTGCAGCAATTAGATTTCAAAAAAGATACTAGAATTTTCCAGCCCAAATCATGTGCTGATGGTCTAAGTATAGGCGACATGAACAAATAAGGCTACAAATTCAGAGGATTCAACAACCGATGTCTTGCTCGTTATTCTTATATTCTATCCAAAAGCAACGATGCTGCTTATTTAAGCTTGCAATCCTTGCAACGTTTTTAATAACAGTTCATGAAAGCAAATACGAACATTCTCCATTTTCTGCATTTATTATCAAGTCCAATGAAGACAGACACTTCAATCACAAAACATAATTTGGTCATTCACTGGAAGAGGCCAATACTGTCAGGAAAAGCCTGGGCAGAGCAGCGGTTTAACTTGCCCAGATGTCCCCCTCAATCTTGCGCAGCAGGGTTGTTCTCCGGTTGCCATGTGTGAGGTCTGTGTAGACAGGCACGTTGTGCATGCGGGAGCGGCGAACCATGTAAGGCAGATCTGGAGGAACTGCTGGAGATGAAAAATATGAAATGTAATGCAATCCTTCATATGGGAGTCTATTGGCCAAACACTTATGAAATCCTTCAACCAATCTTTACCCGATGGAGGCCTCCAGCCGGAGGGGGCGGGTCTGTCGTGCTGAGGTGGAGACGGAATCTGAGTGGGTGGGATCAGTCGTTCCACATATTTGTATTCCTCCGACGATTCCACAATTGCACTTTTCTCATCTCCAATACTGCTGCTAACCATCTGATTTCCAAGATAAAATAAAAACAACACCATGCTCAAACTTTGTTTCATAGTGGTTCTTGCTATTACAAAACACGAACTACAGAGAAAATGAGTGCTGACTTTTTAAAGGGGAAAATGGTTTATGGGAGATTTTTTTTTCTAGCATTGATTTTGCATAAAAGCAGATAGTGATTGATTTAATACACTTCATTAATCCATATATTATAATGAACCCATGCATTAAAAACGTTAAGCTGTAAAAACAGGTGACTCAAAAATTGTACTAAATTTTAAACTGATTTTAATGGAGATCAGGCAAGGGGCCTATCTCACGTTATAACAGACAGTCCCTATTAGGGAGTCAAAAAGGAAAAATTCCTTAAACACTGTACTCTTCTTAATCATTTCAGTCATCTGCATTATTATTCATTCAGATAGTGTTCTGCATGGTGTAAGGAGCTAACCTGTTAAGAGAGTTTCAGAGATAAACCAATAACATTCACGTCATTCTCCTACACTGAAGTACCAAAACACGCTGGTGTGCAATCAGGTATCTCTTTAAGTATGCTGTATGGAAGATTAAGTATTACAACACCCAAAAGTGTAGTGTTTTTCCTGTATACTCTTACTGTATATCACATACAACAGGTATATCCACGACATCAGCATTTTACCTACATAATATAGTTATATTCCTGAAAATGACAATTCAAGCATATCTTCCTCAGCCATTGCCAACTCACCCGTAAGCGCCCTATAGCACTCGGTGCAACGCCAACGGGGCTTAACCACACGTAAGATGGCTTTAACGTTGCACACATCCGTGAGAGCATGTTTACTACAGACGCCGACATGTCGGTCCCCAACCTCCGCACAGGAAGGTCACGAGGCGGGGCCCTGAGTTTCGCGAAACTTTATTGACACTCCAACAGTGGACAGTTACAATTTGCTTTTAAAGGTTCTGTGTTTGTAACATTTGTTTATTCATCACAATGACAATGTAATGTAGCTTTAAATTAACGCAATTATTTCATTTTTAATAAATTACGAACATCTGTGTTCATAAATCTGTCCTTAAATAACCGGTTATCCCCCGGTGGCTGCGCGGTGGTTTTGCGCATGCGTGCTGTCGGCCTTTTCGATCCTCCGTTACGGCGGCGAGTTGGCGAATGAGTGCGGCCTCGAATTCTGCCTGAAATTATATCAATACGTGGAGAAACAATGCATTGTACTATAACAAAACGCGTTCTCATCAAAATATTGTTGCAATAAACCCGAAACCCTAAGAGGAAAGCCCCTAATATGTACTTATAATAGGTGCCTAGCAGTTTAGCATTGCTAGCTGTCGGCCTTGTGTGGTCCACTGACGATAGATAAATTAAAACAGTTATTATTTTACCAAATAATTAACGAAGAAAATAACAAAAAACACTTTCGATATAGATGTCATGCTATTGATGACATGCATTAAAGTTTTTGTTAAGAGGTTGATAGTGTTTAGTGATTCGTGTAACTTGATAGGCTCTTCTGTTAACTGGAGTTTAAAAATATTCAGTCATTTTTGTTCCATATTGCTTTCATGATTCATAATTTGTACGCCAATACATAGTTCTAATTGATTTTATTCCATTGTAAAATAGCTGCATACGTGTCAAATAAGTGCTTAAGAGGTAGTTATCTGTATTACTCGGCCGATGTTGTCCACCTGTAATTATTCGGTGGTATTTCAAGTACATGGTACTGAAAAGTGAAGGCAAACATTTGGCAAAAACAAATGTTCAGGCATGGAAAATTCTTGTATTCACTGGTGATGCCCTGAAATGTTTGAGCAAACATAGCTAAATATTGCACAATTAATAACTTACATGAAGTTACATGACTTAATTCATTACATGAATACCACTAAAACCTCATAGACACTCCATTGTCACTTTACCGACACTCCGTCTCTTATGCACTCCATACTGCACATAATTGCTTTTTGCACAACATTCACTGCGGACATTCTGTATGTGTTTATATATGCACATACACACACTCACACACGCATATGTGTATATATGTGTATATATATGTGTGTATATATGTGGAGATATATGTATATTTGTATTTTATTTTGTATACCACTGTTGCTTGTGAAGCTTGCACACAAGAATTTCACTCATATAACTAATGTACCAACAACATGATGTGACAATAAAGTGATTTGATTTTGATTTGAAGTGATTGGTGTTGCTGTGTTAAATAACATTCAGAAGTCATTCATGTTGTGTTTTTTTCCGCCTGTTTGTGTCGACATGCTGTTTCTAACCACTCAGGTCGACAATGCAGCTGTGGGTGCAGTGTCAGAGCCTGCACACCCTAGCGGTGTCTGATAGGACCAACGTCGCGCACATCAAGGTATATTCTATCTAACCTTCTATGTCTAAGTCACTGGCAGCATTTATGATGCATTTTTTCACTCGCTTATGTTCACTGTACACATTGGTGTTGCTGCTATATAAGTGGTGCTTAAAACTGATTCGTTTTATGATACAGAAAAGAAAAAAAGCAAAATGGATTTCCATAAATCAGTGTATTGGAGTGTTTGCGTTTAATAACTAATCAAGCACCAATACAGAATGTTTTTAATCCAAATAAAGTTCAGATGTAATTCTCAGAAATCTCGGAATGTCGTGCTATTGATTTTGCTTTCACTAATAAATCCGGCTTTCTCCATTGCCCAGTGTGGTCAGCGTCGGCCGCGTTCACTTCTGTTTGGTTTAAATCTAATGCATGGTGATGATCCGTTAATGAAGTCTGCTGTTTGGGTGACATTTATTTTTCCCCAGGCTCTAATTGAGGCTTTGGAGGGCGTGGCCTGTGCAGATCAGGTGGTATCTGTGGGTGGGGCTCCCCTGCAAGATCACGATGTGATATGCCAGATCGGCCTTGAGGAGTTCAGTACACTTGAGGTCACTCTCCGTTTGCTGGGCGGTGAGCTGTCATTTATCATAACGAACTCCACAGGCACATATCCCTCATTTTGACATTACTTCTTGGCCTAATTTCATCTAGATATTTTGCAACCGTATTGGAATGTAGATTTTTTGTACAATCAATAATTATATAATAAATGTTTATTAATATTACTAAATATAAATTACTACAGGGGCAGCACGGTGGTGCAGTGGTTAGCACTGTCGTCTCACACCTCTGGGACCAGGGTTCGAGTCTCCGACTGGGCTCCATGTGTGTGGAGTTTGCATGTTCTCCCCGTGTCGTCATGGGGTTTCCTCCGGGTACTCCGGTTTCCCCCCACAGTCCAAAAACATGCTGAGGCTGATTGGAGTTGCCAAATTGCCCGAAGGTGTGCATGTGTGTGTGAATGTGCTCTACGATGGGTTGGTGCCCCATCCTGGGTTGTTCCCTGCCTTGTGCCTCCGGGATAGGTTCTGCACCCCCACAACCCCAAATGGGATAAGTGGTCACAGAAAATGGATGGATGGATGGATAAATTACTACACAGTAAAAACTGTACATAAGTTACATTAGAAGCATAGTTCCAAATTAATATGAAGCCAGTGGGTTTGATGACAGAGACTACAGACTATTTTGTTTCTTTGCATGTTTCCCTTTTGACACCACATTGAGGCTAATAATGGTTTCTGTCAGGTTCTGTCTCTCTCATTCTCCCATCTTCTATTATCTTTCAGGCAAAGTCCATGGATCTCTGGCCAGAGCTGGGAAAGTCAGAGGACAGACCCCTAAGGTGAGGCTCAACTCAGCTAAATAAAGGTGCTGATACTCTGGAAATGCTGTAGCTTTTTCTAAGTCAATACAAACCAGAAATTCATTGTATTTACTTGTGGCTTGTAAAGAAAATAACAAACATGACTGACAATACACTGAGGGAAGTGTCACTTTGTTAGTACAGAGGCTGTCGTCTGGCAGAGGGCAGGAATCCGGCTCCCTTTCATTCCTCGCTGTCTCCTTCAGGTTGACAAGCAAGAGAAGAAGAAGAAGAAGACGGGACGTGCAAAGAGGAGGATCCAGTACAACCGGCGCTTCGTCAATGTGGTGCAGACCTTCGGCAAAAAGAAGGGCCCCAACGCTAACTCGTAAATGAGGGCTCCTGAGCTCTGGGAACTGCAGCGTGCAGCGGGTACTGCACCAGACAGCCTGCTGGGGGCTTGGCTGTGTCATGCTGGATCCTCCGGCACTTTTGCAAGGTTGGGTGCAATAAACATACCGCAAAAAGACCCAAAGGAATTAGTTTACTGTGCGATAAGAATGTACATGTTTGATCTCTTAGCCAGGCAGACACTTTCCATTCCAATATTCTAAAATGAATGAAAGCCTTTTAGCTAGGACTTACAATAAACAATAAAACTGGATCGAAATGGTCTTGCTGCTGAACTCTAAACCAACTCACATAACCTGAGCTGCATTATTAAAGTACAGTATGTCAGTGTGTCTAATTCCGGTCTGCAGGGACTCAGAGCCAGTCCATGTTTTTGCTCCCTCCCATCTCTCAGAAAAAATATGGACCGTCTGTGGGTCCCCAAGGACTAGACTGGGAAACACTGCAATATGTCATGCATACCCTTTTAGCTAAAGGCGTCTTAACTTGCAACTAACAGCAATTACAGTTTTTAAACTGACAGTACTTTACACCACTGGGTATTAAAAGTATTTTGATAATGCATTTCTGTGCAATGACTGAGCAAGAGGTGTTCCTAAATGCTTACAGTCCCAGATTCAGTTGCTCATGTTCTCCATAGCAAGCAAAATTGACAAACTTTATTAACCCTCAGTTTAAACACATTTCAGGGCTAACTACAAACTGGGTTCCAAAATGATCACATCCCAGGATACTGGAATTAGTTTTATTAAAGGATCTAAAACTTAATTCCTGATATTTAAGAAATACTGCGGTTTGATCCCATAAGTTCGTAGTCAAAAATTTGCACAAAAAGGTTCCACTTAATGATGAATTGGAATGATCTCCAGTTCTCAAAACGCTAGACAGATTTGCAGCCATACTGACATATGCATCATTTGGTTAAGATCTGAAATAAAAACGCCAGATACTGAACAATGTCCATAAACGGCACTTTAATAACAAAAAGTGTACCAACTGTTAAAGGATGAATCTGTTAACCAGTTTCCAGGACTTTGCTGGTAAGAAGTACATACTGTAAGAAAGGGAAGAACAGCTTAATGTGACGACCAGGAGGTTGTCTATGTCTTCCGGCTTGCTTTCCCAACTGGGTCGACAATCAGAACGACACCCCATGAGGCCAGACCTGACGGAGAGGAAGTTACTGATTACCGTCTGCATTAGTGGTGCTCACCTGCGTCCATGAAAATAAAACACAGCCTTCCAAATTCCACAGGCGAAACACTTGCTTGGGTAACAATGACAGTCCCAGTTAAAAGATGAGTATATAACGCATGTTCAGTTACAATCCGGTAAGGCAAGCACAACCTACACCTTATTAGCAAAACCGTGCTTCACTGTCAACACGAAGCAGAGCTGCTGTGGTGCCGAATGAGACGAGAGCAGATGGAGACTCACAAGCAGCGAAGACAATCTGAGCCACGGTCCCCATCGAGGCCGGTCCACCCTGGCGCGTTACCCGGCGGGCGGCCTGAAAGACGTACCCCCCGGCCAGCAGCAGCCCGCCACCGGAGAGCAGCCGGCAGCCCCAGCAGTTACCGAAAAGCTGCTCTTTCGGAGGAGGCGCAGGGGCCCGGACTTCATCAGACCTCGCCGACATGATCACATAACGCCCCCCGCACTTTATGGAGATATCGTTAACTGAGTATGCCGCAATACGTTCTACAAGGCGTCAGCCGAACAGCCCACGTCCCCGCTACATAAATATCTACACGTTTTTCATTTAAACGTGTGAAACGCGATTCGATTCGACCTTCTACTTCTTCTTCGCGTAGCCGGATGTCAAACGAGCGCGATGCTGCCACCTACAGCAGCGGAGGAGGAATGAGCAAACCGATTACAATGATGACGCTACCTGTCAAGGATTAATGTACAAATATTTAACAAAACGCAAACTGCAAGGCCTAAAATTATAGCTTAAGCGTACAAAATATTCAGTTCAATTAAAAGAACGCAATGCCTTTTAAGAGACAGTACTTATAAACTCTAGACAAAGCATGATTCTCTCATTCATGTCCAATAAAATTATATTTGGCAAAATACACAAACAGGAAACAGAAAATGGCCGCCCCACATACAGCTGGGTTTTAATCCACTTCAAATTAACTCGTGTGTGTAGATACAGATCCGTAACTGTGCTACTGAGGCTTGTCTGCTAAAGTTGAAGTTCGACAAAACGTGTTTCTCCCAGCACTCCGGTATGTTAAACACATTACATATATATGGATGTATAATTTTTCAGTCATTCCTTGAATGTCCAAATCGTCGGGCTACGTTGTCATTGGTCTCTGCCGCCTCCTTTATGGCCTGAAGCAGGAGCGTGTTTCTCTGCCGCGTCTCCTCCCTCCGCGCAGGGCTCGCCTCCGGCAGCTTCTGATGGAAATAGCGAAGTCGTCGTTTAACTGGGGGGCATAACAGACTGATACAACAGGATAAAGTCCGTATCTGTATGCATTTTGCTGCTACATTATTACAATGACTTTTTTTTAAACGGGTAGATTCGTTACGATACTCTGACGTCTTGTGTTTGCAATCAGATATGCAGGAATAACACTGTGAATTAAAATACTGTTACAGTTTCAAAATCTTCAAAACAAAAAAGAATGTTAGAGACAGCAGGTGCTCATCAGGCGAAACCCACGGCCTACTGCAATACTCCACGGCTGCAGAGACCGATGCTTTCATACCTTCATCATCTCCCTCTTTCTGTCTTCTCCCGGCAGCATCATAAACCACAGGGCGCCCCCTACGCCGATCACACCGACGATTCCCGCATACCCCAGGGCCAATCTTACACCACTCATAGCCCCCGGAGGAAATCACGCTTTTCGCAGAGGAACCTGCATGAAGATCAGTACTCCCTCATATCGCCGCAGCCAGAGGTACAGCGGTGCATTTCGGGATACCGTCCTTCAAATATCTCCGGTGTCTTTTTCCTTGGATGAAATTCGTTCCGGATTTCATAGTGCTTGTAGTGTTCATAACAATATGATTTCATGTCTTCTTCTTCTTCTAAAAATAACAACAACAACAACAATAATAATAATGAAATAACAACAACGATAATAATAATACTTTTTGACCTGCCCTGATTATTATTAATAATAATACATACACTTGTGAACATGTATAGTTCTTAAATTAAAAATATTATTGACTTTCGATTACTTATATGACCTACGGAATGATAAGTAAACTACGCCTTCGATTTATTCATTATTTGTGGAAGTTTTATGTACGGAGTGCAATATAGTTGTGCGATGTCTACAAAATGGCCACCAGATGTCAACCACGCAGCGTGTTTGCAATGATCCGGGCTCTGAAGCCACAATAACCTGTTGCCCCGAGGCACCTTTTCATTCTTATTACAAGAACTATTAAAAACGTCTGCTTTGATCTTACTGGTGGAGGCATTTTGGGTGGAAATGTATTTAACTCTCATAATATGTGAGTGTTAAGTCACGTGTGTAATGCATTTAAGCTAAGATATTTGCATTATTACCTGTTTATACCCACGTAATTTTTTATTGCAATTCTTCAGATTTTAATATCTTGTTCAGGCGGTCTTTAGGTTACGATTAAGATTAATATTAAGATTAAGATGGACTTTATAGATCTCAATGGGAAATTCTGGTGCAGACAGCAGCAGGAGCATGTACAGACGAACGAAGGTATCGTGTCAAACAGACAAGGTGCAAGGACAGTACGTATGGTGCAAACAAATATAAAAAGTACATATTACACAAATAAAACATCCTGAAAATCAGAATGTTGTGATACTACAGAAATAGATATTTAAAGATAAGGATTATAAATTAGAGTAAAGAATTAGCAGTGGTATATGTATGCAATGGTATACGAGGTCAGGTACTGCAGCTACAAAACAGTGAATGTGGGGGAAGGCGCACATTAATTCCAAATGTTGTTGTAATATCTTCTCATTCTAAAGCAGTTAGCACCAACTGGCGGACTCTGGCCCGCATCTGGACGAAATACAATTGAAGCCAGACCCATTGATTGCCATTCCCCCACCCCGGGTCGGTGAATTTTATCGTCGTGGGACCGCCCCCCCGGTCGGCAAATTTTGTCTTTTATCGCTGGGGACCACCCCTCCTCACCCAATTTTTTTCCGGACTCAGTGGACCTCGGCTTTGTGTTGCTGATAGAATTCGGCCCTCGGGGAAAGAAATAGGGACCTCAAAGCTATAGTGTGAGGAGAAAATACACATACAATAGTGGAATTAGGTTCTAATGTTATTTTACAGTCATCCTTCATAAAACAGCGTGTGTGTATATCTGTCATATGAGCGTTTGAATAAAACTTGATTGCAAAGATATTCGATATGGACGAGGGTTTTTGTTTGCTTGACGGATAAGGAATAAAGCTTTTTAATTAAAGTCTAAGATTCACGTCTGACCATATCCGAATTAGATATGGCACAAAACGGTATAAAAAGGCCGACCCATTTTCAATTAATTCCTACAAAATCATTCTCACTAATCTCTTTTTTTCTCGCACGTGTCCATTAAAAGCATCAAATTTTCATATTTAAAATGATACATTACGACATTATGACGTTGTTAATTTGTTTGTTGCTATATCGCATTACTGCTTCTTCCAGAACCCGCGCCCCCCACCCTCCGCCTGGACACGGGAAAAATTCATAATGAGGCCCTTTTAAGCAAATCGCATTCTAATGCGCAGTGACTGCTAATTTTTTTGTTTTGATTACATTATGCATCTGCCTGGCAGACTCTAATTCGCAATCAGTTTTATTTGCCTATTTGTGGAGCTGCATCCCTCCTCCTGCGACTCAGGCGCTTAGCCTCCGTGACTGCTCACCGGCGTCCCCCTAGGATTAGGAGCGCTCGGTTAAAGGTCCAGTAACTTAGACATTATGCTACCTTTCACCCGATTGAATAATAGCTGCGTGTGCACAGACTTAACATTTCTTTCCAGAGGCACAGTGAAAAAATTCAGTATGAGCTTTAAACGTTTGAAATAGCTTCTGTGTGCTGAGATAGTGCTAACCATAATACAAAACATATAATCAGTCACATAAACATTTCACCCCCGTTTTCATTTCTATTCTCCCTCCCCTAGTTCAGTCAGTAATGACAGCTACTCCCCCGCTTCTCCCTCTGATCGCTACGCGGACCCTCGCGGATGCCAGCCTCCGTTGCCATGGCGATCCCCTTTCCCGAACGGGCGCTGTGTGTAATTACATCAACGCGTGTTACAGTATCTGTGTCAGACGGCATTTCTGCGTTCATGCGTACGGCGGGAGTTTGTCTTTAATGTTTCGGCGACGGCATGCAAACTGATAATCTTGTTTGTCACATCTAAAGACCCAATAAAATGTTGAAATCAAAGCTCTAAACACGCTGCCTTTGAAAAAGGCTATATTTGTTGCATTCTCATTTAAATGTAGTTTATTAATTCTTACTTTCCCAAACCAGAACTTATTGGTTTTGGCTACAGTTTTTTACTCTGATCCTCCCTTTTGTCTGTTCCCATCCTCACCGATTTTCCTATTCACTTGATGATTTCCATATATATATATATATATATATATATATACACACACACACAGTTTCCGTTAGGATTCCATTATATCTGGGCACTTGAAGCGCTTTAGCGTAGCGTGAGGCTATGCTATGACCGGCGATCTGGCTGTATCTGGTTTTATTAGGCCTACTTTCATCCCTTAGCTTAGATGTTAAATTTATAGGCCTGACTTTGTCCTTGTCCCCCATGTCCCGGTGGTGTAAATCATCCTTTTTACACACTCCCTCCCCATCTTTAATTCTTTTGCTATCAACCCATTTCCTGTCCTATCTCAGATTGACGGTCCGTCCAACTCTTCTTTGTGAAATTCATCTTCTTGGAAATCATAAATATAGGGCTCTTATAAACTCATCATACCAGAAGCATTAAAAACACAAATTATTAATGCTGCCAAGGATACACCTAGTATTCTTTGTTAAATTATGCCGACTCTGCTAATATATCTCAATTTTCTTTGTTAAGTCTGCATCTTGTGAATTTCACATGTATTTATCATTGGGCTGCTTCTGGAATATGCTTTCCTGCTGATTATATTGCATTTTTGCATATATATGCGCAGTAGCGGTCAGTAGCTATCTGCCACTATAGTGACTATGTACTTTAGTCCTGTCAAGATGAGCTTGGGTGCACCGAGGATATTCACAGCTGTGTCTCGCGGCTGTTTCTTAGTTATATAAGATTACGATGAGTTATATTGCGTTGCGAATTCATATATTGTTGCACTGGCTCACCAGGCTGGGGACCAGAAAACCTAATTTTTTGGTCCGATTATCACAGAGCGGATTTACAGAAATATAGTTTCCCCGAACATCGATGACCCAATAACATAGCGTTCCTACTCAACATAGATAATTCTTGATTCATTGATGCCAATTTTAGCCCATTTTTTCCCATGTTAATTAATCCACTGATGAAATTACTACAATTTTATTTTATTAATTTATTATAACGCGCTTACGTACAATATTAAAAGTATCAGCTATTCGGTTACTGGCTTTAATATCATGATATAAACTTTAATCCCTCTCCCAGCTAGCACGGACACGCTCACGCTCAGAAGGTATTCCCGTTAAAATCGCAAAAAAAACGACAAGGATTGGGTTTGATTTTGAGAAATCGCAGGAGAGATTCTAACTGCCCATCTACGAGATTTCGTTACATCTTTGACATTAATAAAAATGTTTAGATGAAGTAAAATATTGTATTACCCAGACACACACTCACCGCATCTCACGAAAAAAAATGCATTACTGTCACCCAGAACAGAGACATATTTGTTCCCGAAGGCAAATACGTAGGACATCTCATTGTCAACACAAAGAAGCGGTTTGACAGGTGTATTGCTTTACAGTAATACCCGTCTGTATGACTGCGCCGCGGGAGCGGGGACAGTTCAGGCAGTCGTCATTTTTGGCAGTACGATCCCACTTAGCCCCGCTCCGCAGGCAGTCTCCTCCTATTAATCACAGCACATCTTCGGCATCGCTCCGCGTCCCCGGCCCGCTCTTCCGCAACCGCTGGCTGCGGCTAATTGAGCTTGAAGAGCATCTTCCGATTCTCTGGGGGAGCGCGGGGTGCAGGGCCGGGAGTGTTTATTTTCAGAAATGTGGGGAGGGGCCGGCCCTGTTGTTGTACCCCCCGAGAACGGTACTTAACCTGAATCGCTTCAGTAAAAATACCAGGCTGTATAAATGGGTTAAACTGTTAGCATTATTACCGGGAATGGGTTGGTATGTGGACTTTGGACCAAGTGTAGACGCGTTCAAATTCCCAGATGAAGACCAGACGTGGAGGTGCTTAACCTCAATTCCTCTATGAAAAACGAGCTCTGTGAGCGGACGATTTTATACAAAGATGCTTGCTAAGTGCTTCTGTGCTGTTTCCAGCTTATGCTCCGAAATGCTTTATGCCAAGCGAAAGGGTCGTGCGGGGGTTTGCAGGCTGGCGATGTTGCCTCTAAGTCCCATGGTTCCGAGTTTCTGAACCCCACCTGCGCCAGAACGCCGTTTGCACACCCTCCGCATGTTCACGGTCTGCCGGCATCGTGAAAACCAACAAGCCGGCTGCCGCTTCACAAGCACCGGAGTTTCGCAAAAGGTCATCATTACAAACAGGAACAGGGTGCTGTCTGATATTTCTGATATTTAAATGAACAATGATCATTTAAAAAACTCCCCCAGAATCTTTTCCCGCCTCGGTTTAATTATGTCAGCCATCTGCAGCGCCCCCCAGAGTCCCCCCGGAAAGCGTGCCCTTCCCCTCCCGGCCAGGCTGACTGTATTCTTTACACGCCGCGGGAGAGCCGGCTGAGCGCCTAGCATTTCTGGCAGCCTTATTGGTTACATGGCGCTAATGGAGCGTCCAACAGAGAAGCCCTGACTTCAGACCACCCCCCCCGACTGACAGCCCGGCTCCGTCGCCCAGACTCAGAGCGGCGCCCCGGGACTCTGCTCCCAGTCGCGCCTTTGTGGCAGATTTAAGGAGCCCGAGAACACCTGACGGATTTTGCAGTCGGTGGTCACACCGAAGCCCTACTCAATAAATATTATATTCTAATAGCCTCTCATACTTTATATTAGACCCAGAGCAAAATTATTTCCATGCGCCATTTTAAACTGCTAATATGATTAATGTTTCTGATAAAGATTTTTATATATTTTATAAGATTCCTTATGGGTACATTTATGGAGTTGAACTGCATAGCAAAATTTATAAACAAACTGACGTTGGTGGTAAGAAAATGAATAGCTAAAAAGCAGAATATTGCATTTTATCTGGATACATCGTAGCATTGTGTACATGTAAGATGTATTTCACTGCCGTCATCCCGAACGCTCTTCAGCGAGCTCACAGCGCTGATAAACTCTCGTTTCAAAGTGTATCTCTGCGTTGTGTGGTTTTGTTTCTGCCAAAAAAAAGAAACATTAGCAATTGTAAACGTGTTTCCATGGCAACCTCTCTTTTCGCAGATTCACAAGGTACATCGGGGAGAGTCCTGCTCCGTGCAAAGCAGTGATGTGCAGATAGTGGAGGAGGTGTGGCTCCAGGCTGGGAAAGGGCTCTTACAGATGAGTGTGTTCCTTTCGAGTATCTTTCTGTTTATTCTCCATATTCAGAAGGATTGATTCAGTTGTTTCTGTTAATTTATTTTTCAAGCAACTGTGCCAGTATTTCTAATTTAATTTCAGTGTCAATTAAAAGCTTTTGGCATAAATGTCATGGGTAGATTGGCATGCAAATCGAGCTTCTTATAGACCTGAATTTGATTTTGAATTTCAGCAAAGGGGCGGGGGCGGGGGTTAGTCAGGAGAACCCTAACGCCATTTAGTTGCCATGGCGACCAGCAAGCATGAAAAGCTCTCCGTGTCAGGGTGTCTCTACCTCTTCATCTCCATCAGCTGTTTCCTTTCTTCCGTTTTCTCTCTCTCTCTCTCTCTCTCTCTCTCTCTCTCTCTCTCTCTCTTCACTGTCACAGTCCCCTGCTCGCCCGCAGCAGTTTTCGTTCCCTGTGCCCCGTGTGACTCTGTCGCTCCCCTGACATATTTTACATGCCTGCCATGACTCCTCATGGATTTGCCTCCCCGATGGTCGTTTGCGTTCGCCCACACACTGGACTTTCTCCAGCCCCTACAACCGCACTTAGGCGCTTATCTCTCCCTCTCACGCTCGGAAAGGATTCCAGACCGAGGCAGCATATTGAACGCGCGGGAAAAAAGGCTCCACAATAAATAGTCTCATTGGTCTTTTATTGTCCTGTAGTATCAGCTCATGGGCAGAAGGTGCTGCCGATCAGAGCCAGTCTTGTAACCGAAATACTTCAGGGTCCGATCCCAGGACGCCCCGTCAGCGGAGCTGTGAGCGAGAGACTTACATTTCGTCAGTAAAATATCCAGCAGTATAAATGAATACATGTGTGTAAATTATTTTCTATAAATAAAGGTCAAATAACTTCTCTATATCTATTATTCTGTTCGGTAATAGTAATATCCTCTGTGTTCAAGTACAAACGAACACGTCCCCAGTGCAAACATACAAGGCTAATTTAGATATAAAAGACAATTACAAATTGTTACAATTAATCATTTGAAATATATGCTTGTTTATCCATCTTTTGCTTATTTGTTCATCTTCACATTTGGAGGTGAGTAGAATGATTCAGGCATTTACTTGACCCCCCCACCAGTACCAGTTGAAGCGCATGTGAAACTGGTCCCCTCAGAATATGGCGCCCTGGGGGGCTGCCTATGGCAGCTGACGGGTTGACTGGCACTGCCGGTTTGTGCTTCACTGATTGTCTTTCATTCCCGCTCTTGAGAAAGAGGTTGCTGGTTTATAATAAATAAAATTAGATGGATGGATGGGCTGCCAAATTGCCCGTAGGTCTGCATGTGTGTGTGAATGGTGTGTGAGTGTAGCCCTACGATGGGTTGGCACCCCATCCTGGGTTGTTCCCTGCCTTGCGCCCATAGCCTCCGGGATAGGCTACGGAAACTCCATGACCCAGACTAGGATAAATGGTTACAGAAAATGGATGGATGGATGTATGGGTAATATGTAAAATTAAAACACCTCAATTTGCAAAAAATGAAAACTACAGCTAACAGAATGATCCACTGCTACTTTTGAACTGTTTCAGTTAAAAAGTGTTTCTGTCCACTTTTCCTCAGAGCTCCCCCTAACGTTGGACAGTGCTCCTGCCCAGGTAGTACCATAGTGTGCTGGTCTCACAGACGTCCCACGAAACAGCCCAGTTTTTGTAACAACAAGACAGTTTAATGTCCGGATTCCCCGTCCTAAGAGTACAATTCAAAATATGGTCATCATCTGCAAAAAGACAGCTAAGATCATTGGTTATTTGCAAATATGTAAATAGACTAACCGTAACAAAACATAATTGTTAAAAATCCTCCATGCGTGCCAGTGGCAGCATCTCACGCTTCAGGTGCCCGTTTTAACGTCGTTCCCAGAAGGCCTGAGCCGGTGACCTTTAAGATGGCACCACCTTCCATCTCCACATTCACGGCCTCTCCTCAGACACCCAGGTCTCCTGCCACGGAAGACTCTTGAAGACAGCTTGGATGGGGGGGGGCGGCAAAATCCACGACTGGCTGAATGCAACTGGGTCCCCTATGTGATCTCGCCCCCCTTCAGACATCGGCAGCGGATCCTGCATTGTGTATGTATGTGTGTGTGTGGGAGGGACGGGGGGGGGCTTGGGTTTGGATGAAGAGGCTGACTACTTGTACCATGAGTGGTGCTGGCTTTGAGGCTAGAACAGAACTGGTCGCAGATTCACAGCTGGTCGGAGATGTTCGGTCCACTGTGCCAGGAGAACCCCGTCTCCTGTGCACAATGATGTTCACAGTGCAGTGTAATTTGATGGCTCTGTTTACATTCATTACTACTAAATCTTTCAGCCCCTCTTACATGTGCTCATTGGTTAAGTTTCATATTGATCCCGGCCACCTTCAGGACATCCAGCCAATCAACTGCCTCAAAGCTGCTTGACATCTCTCTCTTGAGTTTGCCATGATGACTGTAGAAGAAGAGTCATCATGTTTCTCTCCTTCACCTGGGGAGACAATTAACCACCGTAGGCCCCCATTGTAGCTTCTTACATCTGTATCTTGATGGTGTTGAGGAGCCGTCAGCGGTGAGCTGGGTAAGCCGGGCTCCTGAACACTGAACAGCCGAAGTGTCCAGCAGCACTCAAGGTAGAAGTATGAATCAGGCTTCAGTATCCCAGCCCATAAAGTCAAGCCCATTTCTATAATGTCTATAGATGCTACATTGAAGAAAAGCTGTACTTGCTTGTGTGTGTAGGATATATCGTGTTGGACACTGTATTAAAATGTGCTTAACTGTGTGAAGGTTTTACATTTACTAAATCCCAACAATATTGGCCTACGTTCTGGTCAGGCGCATCAGAGATAGATCTCCAAAAGGCGGTCCTGATTCTGCAGCCTCGTGCCACTCACACGTTATTTCTACTGCTAGCTGTGCTTCATACGGTCAATTATTCCCCCAGCCAGCTGAAATAAACTATTTCAACAAATGCAGGTGAAATTACGTCTGAATATATTTAGAATGAATATAGTTCCACTCCTACTTCAGCAGACTGTGTACATCGGAGCCGGAGTGTATGTGAGGAATTGATCCGCAAGGATGTTCGGCAAGTTCCTGAACTTTGTTTTCCGCATCTGTCCTCATTAGCAGCTGACTGAAACCCGCAGGGAGGCGAGTATGAATGAGAACGGCCTTCCTGGTGTTTCTTAGCAGCCATGAGACGCCTCCTGAGCCCACACTGGACATCTCCTCACCTTGGGTCCTGCAGATGTGCCTGCCCTTCTTCCTTATCTTCACCCCCCCCCCACCCATGTGAGGTCCCGTTCTGCTTGTTGTCACCCCCCCCCCGACCTTAATACTCCTTTCCCCTTTATTTTCTGCGGAATGTTCCGGTGAGTCATGCTCTTCATCCGCCGTTTCTGGAGGAAGCTGGGGGGGGGGGGGGTAGATGGTGTGGTGTTTTTGTGTGGGGGGAGAAAAGCGGAGAGTGACCTCCTTCCCTTCCTTTCTCATCCTCTATTGGTGCTCTGGCTAGAAGCTCACCAGCGCATACACCATACTGGGAAAGAAGGAGAGAGAGAGAGAGAGAGAGAGAGAGAGAGAGGTGGAAAAACACCGTGCTAATCACACGGGACTCTCATATAGCTCTGTCGTTTACATTGTGACACCAGAAAATAGACAGTGTAATCGAGTTTAGGCAACCCAGTCCAATGCACAGTGATAGAAGACTAAATCTGCATGAACCATTGCCAAGAGCAGATTAATGCGTAAGCTGTCCTAGGCTATAGCCCAGCGCCCCAACAAACATTAGAGCCCCGCCCCGCCCCGCCTCGAGAAAAACAGAACCGTTAGTTAAATCGGCAACACCTGAGTGACTGTGCTGATGTCATCCTAGGGCCCCTGGATTAGTCAGTCTGGCCCTGGACGTTGCAGAGAAACCCCGATATACCTTCAGTCTATTAAACGCTGATTCTGACACAGAAATTTTACCGGAACTATTAAATAGCAGCCATGATGTACCGAGGGGAAGCGTACGAGTCATAGACGTGACAGCGGCTGATGGTGGTGGTGTGAGACTGATGGCAGGTTTCCTCTAACCTGTACAGGTAGTAGAAGAAGGAGACCAGGTAGAATCCCAGTTTGCACCAGGATTCCTTCTGACAGTAGTTGAGGATGTCGGCATTCATGATGCTCACCGGGTCGTACATGACCTCTGAACCGTCGGCCGGCCGATGGAAGTACCTATGGCAGGGGGAAGGGGGGGCTATGAGCTAAAAGCAAATATGTAGAGAAATGTGCCATCCGGGGTGTACTCTAGCTTTGTGTCCTGTGCAACCTGGGATAACCTCGAATCTTCCCCGTGAACCTGATTAGGATAAGGTGTTGGAAGATGGATGGATGGATGGATGGATGGATGGATGGATGGATGGAGAGCCTCTGCCACTTCCACAGATGCTCAGTGGTTAAATTTCATGCTCATTCCGGCATCTGGCCAATCAGTTGCCTCAATGCTGCTTGACGTCTCTATCTTGAGTTTGCCATGATGACTGTTGGAGAAGAGGCACCATGCTTCTCTCCTGGAGGGATGAATGGATGGATGAATGCTTATGCTGAGAAATACCCTGACCTGTGATGATTTTCAGTGCAGTTTTGCCCCAATGAATATGTAAAAAATATATATTTTATATATTATGATCACTATAAGTATATGAATTAATAGGCTGTTTTGGGTGTCTTCAGCCTGCTGGCAGCAGATGGCTTGTGAATGGGGTCTTTCACAACTATCCCAGGATACCCCAACCCACAGTGATACTACTGTGATGCAACCTGCTGTAATTGGGGTCGCTAATATGAAAGCCAGTATGATGCATCGTAACTAGCTGGTGTGCGTGATGAGTGTTGGCATGACGATGGCTCCTCCTGGGTAAATCCTCACGCAATTTAGTGGGAAGATTCTTATTGATTAAAGTCAACATGTAGCCGTAGTGTGACCCCCCCTTATCATTATATTGAGGTCAGTGTGGCTTCAGTGTTGTATAAAAATCACGTGACCTTTTTCCCTGACGTTGATTGTATGTGAATTAGAACATACAACCGTGGAAAAAATTAAGAGAGCACAGCACAATATTTTGTTTCACTCATTTCTTAATTCATGGGAATGCGCCTGTGAATAATATATACAGTATACATCATCTTTTTTGCAAACTCCAGCCTGATTTTTCCCTGTTTCTCATTAATGAAAGGCTTCTTCCTTGCTTTATGGGTCTTCAGTCCTGCTTCTAGGAGCCTGATACGAGCTGTCCTAGCAGGGCACTTCACACCTGCACTTAATGTTTCCCATTCCTTTTGAAAGCCACTTGATGTCATCCTCCGATTTATGAGAAACTGCCAGATAAGTTGACTGTCATCTCTGACAATAGAAAGTTGCTTCCGCCCTCTGGCTGGTTTTTGGTCATTCCCAGTGTCTTCTGCTTCACCTTATTCTCGTGTCCTGCTGTCTTAGAAACTTTGAGCCTGGAAGCAGCCTGCCGCTCAGCATAGTTTTCTGCCAGCAGAACCAGGATTAAACCAGGATTTAACAACGCAGATGTTTAAAAATATAGCGTGGTCTCATTTTTTTCCACGGCTGTATCAGCCATATAAAGTTATAGATGTTGATCATAGGCAAAGCTGATTGCCTTATTGCTTGTGGTATTCACAAAGCTGTAGGCTAGAATCTTGCTCTTGTTTTTACACATGATAAGAATAAAATCACTTCATGACATGCGCAAATATAGAGTCAGGAGAAAAATGTCCACGTCCACCTGATAAGCTGTAAGCCCCAGTTGTAACCATTCAGCCATGTTGGGTATTTACTGGGTCCCTGGGGGTTTGAGGATGCCGACGTTGTTTACTCCTGCTAAGTACCTCCAGAGGTGGTAGAAGAGGAGGGGGATGTTCAGGCCCAGGGTGACCCACTCTCCCGCGCACATAAACATCAGGCAAAACAGCCCATGGATGGAATACTCCGGAACCACCAGCTGGGGGAGGGGGTGTGTTATGCACACAGTGTTATATATATACCCACGTCCAGAAAACAAACACGACCAAAGACTTACTGCAAATACACACGTAAAAACAAGAACGCCAGCCCCTCACATACAGGAACACTGACCCAGAAGATTCTGTGTACTGCTCCTGTCAGTAAAGCTCGCCACTCAGCACATACACACACAGACATACAATAAACTGCCATATCTGACTGGCATGTGCGCTGAAATAGCTGCTGTGTGAGCATTAGCTAGCGGAATATACTGATATCTGTCTTTTGTGTTGATTCCCTAACCGCCCCACCCCCACCCTCCATGACCTGTTTTCCTCTACCACAGCGTGTCTCCCTCACCCCCCTTTCCTTTTGCTCTCTCTCTCTCTGAAGTGGACTGACTTGGCCGTCGGTGCCGATTTATAGAATAAAAGGATTTTTCTAGAATTACAGTGGGATTCCGGAGCCTGTGATGCGGATGGACGTGAATCGATCTGTGACAGTCCCCAAAGCACACACACACAGAAGAAGCACCTCTCAGCCCACTTTCTCTCCACCTCCTTGCACAGTCCCATGCCCCACAGCCCTGCTCTGCCCGCCGTCTTTTAAAATAAACATTTAGGGCCATGAGGGACATACTCACCCTCCGCAGAAGGTTACAAATCCTCTCAATGTTCAGGATTCTTTCCCTCTATAGAGGAACACGGGGTGGAAAAGTGGGACTTCATTAACCTCCAGCATCGTAATATGACATGAAGGTTTACGATTAGCAGTGCGCACGCTTGTGCGTATATGTGTGTTTATGTGTGTGTGTTTCATACTTGGCCACCTCTGAGCAGCCAGATGTCTGTAAAGCAGTGTTTCCCAGTCTGGTGCTCGGGGACCCATAACCGGTCCACGTTTCTGCTCCCTCTGAGCTCCCCGTCGGACAGTCCACATTTTTGCTCCCTCTAAAGACACTGTCAGACAGTCCACATTTTTGCTCCCTCCCAGCTCCTGGTAGGAGCAAAAAGGTGTACTGTCTGTGGATCCCTGAGGACTGGATTGGTAATCGCTGCTGTAAAGTACCACCCTCATATTATGGAGTCACGGCTGGGACAGCCTCTTACTGCTCTGGTGGGATTGCTCTGGTCAATGGGGTTCTTGAAGTCTGTGCAGAGCTCATCAAACGCAATGATCTGTAAAGGGAAGAGGAGAAGACAAAGGAGCCCTTATATCTTATCCTTATATTATATATCAGGTGAGTTTACCAGAAACTGGTAACTGGTAGAAACTAGACTGACATCCAGCCATTGTCCACACTGCAGATTGAGTTACAATGGACTACATCAAGGTTATTCAAATCACGGTCCTGAAGGGCCGAGCCCTGCTGATTTCCCAGCCTTCCTTTACCTGAACCGGGTGTGAAGCCTCTGGCCAATCAGAATCAGTAATTGTTAAACTAACTACCTGGGAGAACTGAAAACACGGCCTGGATTTGGAATCAAGGTCCAGATTTGAAGAGCCCTGGACTAGACCCAATGATTTTACTGGGATGGCCATGGGTTGATATTTTTCCAGCTGGGAGGTTCCTCTCAGTACATTTTTCAGCTCGTGAGCATAATCTATTAATCATCTCGTGATCGATTTCGGGACACACTGCATTCAACTGATCGACGGGTTGGTTTGCAAAATTAAATGCTCCATATTTCGCTTTTATTTTCTGGTGAGGGTTGGCACCTGGAGTGGCCAAATATTTACTATGGGGGGGCATGGCCACCCTGTAGAACCACCCCTAAACACCAGGGGTGTTGGTATAAAAAGTGTGCTTTCCGCACAGGTGTTCAGTGTAAATTAAGACGGCTGATTATGCCGCACTGGATCTCACAGGAAAAAAACACAAAGTGATAACCTGGGCAGACAAGAAACGGCATCTTAGATAATGTTGGGCTTTCAGGGCCCGTGTTCAGCCAATCAGTCACTGCAGGGATTATATCTGTGACAGAGAGAGAACGGGACCAGGGATCCGTGCCATTTCGAGTAATGTCAAATAGGGCCTCATGCCTTTTTTAACAGATCCTGTGATGTCAAACAGCCATGTTCACTTTGCAGGCTACCCAGGCTGTCCAGTTGCTAAAGGCTCTCGGCTTCTCCTCCTGCTGGGGGTAGAGTGCCGTGGAGTTCATCTCCGCAACTCTCTCTCAGTGCTTCAAGCCTTCTCTGACATTGAGTTAAACCTCAGTTGCATTTATAGCTGTGCTCTTTCATGCCAGGTTCTTTGTATTCTAGCCCTATTCCTCCTTTCTCAGCACCTGTTCCCTCCGTCCATCTTATCTGACCTCCTGACTCTGGGTCTGCACCCTTGCTCCTCTCCACCCGGCCAGCCACCTTAAAGTTTTCCTTCCACATAGCCAAACGTCGGTGTTCCATCGCCCTCCGGTCTCATTCTCCATGGGTTCCCCTGTGCTGTAAACAGATGCAGTTTCCATGGCGATCGCCAGAGCCCTTAAACGGGCGCCATGGTTACTACAGGAGCCTTGTGAGCGATTTCATTGGAAGGAGTGTGACAAAAGACAGGGTGAAGGGGGGGATGGGAGGGTGGGGGTTCAGGTACAAAATTACAGCCTGATGATCCTTAATGACATGGTTTATTACTGACAAGCACAGGAATATGGGCACAGGACATATTTACACCCACATGCACTTCAGCTAACAATACTCAGTCACTTCAAGCTTGTCTTTGTGAATGACTGAAATCACTCATAAATGTCAATCAAAAAGAATTCTAATGGCATCCCATAGTGTCTCTCTGAGACTGTCCAAGCGCAACTAAAAATACAGAACACTAGCTGTAATAGTGCACGTTTCATCTATTTCAGGAAGATGTTCCTTAATTACAGGTCCTTCAATTATTCGAACAACTGAAAAAATAAGTATTCTCCTGGCAGCAACGACTGTGGAGATCATATATGACACTTTGACTTGAGATGTTACATCTTAGAATCAGTCTCTTCATCTTACTGTTTATCAAGCTCTCTGTCTCTGAAGCAGAGCTGACAGAGGGATTTGTTTTACTCGTCCTGCTGTCACCTGTATCTATATGCAGTATATTTGCTTTCAGCCACAATCTGGCAATCCCTTTAGTGACGTTTTTTGGAAGTCACCAGGAGCAGAGATGGAGCAGTTCGACGTGCAACACGTCGTCCTCACGGTGATGTTCAGAATTCTGCGCACCAGCATGCAGGCTTCCTGCTGCAACCTTACCTGTTAACCCCGGGTGAAATTATAACAGTGTATTTTTATTTATCACCGATTACGGACTCTGCACACACCGTATGATCGTAGCTGTAAGACCGTAAACTCCCCACGGGTCATTTTTCCTGCCTTCTCCGTTGAGCGGAATACTGATGACCCTAACAAGCCGGGGGGGGGGGGGCGCGTTGGGCAAATTCCATCCTGCATGATGGATACAGGAAGACCAGGATCTGAGCTACGTTCTGCACGTTCTCACGCTGCTGCAGGTCCATCACTCAGGTACCCTTATGCTTAACCGATTCCCAGCCGGATAACATTAATGCAGCTAATTATTATCGCTGGGACTGTATCAATCATTATTAATTCGTGCACTTGATGGTATATTAACCATCCAAAGAAACTGAAGTATTTCACTCACAGGGCACAAAAGCACGGGTCAGAAAAAAAATCTGTGTAAATCACCTGTTTGACTACCATGGAAACTCTAACGCGTTTGCTATTAAAATGTTACATTATATATATATATATATATAATTAATCAGCCCAAGGCATAACTGTAACAGACATTCCAGATGTACAACATTGAAAATACATCCGAGAACAGGATTTAAACCCACCACTATCTGGTTGCAGCTCAGCCTGGTGGTTAGTTCCAAACGGCACTGCAGCTGTTCTCAAAGTGTGCAGCAAAGATGGATGCAGCGTCTGATATTTAGAGTGACCATCCCGGTGGGGTGTAATTATTTACACTGATTGTTACTGAAAAGTGGTTAGTTACAGTGATCATCACAGTGAAGTATGATTCGTTACAGTGATCATCACAGTGAAGTATGATTCATTACAGTGATTAGTTACAGTGATCATCACAGTGAAGTATGATTCATTACAGTGATTAGTTACAGTGAGCATCACAGTGAAGTATGATTCATTACAGTGATTAGTTACAGTGAGCATCACAGTGAAGTATGATTCATTACAGTGAT
>JAAGVU020000062.1:864215-910036 GCA_011763525.2 Mormyrus iriodes | reverse complement strand
GTGAGCATCACAGTGAAGTATGATTCATTACAGTGATTAGTTACAGTGAGCATCACAGTGAAGTATGATTCATTACACTGATTAGTTACAGTGATCATCACAGTGAAGTATGCTCATTTACAATGATGAATGATCGTCACGGTGAGGGATGATAAGTTGCAGTGATCATCACAGTGTGATTAATGCTCAAGCTGCCAGCTCTGATACTAATGACCTCCATTCATGTCCAGGTAGCTATTAATGGGAACCTCTCCTGCCAATAATTCTCTAGCCACACACACACACACACACACAGACCTGTATTCATATCTTTGTGGGGACCGACCATTCATTTCTATGGGAAAAACCCTAATCCCAGCAATGACAACCTTAACCCTACTCAGCCCTAACCTTAACCATAAGTAACCAATAAAATACAAGAGTCTGGCATTTTTAGTTTTTTGATTGCAGTCACAGATTTTTATGAAATTGAATTTCCCCTTGTGGGGACTGAAAAAATGGTCCCCACATCTTCAAAATAACAGGTTTTTATCACATTGTGGGGACATTTGGTACCCACAGCGTAAGGTATTCCTGGACCCCCCCCCCCCACACACACACACACACACACACATAAAGGGTGTCCCCATTTCGAGAAAGCACCAGGACAAATCTTGACAAGGAAAAACTCAGTTTGAAACATCCAGAAAGAAAAGATCCAGCGTCTGAACTTGCCCAGCATCCATGTTTAATTCAGGATGAATAACCAGCAATGGCCACCTGTCTTTCCATTGCCGCTTGCTCCATATTCAATTTGATCTTTCCAACACCTCATTTACCCTCAGCTCTGGCTTATCGTGATTCTCATCACATCAATCTGTCAGTCTGAAAGTGGATGTTTACCAAGACTTTAACCCTGACTGCACTGATCGCCAGCATACCCTCTGCCCCTGGTTGCTACTGTCCTCGGGGTGCGTCCTGGAAACAGTTGTCGCCGTTGGAGACGGCAGAATCTCCGATGCAGGCATGAGGATTCTGCTCCGGACCACAGGCAAGGTGTGTTAGTGCTGAACACGGGGTTTAATCATTCCTACTGTTACCTGACGCGAAAGATTCATTAGATCAGACGTATAATCGGGGCGTAACTACAATTTATGGGTCTCCTGAGAAAATATCACTTTGGGCCCCAGCTAGGCTTTTTATTTCCAGTCTGGGGAAATACGGAGTTTGCCAAGGATAATTGAGGGGGGTATAATGTTCCCCAAGCATATAAATTTTAATTTTTCATATTCAGGGGCGCCAATAAAGTGGTGGTCGCCCTGAATCCGCTGGGTACCCCCATGCTCCTCCAACAGCTCTGTACTAATCACACAATAATGCCTGGTGCTTATATATACAAGGCTCTCAGAGCTGATTCTTTAACCTGATCTTTTAGATTGTTCTATTCCTTCATTTTTTCCCTGCTGTATAAGAGTCTGTTCATCTCCACTGCTATGTACGGTTAAGCATTTTTGTGTCTGTATGGACCCCTATGCTGTCTGCGTGTACAGTGACTGCGTGTGTGACTGTCTCTGTGCAGGAGCGTATCAGCATGTGTGTGTGTGTATGTGTGTGTGTGTGTGTGTGTGGTTATATATCCGTGTGGGTGCGATCAGACAGCCTTGTCTGCGTACGTGTCAGTGCATGTCATGGTATGATCGCACCAGCGGGGCCCCCCCCGGCCCCCCCCTCACCTGCCAGATGACGAAGAAGATGAGCGCGGCACAGAGCACCAGCGTCAGCATGTAGCAGAAGGCCGCAAAGGTGAATGCCATTGCCGCTCCGGCCAGCCTCTCAGCCTCGAGGGTCGAGAAGGCGGGGGGGCCCCCCCGAACCCTTCTCTCCGCGCCGCTGTCTCTCTTCTCCCCCCTGTGGAAGCTCTCCCCTCCTCCCCACCCCCTTTGTTCTCCCCTTCCCTCTTCAGTCTGGCCGTGTCTCCTCCGCTAGTCTGGGGCAGGTATCCCGTTCCTTCGGTGCCTGGTCCAGCTGTCGTTGTTCCCTCCTCAGATCCCCGCTTCTCTCCTCCTTCTCCCGCTACACCTCCCTGCGTCTCCGGCCTCCCCGTGCTGGATTCAGAGAGTGTGGCTCGCGGTTCTTTAAGGACCAAGGATGTCGACCAACATCGGGAAATGTTTTTTTGCTGCCTTCTTAAGGTTTCTCTTTCAGCGCTCCCTCTCTCCTGTCGTCCTCCTGCCTCCTGTGAGCTGTGCCCGAAACAGACATATTGCCACTAATTAACAAACAAAAACAGATAAATGACACATATCCCTGTGAAAGAGCGACAATGTTGCACATATGTTATTTACAAAGAATGACTCAGTGTTTCTTAGAAGACCGCCTACTGTGACCAACAAAAGTAATTATTACAATCTTTTGTTTTACATCAAAAACAGGAATTACTAGCCTATGTTTAATAACAAAAACAACAAATGTGCCTGTAAAAACTATACAGTATTATTCATTTTTGACATGCATTCTTTGTAATATGAGTGAGGATTACATTTCTGATAACTTATTTATCAAAGTAACAGTAACAGTCTAACAGCAGCAAGGTAATAAAGCCGCAGAATGATTCCTTGCAAAAAGAAAGCATTGTGAAGCAAAGACATTTACAAGGATGAGACAAAGGTTATGGCATTTAAACTGGGCTGTTTATTACTTAATCAATACATAGGAAAATAAAGTCACTGCTATGAAAATCCAACTCCTCTCTGTTCTGATGATGAAAAAAATTGGATCATGATTCAATGAACATGATTTCACATCCACAGCGATGATGATTGGTTAACAGTAAGAATGTTGAAAATTTCTTCATTACTGACTACTGCCTGGTATACAGAGGATGACAGCAACGGCCGTGGTGACGATGATGACGACGATGATGATGATGAGTGTAGATGTTCAGGGATATGGTCGTGAAGATACCTGTCTCCTCAGGCAGGAGGATTCCTCACCGTCTGTCCCAGCAGGAAACCCTTTTCTCGTGGTGTCTCTGTCAATTTGGGTCCACACCATCCCAGAAATATTTGTTGTATCTCTCTCCCTCCCTCCCTCCCTCCCTCCCTCTCTCTCTCCCTCTCTCGCTCTCCCTCTCTCGCTGTCTGCTTGTCAGCTGCTTTCAGCAGATTTCTTCGTAGTTTCTCTGGGAAATACCCAGCATGCGTGGTGCAAAAAAAGGAGAAGAATCAGAGCCTCTGTGTGCATAAATGACGCTCCCCGTACCTTTGGAGGCCCCTCGGCTAATTTCTCATTTTGTCTCCCAACCTCCCCTGTTTTTCACGGTTATGATAATATGTGATAGACTGTGAGCCAGCCCCCGCCCCCGGCATGTTAGTGCCCCTTTCTTATGTCTGTTCGTGAGTTCCTTGTTCCCCAGAGGAGTAACGCTGTGGTGGGGGTGGGGGTGGAGGTGCACGGGATACTGCTAACCTTTTTTTCTATTAAATTCCCTCATTTGTATCTATCTGTCATCACATCCATCCCATCCCTCCCTCACTCTCTCCCTCTCTCTCTCTCCCTCTCTCCCCCACCTCCACCACACCGATGCGGCTCGCTCACTCAGAGGTGATTAGGTCGTGGTCCATGTAGTGCTGTCTTTTTCTCTTCCTCACAGTCTGAAACTGTCTCTCTATCTTCGTCACTCCATCTTTTACTTCACCCCCACTGATTCGGCCTTTTGCACCCCCTGTGATTAATTAATCAGAGCCCCTGTTCTAAACAGTTTTAATCTTCGCCTTGCTCATTGTTACATCCTCGTCTTTGAATGTGATATCTTTTCTGCTTTTGCTATCTCCTTCCTTAAATGACACAGCTTCTGATCTACGCGCTTATTTTTTCCTTTCCCATTAATTTTCCTTTTTCCCCTGTGGATTTCTCTGATTCTCCCCTAATGATAAAACCATTAAATATTAATAGCATCCAAAAAAAGCCCCACAGCAAGACAGATGATGATTAAATTAAAATCAAGAAAATAAGCAGGTATGTTGATACCAGTTTAAATGCTAAGTTTCTGCTTGTCTTTTTATTGATAGATAAAAAAATAATGCTTTGACTGTGTGGTGTGCTGATCTGATGTTGATTGCAGACTCATGAATTATTATAAAACAACAATATCATTTCAAGTGTCAAGGGTTAATGTTTTTTTAATTGTCATGTGCACATAGCACAATGAGATTCTGCTTCCTGCAGACCATAGGGCCAAAGAAACACAAGACAATAGAATCCTGTTTATATATTACAGCCATGGACTTTTTGTTGATGGCTATGCAGTGGACATACACACACACACACACACACACACACATATATGTATATATGTATATATTTGTTACATTGTCACACCATATAAAGGTAATGTTAACGTTTCTAATTTATGTTTGGTTGAAATCTAACTCATAGAATAAAAGGCAGACATTGAGGAAAAAGAATGAAATTCAAAGGAATGAGGACAGGGATCTTTAATTTTTTAAATTTTAATGTCCTATCAAACTTTATTATGTTTCCTTCCTTGTCTGGGGATTGAATGGCATAAATACTTTAGTGCGGAGGTCAATAATTATTCTGCTTCTTTATGTGAGCCTGAATATTCCAAATGTATGTTTCCGCGTGGAGTTTGTAAGGCTCGTAATGTGGCCTTTAATGGTTGCTTAAGTTTAAGTGTCAGAAAATACAGCCTGAGTCGTTTACGCATATTGTTCAAGTGGCGCCCTCTGGTGTCGGTTTTGGCTCACTGTGTTATGTTAAATTTAAACCTTCATTTATAATTACCAAAACACATATAGAAATGTCAGTAATAAGACGAATGCAGGAGTAAATACACTGCAAAAATGAAAGAACGCAGGAACAAGAGTATAGATCATTTACCCTTAGCTATTAAAACATTTCTGCCTAATTTCAAAATCAATTACACAATCAGTCGATATTTACAATGTTTCATTAAAATATGAATTAAAACGTTTTAAACTGTTGAATCGCTGGTATATAGCGTTAATATCTTAAAATTTAAAAGCCTCACAGGTACGATTTAGATCCTCCGGAACTGAACTTAATGAATTATGCTTCCTATACGGACGATTTTAAAGTCGTACAGCAGCTTGTGCTGTCGTGATATTTATCCTGCCAAAGTTTTCTAAAGAAATCCAAGGCAGCCGTATATTTTATCATGGCAGAGAAAAGTCGTGTGTGTTCGGTATGGGTTGGTTCGGAAACAGGAATTTTAAAGGGTAAGTTGATGTTACTTATTATACAGGGTTGTTTGCAGCCAGCGTGCTGGATAACACGTGGGTTTCAGGATGTAGCGGAGAAGATTATAGTGTGTATTGTACAAATACACTGTATGATATTCTCCCACTTTTTCCCGCAGTTTTGTATCTGTCATCCGTTCACAATTATGCCAGCGTCGATCACATTAAAGTAGCTAATTTAAGTCTTAAAATAAGTAGCTCAGCAATTTGAAATTGTGGATTTATGAGATGCCAATAAATGGGGAAGGTACCCAACCTGAACTGGTTCAGTGAAATATCCAGGTGGCTGAAGGGTACATTTATAACCAAAGATAATCACAATCACTGTCTGCGTCCTAAGGCAACAGGTCACTTGCGTTTTGACGACAGATGTCAGCTAAAGTACCACTCTGCAGAAATGTTACCCCCGTGTTACAGATGTTACGCTTTAACGCGTGTTACTTTGTTCCTCTTATCTAGGAGTTAACCTTGCAAAGAAGCAGGCTTTTAACTTCTGTGAAATGAACTGCCTTAGCCGGGACCAGGAGGTGTGCGTCCTCTGCTGGGGCGATGCTCAGGAAACGGAGGTTTGTGAACGTCGTAGACGACCGTAAACTCGTGTCCGGCACAGAAACTGCTTTTATTCAGGGATCTCCGCCTTTTAGATGCTGAGGATGTTTGGGATCTGTATGGTAATCGTTGTTTCCAAATATGTCCGTATGTTGCATTGAAATGAGTGCGGTAACGTCAGCTCATTGCAGGTTGGATGTGTATGGATCTTGCATGAAGCGTGTAAGGTTGGGCTGCTGGCCTGATACATTTTTGCATGTGTTTTTTGATGCAGGTGCTGGTAGGCTGTTCGAATGGAGAAGTGAAGACATTCAGCACAGAGAAAGGGCTTTTTACAGAGACCCGGCAATGTGCTCAGAGCGATGAGGGAAAATTTACCGGGCTCGCCGTCGCCGATAGGTGACGTCATGCACTCCTGTGTCTTCTGACGGTGCTCAGGCTGCAGTCCTGTGTGATGCTCGGCCCTAGGCAGGAGAGCGTTATGATTGTAACACAAAAGTGGGTGTACGTTTGTCCCCTGGACAAAGTTCATTGTCACACCAATGCTAATGTGACCTGGCCTCCACGCTGCTTGCAGTCAAGGCAGCTGAGTTGCATAAATAATTTACAGAATATATTTAACTACCAAGGCTTTGTATGAATGGCTGTGAAAAATGAAATAGCTAAAAATATGTGGAGGGTTGTTAAACATTTTTTTACTTTTTTTAATGTTCTTTATAGTGCATTGGTCACTTCTGTGGAGTCTGGACTTGTGAAGGTCTGGAACGAGGGTGTGACTGAGCCTGTAAGTCTGATTCTGTGAACGAGCCGCTTTACTGTGACCATGGCAGCCTTTGATGAATGCAGACCTTTCGGAGAAACAGCAATTAAATGCAGGGTGCCTTGTGCGGTAGGCTAATAGAATTTAATCAATGATTCAAAGGTCATTTTATATGAAATCCTTTTTAAATTTAATAAAGCATTATGAATTTTTTTCATCTCCTAGATGAATTTGTGATGGAGGTGTGTATCCCCCCCTGGGTCTTCCTTCTTCCCCACTTCTAATTTGGCAGGTTCAGATTAATGCAGGGCGCAATGTGTGCCGGTTGCGTCAGAATGCGTCACAGCGCCACCATGTGGCCACCGGAGGGAAAGAGAATGGACTCAAAGTCTGGGATTTGGAGAGACCAGATGTTCCAGTCTTCGCGGCCAAAAACGTGAGAGCGGGAGCTTCTGCCGACTGACCTGCAAATAACTTTTAGTTAATTCGTAGTATATTTAGTATATTTCTCATGAACCTTCAACCGTATTGGGTGTGGTGTACAGTCCGTCTGATACTTACTGCTTCTTCGAGAATAGCTTTTATTTTTGTGTATTTTAGTTTTTAAATAGCGGCTCAATTTTTTATGCAGCCGTATTTGTGTGTAAATTTAGTATGTAAAATGAACAGTAGGCCGACGCACTAAGGCAGGTCTGGTTTGGTGGCGTGTAGGTAAGGAATGACTGGCTTGACCTCCGAGTGCCGGAGTGGGTGAGAGATTTGGCGTTCATCCCAGACTCGGAGAAGATTGTCACCTGCACGGGACATCACCAGGTTGGCGTGCGTCTCTGCCTCTGCTTGTGGCTGTTGTCTTCTGTCTTCTCTGATGTAAAATACATAATCCCAAAATCACAGCTGCCATTTATCATCTCACTGTCATTTTAACCTCAGCACATTGTTGTCCAGCTTATATGTTATAGTCTATTGCGTGTAGATACTACATGCCTGTTGTGTGGGGTGTGTGTTGTCATTCTCGCTATTCCGTTACATGCTATTCATTGTTCTTTATTGTTCTATGTTGTCAAGCTGGGAGCACAGCCAGAGGCGATTGTACATTTTTAAATTTAAAGCTAATCTTAAGCATTTTTTATATTGTTTTAGCTGCGTGTAACAATAATTAAGAAGTTTTTTTTACCAGTTTTGGTTATTCGGTCTGTTTTAATATCTTTTTACTCTCGCCATGAATATTGCCCTAGTTTCTGGTATTTCAAGGATCAACAGCAGGGGTGTCACTAAAGATTTTGTACCCAGTGAAAGCGTGTCATATTGGGCCCCCGATCCAGACCAGCAGGTTATGTTTCAATTTTTTAGGCCACGGTCACTCGGGGGCCCTTGGAATAGCCCTGGCTTTCCCCCGCTTTACCGCACCCCTGGTCAACATAACTGACTACCGGGAGCAAGTATTGCATTTAATTGTACCAATGACGAATAAATGCTTTGGAACCCTCACCTCCTTGTTAACCTGTTTGGGCCTGACTGTGTGTCTCCGTCTGCCACCAGGTGCGCGTGTACGACCCCGCCTCCCCCCAGCGCCGGCCTGTGCTGGAGACCCAGTTTGGCGAGTCCCCGCTCACCGCCCTGTCCCTGCCGGCGGGATCCCGCTGTGTGGTCGTGGGCAATACGCAGGGGCAGTTGGCCATAATAGACCTGCGTAAGGGTGAGTTGGAAGCCCCCCTTCATCCCCCCTGCCATGTGAGTGTAAAGAAGGTGATGTGTGAAGTAAACTCTGCCCCACATCTCACCTCATTTGCTGCAGGTCTGGTCAGAGGCTGCTTGAAGGGCTTGGCTGGGGGGGTCCGTGAGCTGCAGTGTCACCCCTCCCTCCCACTGGTGGCTTCCTGTGGGCTGGACCGCTTTCTGCGTATTCACAGCCTGGATGACCGCTCTCTGCAGCACAAGGTGAACACGCACATGCAGAGTCTGTATATTCATGTCTTTGTGGGGATTCATTCTATTCATTTCTATGGGCATGACCCTAATCCCAGCAATGACGGCCTCAACGCTCCCCAGCCCTAACCTTGACCATAAGCAACCAAATAAAATACAAGACTTTTGGCTTTTTTAGTTTTTTGATTGCACTCACAGAATTTTTACCCTCCTGGTGATCAAAAAAATGTCCCAGTAAGCTGAAAATAAGACTTTTATTACATGATGGGGAAATCTGGTGCCCACAAGGTAATAATTTACAAAAACACTCACACATCTACCTGCTGGCTGTCATCACTCGTGTTCATCAAGAGTAACACGCCCCCTAGAGGAGCAGAAAGGCAGTACGTGTCACCCATAGCACAAGTCAAGTGTTAAGTGAAATTAGTCGAAAAATGACCATGTCACTTAATTCAGGCATGATTTTACTAAACTCGTGCTTTCTCGCTGTTTCAGGTATATCTGAAGTCGCGGCTGAACTGCGTGCTTCTGTCCAGCAAAGATCTAGAGGTGGGAGCAAAATTTTGTGGGATGTTTCTGGGGGTTGGGGGCTCTGATTGGGCATGGGGGATGGGGTGTTTTCCCAAAATATCTCAGTGTAGTAACCAATGAAATTTCATAAACCATTTGCTATATTTTCTGACCCCACTAGATGGTGCTGTCTGTTCATAAACGAGCCCAAAGCATGCCCCAAAGCAAGCCAACAGTGCCATCTAGTGGGGTCAGAGAATACAGCAAATGGTTCATGAGGCTTCACTTGGCCATCACTACCCTAGTGAACCTTTTTCACCTGGGTCATGTCCAGTTCTGCGAGCCCTTCAGGCAGGACCATTTAGGGGATCTTTCAGCTGTCATGTGTGGAGGATCCATGGTACCAGTTTGACTCACTCATGGTTCTGATTCACAGGCATGTCCTGAAGCCTTGTTGGCAGAACAGGAGGTGGTAGAGGAGGGGCAGGACAAGGAGGGTGACGACGAGGTATGGGATGCCATGGAGACGGTGACCGAGAAAACCAGTAAACGGCAAAAAGCAGACAGAGGCGATGGTGGAGTGGAGGAGAAGAGCACAAAGAAACGGAAAGTGAAAAAGTGATGAGGAGGAAGAGGAAGGCATGGTCGTGACCATGTACGCCCCGCCCACAGGAACCGAGACACCCGGGGTGACTGACGCCAATCTCTGTGCGCTCAGACCCCGAGTTTAGCAGCAGGGGACATATACCCTCCAAGGTGTACATACTATAGGCGTGTACCTGTGGCGCTTTTACATATTTTCACCTCTGAGGTGGAAAAAAATGCAATATGTTTAATAATAATTGTTAATATTTCTAATGGATTATCTCCCAGGTAGTGCTGTAAAACAAAGCATCTAGATACATCTGTATTATGTCTTTGCTAAGGTGGTTCGGTTGGACACAGCAGTGATGTAGGCTTTCGGCAGGTGTATTAAAGGGATGGTCGGGGGGGTGACTCTACCAGCTTTGTGTTAATGAATAAAATTATATGCTATGTCGCCCCCCCCCCCTTCTTAAAAACCATTAAATCATCGTTAATTCATACTGTGGGAGCTCTGTGTATTGCCAGGCGTCAGATTGCTGAGGCCCCCCCATTTGGTTTGTGTGATGGCATGCACCCTCCGCGATAAGAACCGCATGCTCTGACAATGACAACTAATAAACTGACCAAATAAAAGTCTCTTTAAAAGGCCTGAACTGATATTTTGAGCAGAACTCTCTGTGGACTCGTGTTCAGGTGGAGAGGTACTCAGAGGAGGATAATTCAGGTCCACAAAGTAAAAATCCAGACCAAGATTTTGTTTTGACCAATCAGTTAGGTGTAAAGAGTCACAATCATGTTGTACTCCACTGGTTGGTTGAAACAAAATCTTGGTCTGGATTTGTCCTTTCTGGACCTGAACTAGGCACCTCTGCAGGCAGCGTGTGGCCCTGAACGGGGGCAGTAGCATGGTACCTTTAATGTTGCTGTGGTGAATGATGTGTCGGAGAAATGAGAGAACAGATTAGGAACATATTGGGGAATTCTGTACAAACTTGATTTGTACTGATAAAATTTATGAATGCTAAAACCACAGATAATAGAGAACCATCCGCGGAACACATATAAAATGGGATTTTCATATACTTATGTATGGTTATGGATAAATTAAACACAGTACGATATTAACTATAGTAATAATGAAATGCATTTGGACGATGCTGTACAGTATTGTACCGTAATGGTGGAGATGCTGACGCTGTAGCCTAATTCTCACGAGATGATAGAGCAATGAAAATATATGTATCACAGGATAATGCAGCAATGAAAATTATGCTTTTATTGCTCCTCAAAGGACCAAGTGACAATGAACAGACATACTGTTACACATTTTAGGTTTTGTAGGGAGGGGGGCACTGTAATGTTTTGTTGGGATTATGAGTATGTGCTACTTTGACAATGAAAATGGGACTTGTAGGTGAAATGTTCCCCCTTCACAGTGGAGGAAGTTGTCATTTCTGTTTTTATGAGTGCAGTGGGGTCAAAGGTCACTGCGTGCAATTGCAGGAGCCTGAATGAACAAAGTTAAAACTTTGAGTGCATTAACTCACATATGCATACGTTTCACTACTGTGTCATGTTTCACCCCTTGCCTGAAGCGGATTGCAGCACAGTGCTGTTTCAGACAGGCCGCATGGCCGACTTAAACTCCTGAATTCCTTGAATCACTAAAACCAGTTGGCTGGAATCCTAAAATGCATTTCCATAGATTGAATTACATCATATATGCATTCATCACAGCAGTACCTGTTTAAGCCCATGTAGTACCTTAGGCAGGCTTCATTGTCGGCGCCCCCTGTCAGGGACAAAGTGCAATTGACTTGCTAATTCGGCGCCCCCTTAGAAGATGGCGCCTTAGTTGGCCGTCGGTGTCGGCTGATAGGTTGTCTGGCACTACATCAGAGTGAACAAATCACTGGCCAACTTTGATTATTGACATGAGTAATAGCTAGTCATAATCTACAAAAAAATTGATGTTTTTGTGCAGTTTAACTATTAAAGTTTTCCTCTGAAGTATAAAGTTTTAAATCCTCATACGTGATTTTCATTTTGTAAAATGCTAGTGGTCGCTTTTTTCACCGGTTAATGTGCCTCATCATAAAACTCTTCCTAAGTCCAGAGTCCCTCTCCCTCCCCATCGGAACAATCAGGAAATTGCCTTGTTAAGGACAAACCTTTGCTTATACCTATAATTAAGTGTGAATGTTGTCAGACTTCAACGCATAGTGTCGTGTTGACAATTGATAAGACGCATAAGATCTAAAGTCCAAGAATTAATAAAATTCAGAATGTAAACAGGTAGTTAAGCCCAATACGAGGGGATCGAGCTGAAAATCAGGGAGTGGGGGCCGGATGGGATCTGACAGAAGGGCGAAATCTGGGGACTTACTGGGTGGTTATTTTATTACATCTCAGACAGTGTCTATGTTTCTTTCTGTTCATAAGCCAGCGTCGATGGTCTGCTGGTAAACCAACGAATCACAACCAGTTACAACCAATTTTTCTAACAGCTTCTAAATGTCTAACCCAATGGCACACGGACTTTGGTATGTAACGACCTGGTCACCTGATAAGTTTTCTGTTGCTTAAAAAAATACCTTGAAAGATGGTCGTGTTTCTTTTTGTCATACAGGTCCAGGTTTTTCGAGTTGCTTTGTGACATCAGGAAAGCTAGACTGGGAGGCTACTCATTCAGCTGGTGAATTTAGTCAAACAATTACGACATGATGGATAAAAATCCACCTTACTCCCCCCAGCACATCTTTGTGCTGCACCTAAACAACGTAGCTTTGTAACGGACTCGTTTTAATGATTGCGATTAACCGAAACACTGATGTGAGGCGCTAGTCATTCTCACGCAGTAGCTCTACGGATTCAAACTCCACTGTTTTATAGTCGCCATAAAGTACAAAAAAAGCAAACATTCTGAACTCCGGTCGAAGGTCGAAGACAAGCCACCCAAAAGCTGGACAAAATTTTACTACCCCGAACTGAAGACAGCCGGGGCGAGGCACTTTGGTAATGGCCGCCAATACGCTTTGAATGTTGACTATATTCCAGGATGGAATGTTTTATTAGTTAGTCTCTTCTGCTCCTTCTGATGACATTCTTACTCTCTCCAGACAAAAAGCAGACATCCAATGCCAGGGAGCTGTCCTGAGCAGATACACGTATGCCTCACACTCTGTGTAACCCTGTCACCTCCAGGGCCCAGTGCTGGTCCTTAAGGGACAAGTTACACGTGTAAACTTTGTTCTACACTCCAACTGCATGTGATTGTCATGCATCACTGAATGTTTGTTTATAAATGTGAACTATATTGCAGGGATATTTTATTTATTTGGCACACACTTTCACTCAAATATTCATACATTTTTTTTGGAGACAGCAGGGTCAGCCAATCCCTGGAGCAATTGCGGGTTAAGAGCCCAACGGTGAAATCAGTCTGGCAACCCTGGGATTTGACCCAACATCCTTCCGATCACAGGGACAGTGCCATAACCTGCTGAACCACTCACCTGTTTTTTATAGTGACTCTCCTTCTGATGGGGTGCTTTGCCTTCGTATATCGTAGTAGGTTTGTTATACATGCCTGTATATGTGTGTGTGTGTGTGTGTGTGTGTGTGTGTGTGTGTGTGTGTGTGTATGTGAAAGAGAGAGAGAGAGAGAGTGCATCACCACAAGGGTGAATGTGCTTCATGGGTACAGGATGCCGGGTTGAGGGGCAAGGCTCCCAGCCTGTTAAATATTGACCGGCTATCTAATCATTAACCTGCCTCCAACTCCCAGCCTCTCTTATACCGGCTTCTCTTCCCCCTCTTTTTAAACAAGTGACAGACAAGTTCCTCTTCAAAACTCTCAGCCGGCACCTCGTCCTTCACCATCCCATCTTTCTCCACAGCCAATGTGCGAAGTGCTTCATTTTCACGTCCGCATCTGACGTCCGTCCGGAGCTCGCCCACTCAAACCTCGGGCCTTTAGTCCACACCGCACCTTCATCATTCTCTCTCCGTCCCGCTCTGCTCTTGTTCTTTCACACTCTCCTGAATGCTTTCCTCAGGATCTTTGGCCATGACCCTCGGCAGGGTGAGTAACCTTTCCAGTTTCTCATTCTGAACTCACTGTGAAAAAACAATGGATATTTCATTGAAGGTCATTATTTCACGGGTCATGCTACGTCATAGAAGAGGAATATTGGAGTTCTGTTTTCCTGGATCACTGTATTTGAAGGTTTTCCTTTAACCCTCAGGTAACACTTCACAGGGTAGGTTCACTGTGAATGTGAAAGTTGCTACAGATGATCTGCAGGAGGCAAAATGATTTCTGTGTCATGCTTTCTGAAAAATTGGGATTTTTTTCTGGAAAACACTGGATGCATGCCGACCGGATACATGAAATAAGTAGCCTGGATGCGGAACTCAAAACTGGCTAAACGGTGGTACATTTTACCACAGTTGTACACCGGCTCGCTTAGCATGCAACGTCACACACTTATGGCTTCAATCGCTTCCAAACCAAAGGTCATGTGTCTCGTATTGACTAAACATAAAATAATACCCTGGCACCTAAGCCCTGAGTCATTCAGGTTACTCAGTCAGGTGTGGAGGGAGTGTTTCTGAGGTTCGGAACCCAAACCAAACCAAACATGGACATCGCCACTGCAGGGACAATGTGATTTTGTACTTGTTCAGTCAATCACAGCTGATACAATAGTGACAAGTGTTTTAATACTGCTCACCTAGTATCAGTACGATGCTTTCGTTTAAGTCACACCCCCAGCTTCGTGTGTATGTGAGGGGGGGCTGTTTCATATCTCCCATATTGTTAATTTTGTTTGCTCCCACAGTCCAGAAACAGGTGTTCAGGTGACTGGATGTCCCTAAATTGATCGTAACGTGAATGGCTGACTTATGATTGGGCTAGCGTCCCATCCAGGGTGTTCTGTACCTCATGTCCCGCGTTTCCTGGGAGCTCAAGTTCACCGTGACCCAATGCTGTTATGGAAGATGGACGGATGGATAGATAGACATTAAATATCATAGCACCCTGCACTATGGTCATGCAAAACAAGGACTTGTTTGTGTTGTGTTATTAATAAAACTGATGCAAAGGCAGGCTGGGATGAATACATTGTTTGCTGAAAAAAGGAAAAAAAACTAAGGAGCGATAATGCCAGGGGAGAACACGTGACAGAGCCAGGAACAAAAGAACCTTTGTGCTGGCCTTTATTACTTTACGATTTTGTCCGTCCAAAACGAGGAGAGAATGCATGTCAAAGTCTATAGATGGAGGGAGAAGGAGGTGAGAAGAGATGGCTCTAGGAGTATAAGAGTCAACAAGACGGTTGATTACTACAGGACAGGTGTGAGGAGATTCATAAAAAGAATTATGAAGTCACACTCCTGGGGGGAGGGCCCCTCCCATTTGGCTGAACCTGTTGACTCATGTTCCCTCCTGTGCTGACAGCCACCATAAAATCTTGTTATCAAGGCCTTATCCCATGTTAATGGGAGTGTCTGCAGCAGGCGGTAAAAATGGTGGCGACCGGGGTCATAGTCAGACTGAGGGCTCACCTGTACCTGCTGATGTTCCAGTGTAACTTTCCCTTGTGTTGCCTTCTAACCATGTGTTTTTTTATCCAGGGCACCATTCTGCGGCACGAGCCGTTCCTCTCAGCCTGCATGAGTATTACGGGTGGTTCTGCATGCCTTTCGGCTTGTGTGGCGACCCACATGAGTCTGCTGGGCTCCCTTGCAGGGTCCCTGCATCCTGGTGTTTGTCGGCTGTAACAGCAACTCCATGTGGAAGTTATCAGTATTCCAGTGGAGCTGCTGTTACCTGCGGATAGACACCCCAAACTCCTCACGCGGGACGTTCATCTGCATCACCTCCATAACCCTGGGATGTTACACATGCCTAAATATTATACTAATTCTTCTTAACTGATAATGAATCCTTCATCATGTATGTAAGAATAATGTAATCTATGCTTAAAATGATCAATCAAATTACATTTTAAGTTTGTAAGCGATTTTTTAGCTAGTGTGAACAACATTGTTTGGATTTAGTTTTAGGCAACACTAAGGCTGAACAGCGCGAGTTGCGTCTGTGAACTATAATTAAATATCTTCAGTTGTAGCGGTTAATTTTATTTGTGTTATTATATTTAGGTGTAACATTTTTACATAAAACTGTATATAAAATTGTTTTGCACGACGGAAAGTGTTTCTGGTTTTGAGGCAGCTGGGGTGCAGGATGATGACCTATAAATTGACAGCCAGTGTTTGTTTGAGCCTGGCTGTCAGTTCTGTAGGCCAGTGCCCTGTTTGCCCTGCGAAACACAGTGATATCTGGACAAAAAAGTGGGAATGGAGAGCTTGACAGGAGACGCGGCTGTACGTATCTCCCAGGTTAAACAGGAATATACCAAATACGACTCACCTACTCCTTAAAGTCATGCTAATCTGACACTAGCCAATAAAAAATTATGTTTCTTAATCTCAGTGGATGGCTCATGTACAATCCACCATGTGCCTATTTTTCTGATTCGATTCGTTCCAAGAAATATAAGACTAGTTATTTGTAGCAAGTCATGCAGAACATTCCTCACAGCAATATCTGAAAAGAAGTCACCAATTTTGATTATCCCTATCAGGAAATAGCCCTGCAAAATATGCTGAAATATGTAATAAATAATGGTCTCACCAGTGAGGACGACGGAAAATAAAAATGTGGTAAAGTGAAAGCAGATTGGACAATCCCCAGCGGTGCTAGACAAGGTCAGCATGTCATTGGAGTGCTGTCACCAGGTCTGGAAGTGGGACAGGGACTCCCCTTTCGAATTCTCACAGCTTCCGTTTCAACCCTCCAGTGCAACGAGCCGCTTTCACTCTCTCCCCCAGGACATTCTTTCCCATTCATTTCATTATCTGTTATAATTAATGACTATGCAGTAAAAACCCACCAATCGCTGAAGCTAGAGGGAGACGCCGCAGACCGTAGGAGTGGATAAACAGAAATTATTGTCATAATGGTTGCAACTTCTTTCTGTAGACAAATATACAGAGAAAGATACTTGTAATGGTTAGTTTGGGGCACAGTGGGCGGCGCTGTAGCCTGACACCTCCAGGGCTGAGGGTTCGAGTGTGTGGAATATGCACATTGCCCCTGCATCATGTGGTTTTCGTCCTGGTGCTCAGGTTCTGTCCTGCAGTCCAAACACATGCAGCTAATTGGTGTTTTTTAAAATGCCTAGTGTTGCGCATGCCCTGTGATGGACTGGCATCCTGTCTAGGGTGTCGTGCCCAGTCACCTGGGATAGGCTCTAAGCCCCCCGCTGTGACCCTGACCAGAATAAGCAGTGGGAAAATGGATGGATACTACTTATAACGACAGTACTACATATAGCTATAGTAATAGCCTGATGTGTTGGAGGAATAGCGCCACCTGTTGGTAGGGGGTGTCTGTGTATGAAGGTAAATAAAAATGGCAAGTGACTGGGTGGGAAGTGGGTCAATGAAGAAAGCATGTTAATGAGCCAGAAGGGATAGCAACACATTGTCTATCAACACACGTGTGTGGGAACTGCCAGCCTTTGTGGGCCTGGGTACTAAGCTGCAGGCATCTGTACCCAAAATAGCTCAGGTGAATTCAATGTTCAAATGGTCCCTCAACAATAAACACTCTGCAAAGAACACAAACGTTTTGACCAAAATTTTCATTCTTCTCTTGGGCTTAACCAAGTATGGGCTGTTTAGTGGAAATACCATGATTAATGTTCATGTTTACTATTAGGCCTATTATGTACTAAATTATGGGACTTGAGCGAGTGAAAACAAGCTTGAAACTAAGAGCAATATTGTGATTTCAGATACTGAGTAACACTCAGTTAGTAATGTAGTTGTATTGCTTTTTAAAATCTTACCATGTGTAATCATATAGTTAGTATCTGGGGAGGTATTTGAGGAAGGGTCGGAGGGCCGAATAATCCCGAGCCCCGCCCTCCGGGAGGGGGGGGGAGCTGCTGATCTCGACTTTTTTTAGAGACGAAACACGTAAATCATATGTCCACTCCGAACAATTTGTATAACAATTTTGGTTAAAATATTATAATCAATGATAACTTAAATTTGTGCGGCGCAGTAGCCCCTCCCCCGGATGGGTGAGCGTTACCGACCGCACTCCCGCCCCCACCGGATCGGTAAGTTTTACCGCTGGCACCCCGTCCTTTGACTGGCATGTCATGGATGTTCCATCGTTTTTAATTCACTCTCACTTCTCTTTCGGCTTCAAAAGATAGCCCAAACGGCCCCTGTCAGATGCCCATGTCAGCCAGAGAAGTTAGTCCGCCCCTGGCTAGTATATTTAGTATATTTGTTTTTAAGATACAATTAACACCTTAAATTAATGCACGTTCTTAAAAACTTAAAGAACAATTCTTCGGAGTGGAGGATAATAAACCAGATTGAAGCGCAATACTCTAACATGTAAAACAACACGCGTCCTCAGAATTTCAACATCGGCCGATGAGCTATTTCCATTTAATCATAGTATTTCATTATTATAAATAAAGCGTACATTCCGTTGATGCACTGCTAGAAATTTGTTATGGTTTTATGCAAAGTAAAAAACAGCGTTTAGGCTTTTACTTTATGCTTGTCTGCTTCAATAAAGTCTTGACATCAAAGTCACTGCGCTGGAACACAAGCATATGTTGTACTCTTTCCTGTATAAGCAAGTAATACATTTGTCTACTAATTTAAAATGGCAAGATTTTCATAATTTCGATAAACTACACACCGTCATTATTCATATATAATATATATAAATAAAGATTAAGCTACATCGATGGGCGTAGTTAGAGATGAATGATGAATGATGAGTCTTTACTGGGGGGGCTGATGGCAAACTATTCATGACCTAAGACAATACATACACATTTATTTGGGGGGCTAAAAAGTATTTCCCCCTAAAATAGGCCTAACGACGCCCCTGCTTTACGCCATGATATAGTATTGATTTTTAATACATTAAGATGATTAATTTACAGATAATAACAGTATGCAATTACAGTGTCATATGTTAAAGAGTATTAATAATGCTACGGCCGGGTCCTTCGTCGTGGGGGAGGTGGGGTCTTTTATTTTGAACTGCTTCCCTTTCTTCCGCTTCGGCTATTTATTCTCAGGTTCGGCTTCAGCGAGATCTCAGCTCGCGGGCTGCCGACGAGGACGCTGGCGGTCTGCTTACCGGGCAGAAGTTCGTGCATATATTAATATAAGATAAAAACACCCGCAGTAACGTCATACTAAGTCATCGAAGTACTTTTAAAAGTAATTTTCATTGGAGTCGTGCTTATATAATACGGGGTTGGTGAAGTTTAAACCTCAGAGGAACAGAACGGGACCGCACGGGTTCCAGTTCATTAATTGATATTTTTTCAGATTTTCGTGACTTTCTTCTGCGGCTTTAGAGACGGGAAAAAGATTCAGGCACCATGTTCAGGGACGGGAGGAAAAAAAACCCCGAACTGTTCCAGACGGTTTCGGACGGACTGCGCCGGTTGTACCGGACCAAACTCTTCCCTTTGGAGGAAGCCTACCGCTTCCACGACTTTCACTCGCCGGCTCTGGAAGACGCCGACTTCGACAACAAGCCCATGGTGCTGCTGGTGGGCCAGTACTCCACCGGCAAGACCACTTTCATCCGGCACCTAATGGAGCAGGACTTCCCCGGTATGAGGATCGGTCCGGAACCCACCACGGACTCCTTCATAGCGGTCATGCACGGCGAGCAGGAGGGGCTGGTGCCGGGCAACGCTCTGGTGGTCGACCCAAAAAAGCCTTTCCGAAAACTCAACGCCTTCGGCAACGCTTTCCTTAACAGGTGACCTTCGTGATCTCATTCATGAATAACCAGTTACTTGCTTACAGTTTCTAATATTAAAGTGATCATCAGACATATAACTGACAGTAACTGGTATAAAGTATCCTCAGCAATGCTTTCCATTTGTGTCGCACTTTAAACTGCTGGCTAATATGATATCTGAGTAGTATATTAGTGCAGATCCTTGGCGAAACTGTTTTTTCCTTTTAGCCAGGACTTTTCGGCAGATACAGTGAAGTTTCGACGTGTTACAGGGCTGCCGGTGTCTGATAGCGAAGGGGAGTGGCCCATTCATTTCTCCGCTGTCCGTCTCCGGCGCAGTACAGTATAGCTGTGGAAAGCTGGCTTCTGTAAACTACGCATCAATGATTGACTGTTTTGGAGGGTATGGGAGGACATTGTCCAGACGTTTGCCCCTTCGGAGTCTACAGTTAAAACGAAATAGGAATTTTATAAAATTAGATTTTTTTTTGTTCGGATTTTCCTCTCTCATTTTTAAGTTATATATGGAAAAAGATGGGAATCACCCATTAACCTTAGAGAAAACGTTCTTCGAATACCAGGAATCTCGCATGCATGAGCGAGCCAAATCTAGGCAGCAAAGTTCAAGTTAAAGGCCTGCCCTTCTTATGACCTTAGTTCTCCATCAAACGATTAATCATTAGCCAGTATACCGTATTTCTTATAACGTAAAACATGATTTTTTTTTCCTCAGCTATTCCTAATGCCCAAAAACGTGCCGATTAATCGAGTCATCTAACTGAAATTGTGCGTCTATAACGATTAATGTACCGCACTATAAAGTCGCATTGCTGGATGAGACCGGGAATTCTGCTATGTTAAGGCAGGTTTTTACAAAATAATAATGATTTAGGATGTGTTACTTTCAAAACTACTGATGAAAGCAAGAAGAGCGAAGGACCTATGCAAACATGTATGCTGTGGAATTAACAACTGTTAACTGACCTTGGTGTTTGTCCAGTTCATTATTGCATTATATACTGTTTGGTTCTATACTGAACTGTGTAAAGTGATCATAGACCAGGGCGTGTAACTCGCTGACCAGCCTATGAACGTGTTTGGTTAAGGACAGTGGGTGTTTTTCATCAGGCTTTTTAAGCTGTACTTTGTGACAGCTGTTAATGTAAATATCCAGAAGCAGAATTAAATATAGCTGCCTCTTAAAATCTCAAGTGGTTCCCTGCTGCTGTACCATTGAACCTAAAAGTGGGATGGAATGACTCAAACCTCCAGCTGAATGATAAATATCTATAATATCCATCTATCTTCCAACTGCTTATCCTGGTCAGGGTTGGATGGGGGTGTGGTGATCTTAGACAGCACCGGGGCAGGCTGGAGTCGATGGGCGGGGGGTGAGGAATGTCGGTCCTCACAAGACTGTGAAAATTCCCAAGCTTCCTGATGGCCAGTCCACGGCAGGGCAACACATGGCAGCGGTACACCCTGGATGAACTGCCAGTCCATCGTAGGACAAATCCAATGCAATGTCTTTGGACTGCATGGGGTACCCCTCGTGGCGTAGAACGAAGATACAAACTTCAGACAAACGGACCAGAGGCAGGATTCCATTCCATTCTATTCAGGGTGGGGAATCGGAGAACAGAAAAAAGCTATGAATGAGGTCAATAATGGTGAATGAAGTCCATCAAGCCTGACTAAATGACCTGATACGAAAGCATGTTTACACTTTTATGCATTGCCATAGGCATTGTGTTGAAGCCCTTTCTGCTGAACTTAGCTGTCTGGTGTTTACATAACACAGTGACAACTGGGAGTCAGTGGTGTCTTATTTGTCCAGTAACCTTCCTGTGGGCTTTGGTGTATGTGTGTATGGCTGAAGCATTAGGGACATTGATTCAGGGCTTGAATTTATTTGAAACTGTGACCCTGACCTTTCCTCTTCTTCATTTCAGTCCATGAGCTTCTGTTAGTATTGACAAAGGACAGCTAAAATAGATCTATCACTAAAATGATTTATTTCATGAATTCCTTAGCATTTTATTTTGTGTTCCGGCTAAAAACCACATTCTCCTTGACTGTAGACTGTAGTAAACTAATAATCAAATTTGAGCAACTGTGGTGTGGTTGAAATCTGTAATTGAGAGGACAATAAAAATACAATTTATTTGCACAATACTGCTATAATTATCAGGTGGGAAAATTACTTGTCATCACGAGCATAAGGTCTTTTGAGTGGGAAAGCTTTTATAACAGGTAAGGAGAAATGTATAGTTTCCAAGATTCTCCTCCAGTTTAAACATTGAAAATGCTGAATGAATTTAGCTGAAGGATGTCATTTTGGCAATGCTACCGTTTTCCTTATGTACTGAGACGCTGTTCTTCGTTCACCAAAGGTGTTAGGCCATCTTGAATGTCCAAACCAGAAAATATGGAATCAAGGGCTCATTGTTGGAACAGATGGTTATTCGTGCCAGTGGAGTCCAGGAAGACCTCAGAATCAGGATGTCCGACTTCTGATAAGCGTCTTAAGTGTTACTCATGAGTGTTCTGTAGGTTTCTATTGTTCTGAGTTTCTCCCCCTCTCTATGCCATCTCCGTGTGATTGATTGGCCTAGGTCACATGTCCCAGGTATGTATCCTTTTGGAAAAATGGAATTTAGTCAGCCTGCACTTTATGACAGATGTGGTGTTCACAGACCTTGCAGAATGAGAGGCTCAGCTCTTTGGAGACTGGCAAAGGTCATTTTTAGGGAAGGAGTTTTCAAGTGGATCACTTGTACAGTACCAGTCAAAAGTCTGGATGTGCCAAGCCGCCTACAAAGGAGAGTGATAGTGTCACGTCACGTGACCTGGTCACCTGACCCAAACACAGTAAAAATGCTTTAGGAGGATTTTGACCAGAGAGTGCAGGGAAAGCAGCCAACGAGAGCTCAGCATATGTGGGACCTCCTCCAGGAGAGCTGGAAAAGCATCCCAGGAGGCCACCTCACGAAACTGGCATAGAGGAGGCTGTAGGTTCAGCCAGGCCCTGCAGCAACTGGGGTTAAGGGCCTTGCTCAAGGGCCCAATGGTGGCATTACTCTATTCTGGGATTTGAACTGGCAACTTTCTGAGCCCCAACCCACAGAGCTGCCCCCTGCCCCACCCCCCAAAAATTGATTGAGTACTTTTTTGGTCGGTACACAATTCCATATACGTTATATTATAGTTTTGATGCCTTTATAATTATTCTAAAACGTAGAGAATGGTGCAAGTAAACCTTTCTATGGATGGGTGTGTCCAAACTTTTGACTGATACTCTATATACAGACTCGCCAGGAGCCTGGGCCATCTGGACTGAAGCTGCCGATGAGTCCATATAAGCCCCAGATGATTCATTTAGCTCAGATGTTCCAGCTTCCATGCTGTCCGTTTGAGAATTCCATACACCACAACAATCCTAGTGCTGGGCTGCATTTCCCATAGACCTCCATAATAAGTCATCCTGACTTCAGAGAGCAGGAATTCATTATGATTACCTTCGGACAGATTCTGGGCTAAGCCCTTGAGGTTTAAGATCTTAGCAACGCCCCTGTGTATATGGGGTCATCACTGGTTCCAGCCTCTGCAGTTGGATGTGTGGGTGTCCACTATGGAGATGCCCACACATCCATTCCTGACATTCCGAAAGATTTTTGTCACGTGCAAAGACAAGGAAGACATGATAGTATTAGGCGGCTGTCAAGGCCACTGCTTAAAGGAAGGAAGTGAGCTTCTGAGACGGAAGCTGCGTGGTTTTCCTTCCATCCCTGAAATGACTGCGCCAAGATGGCCGACTAACCCCAAAGCGCACGAGCAGGGGCTTGCAGGACAGTGTAAATGCGTTTCCAGGCAGGTGATGGCATCTGCTAAATACTGATGGTACAGCTGTCTTGTGACAAGTTTGTTGTTGAGATAAATTACACTGTTTTTGATATTTTGAATTATTCGATTTCATTAGTAATCCTCAAAGTGATCCCTACTTAAATGTTGAAGAATGCTTGGTCACATGACCTTGGCAACCAATAATAGTCAAGCACTTTTTAATGCACATAGGGTGGAGACGTGGAATAAGCTCTGAGTGGTGTGGTGTTGTAGAAGGTAGACGGGTAGCTTTTAGGAAAGGGCTGTTTAACCCTGTAATCACTCAGATTTTAGGAAATATTTTTAACACCATACTTTTAATACTGTGAAAAACAAAAGGATTCTGGTCTTCTAGGTCCAGAGTTGGATTTCTTAAGAGCTACACCATTTTTCATTTGCTAAAATGGTGACAATAAGAAATAAAACAAAATTACACGTTTCACTGGCATTAATTCTTCTATACACCCGAGCATTCCTAAACGTTAACTGGGGCCAACAGAGACGTCAACCTGGGCTTCTGACCAAATGGTTTATGTCGTCACGTTTGCTTGACCGGAAAGTAGGAGCGTGTCTCTGACAGGCCGGAATGTGCCGGAGCCTCCCGTGTGCCACCCCACGCCGTCTCCGCGTTATGGCACTCAGATAGGGAGTCATGGCATTCCGCGGCAGCTGGTGCAGGGCGAGGACGACGGAGGCAAAAAAAATAAACACGGGGATGGCCGTCTTGGGGTGACGGCAATCCAGAGGCATGCTGGGAAGAATTGGAGGGAGAGGGAGGGGTTAGTGAGTGTGCGTATGCAGACCGAGAGAGCGGGATCAGGGAAGGGCTGAAATGAAGCCAACGGGCTGAAGATGAAGGCAAACATTAGAGTGATGTAATGAAGGGGAACTTGAGGACATCTAAGGTACAGCTTGTTTTAGTTTATTTATTTAGGAGATACTTTTATCCAAAGCAATGATGATTTTTTTTTTTTTTTGAGAACACAGAGTCAGATAGTACTTGGATCAATTGGGGGTGAAGGACACTGAAATCACTCTGACAACCCTGGAATCTGATCCAGCAGCCAGCCAGTCACAGACCCAGTTTTCTAACCCCCTGAGCCACACACCGCTGCCTCAGTGTCAGCTCAGGGCTGTTGATTTCCAAAGGTCACAATGTTTAAATCTTCTTTCCGTTCTGTGCACAAATTTTCCTCCTCACGCTAAGTGACACCACTGAAGGCATTTTTAGATTTCACGGTATCATCGCTTTGATGGTCGTAGGGCAGCTGTGCACGTGAGTCTCGTGAACAGATTAGCATAAACGCCAAAGCTGTGCCGTGCATCACCTCAGGGCTTTGAAGGCTTCTGAAGAAGAGCCTTTGATATTTCTCTAATGTACTTCCTCTTCACGAAGCAGAGCTTCGCCCCTGGCATGTGTGTAGAAAGAATCCTCTTTATGCCACTTTATAACATATTTGTAATTGCCGGTTTGCACAGGGTCGAACGACAAGCTGTGCTATGGAATGCCTGTAGGGGGCTTAGTACCTGGGAGGGGCCCGTTTGTCCAAAACAGCAAAAGGCTTGTTCGGATTTCCAGTCGTGGTGTGTAATGTGTGACCCCGCCCCCCGTCTGCCCCCAGGTTCGTGTGCGCCCAGATGCCCAATCCGGTGCTGGAGAGCATCAGCATCATCGACACGCCCGGGATCCTGTCTGGCGAAAAGCAGAGGATCAGCAGAGGTGGGTGACCTTCTGAGTTCACGTCCAAAACGGCAGTGCGGATGTTGCCAAGGTGCCTGACACATAGTAAGGCATTTAGACAGAGCATTTTAAATAGGGAGGGGCGATCCAGTCCAGAGGTGGCGAGTTCAGGTCCAGAAAGTAAAAATCCAGACCAAGATTTTGTTTCAACCAAGCAGTTGAGTATTCTGTAAATGTAACTCTATATTCTCAACTGCTTGGTTGAAACAAAATCTTGGTCTGGATTTTTACTTTCTGGACCTGAACTTTCTACCTCTGATCCAGTCTTTCTGTTCCGATCCGATTCCGATACCCAACTGCCGATACTGATACAGATTCCGATACTCTTTTTACTTTCATATTTTAATATAATAAATATATATACACACTTTACGTATTATTAATATTTCTAAAACTAGTACATACAAATGAAAAAAATACCAAAACATTTTTTATTAGCTACTAGAAACATATATAATGCATTGTCCCACCTTGTTTGTACATCTTGTTTTAAGCGTTTTTGAGGCATTTGCAGTTCAGTCTCAATATCTTCCAGGAGAGGATATGCAAGTAGTGAATGCTTAAAATACCCCACAGTGTTTCTCCCCCCGGCCACAGTGTCACCGACGCTTTGCTGCGATCGCAGCCCCTCCTGTATCACAAGCTGGGAAAGGGCTGTCGTGCGATTGATTGTGCAAACATATTTAACAGGAAATAGGAGCTCTCTTTTTAGAGACTGCCAAAACCCAAATAAGCAAGTATCGGACGTGGATCGGACACGTATGGCCGATACCTGATCTGTCAGATAGGCCTGGATTGGCACCGATACTGATCCGAATATCAGTTTCAATTTGCTCCTTCCCCTAAAACAGGCTTATTTTTTCCACTTCCATGAAGTACCGTAAAATTTAGGGAAAACATTTATCTTTGTAAGCAGGACAGTATATAAAACAGGAAAGGCTAAGACACTTCGGCTCAGTCTCCTTGCGCTTTCCTGTCTCCTGGATCTTACCCCTGTCATTCTCACGGTCTCCTTCCCTGCTGCCCCGACAGCTGCTCTGCCATTTGTGGGTCGGGCCATTTTTATAAACCTTCAGACCAGAACTGATGGTTTTGCGAGCATTCACTCAAATACGAGTTTCCAAAAGCCATGAGTTAACTGTGTGCCTTGACTAAGCGATCTGTCTGTGCTTTATGGATATTTGATCGTGCAGATTCGAGTCTGATGCCAGCTGGACTTAGGATTCCCGAATGCTGTGACTGGTACAGCAGCACCGTGTATTTTTAGCTGGTCTGTTTACGTTGGAATCTGTGTGCTGCAGAGTGAGAACGGGATTCCGGCGTGAAGGACTGGTGTTCCACCCACGGAATGTCATGCCGCTCCAGTGTGTTTGATTAAATGTTGCCGTGGTGATCAATCTGTGGGGCCTCCCTGTTTTTGAGGAGCGCTGCCGAAGATGCCGAGTGGGGAGATGACCAAATGGTAAGCACAGCAGATGTTTAGAAGACACTTAGCAGATGGGGTAGCGTTCTTTGGTGGGGGGGGTCATAGATGGAAGAGGGGGTCAGTTTTGGATAGAGGGGCTGGCCAAAAAGAGGAAGGAACTAGCTGGACGGAACTAGCTGGACGGAACTAGCGGATCCTGGTCTGCAAGGGGACAGTAAACAGCTGTCGTAATTACATCAATGTGACATTTATGCTTTATAGTCTCAGTCAGCATGAACACAACCTTTACCCTCCGCTGAATGGGAGAGCAGGGTGTGGTAGGAGAGGCCGAGGAAGAGAGGAGGACCGTGATGTGACTGTCGGGGAAACTGATCCATTAGGATCAGTGCTGAATGGGCCAGGACTTTCATCCAACTGGATAGACCATACAGCTACTCATGACCATTACAAGACTGATCACATGAGTGTGATATCAAACTCCTGATGGGGAAATGTGGTCCGTAGAAATTTTATTTTAATTTTTTAAAATTTTGTATCGTGTCCTTCCCTGTATGTTTATGTCCGCGGAGCGATTTAACGTAACATAAGGCAACAATGTGTCGAGCAAACTTGAAATGATCAAAAAGCTGAGAGATTGACAGGAGGTGGGTGCAGGGGGGAGGGAGGGGAGGAGGGGGTTAAAAGTCAACTAGCTGCTCACCACTGCCAGAAACCATGTGACCAGCACTAGGAGCCATGTGGCAGCTGATGTTGCTCTTCGCAAGAAGTGATGACTCAGCTGCCACCCGGGTCTCCACCCACTTCCTGCCACTCCTCATGCAGAAACCCCACTTGTACCCACACAGGAAGCCTTCGCTGGAGTCTGCGGCGGGGCTGTTCTCGCACTTCTCCATTGTCCCCCATCTGGGGCGGCTGTATCCTAAACAAACATGCCCTGTCTGCCACTTTTCCACCCGCATGCCCTGGGCAGCTCTTCCGGAAAGGTCAAGGCATAGGATAATATCTCATGGACACATGATAGGCTCAAACTCTCCCTTCCACATCAAAATTAAAATCTACTGGCTACATTGTGCTTGACGACAGCTGATTAACACCCTGTCCTGTAGGTAAAGCCTGGCCTCGGTGTTGCATTGCTGTGTATTGCGTCCGAAACCTGGCACCGTTACAGCAGCTGCGAGGGTAGTTAATGATCTGCCTGTCTGCTGCCTCTGACCTGTAAAACTTTCTCAGGTACGAGTGTAATTTTTTTTCCATTGTACCATTCCTCACCCTGTCTCCATGCCTTTAAAGGATGAAAATCATGACAATCTGAAGGACACGAAGAATATTTTACTGTATTTTGATGATTTATCCTACATGCACCAAATCTAGATTGTCTGAGGATGTGTTTTTTTTCCTTTGGGTATGAAGTGTGTTGAATGTTTGCGTGACATACATTCAGGTTTATCTTGAAGGGTCATTCACAGCTCACTTTGCCGTAACCAGCCACCTACGTTGCCATGGAAACCCCTTTCGCCCCCAGGACTCGGTTACCTTCCCCCACTGAGAGTGCGCAGCTGCTCCAGTCACTCAAAGTCGTCTCTCTTGGGCACGGTCCATTATTTTCTCTATACTGTACATGCCATCCCATCCAAGCATCAGGCTGATTCCTCTTGGGGTGTCCGGTTACACCCCCCCACACTTAAAGCACGGCCATTTTGGTTTCTATGGAATACTCCCTACGGCAGACCAGAGGTCCGGCTTCTGCCCTACCCCGTGCATGTTCAGTTTTGAGAACGATTGCTAATGGTGTGTTCGGTCAGTCACATGACACAAGCTAGTAGTTCTTGCATTGGTGCGTAATGCTTTGGTGTGACCGTGCGTTACTGGGGGTGGGGGGTAAACGCCCTGTCCCTGTGATTTTTATTATTTTTTTTTATATTGCCACTATGCACACACAGGAGCTCCTGAGGACAGAGAACTCCACAAAGCTGCTCTTAAATACTTCACCGGTGCAGAGAATGGCCTCACCACACCCGGTGTCCACTGAACATGGGACATGCATTCCTCTGGCCGGCACGGCCGTCGCCCCTGTGGGTGTCTGCCCATTAGTGCTTAGCGGAGATGCCTTTTCAGGTTCAGGTCTTGTGTCTGGGCAACTTGTGAAGGGGATGCTTGGCATTTACATGCCCGTTTTTCCTTCCTGGAACTCACGTCCTCTAACTTCAGTATGTTAAGTGCTTTCAAATTCCGCATCAAGCAGCAAAGTCAGAAGGGGAAGGACATTCAGTAGAAATTACTATTGAAACTATTGAATACAAGCATGATATTGATCGGTTCATAGAATTCACCCTGCATTTAGCTCAGCATTCCCTCAGGCAGGCTGTACCTCAAGCGGTTGGATGCGGCTATTTTTGTTGTCCAGATGGCTGGTGTCAGTTTACAAAGATGTGTTTTATACAGGACCCAGGCTTCGGGGTCTTGCACGACCGACATCTTCTGCGTTATAGCTGTAGCATGTCTCACTCAAAGACACACCACGTGTACGCATACTAGTTAGGCATCCCAGAATGCCAGATGGGGATTTTCCATTAGGATATCCCCAAGAAGGAAGGAAGGGGGGGTGGGGTGTCGGTGGAAAAACTGAAAAATGCTAACACTATACCCCCACACCATGTTAAGCGTAAAACCAGCCTTTAAAGATCTGCCACTGCGATCTGGCCCCACCTCCCTATTGTGTTGAGTTCTCGGCAGTTGCCAAATTCTCCTGTCTATTTTAATCTCGCTGTAATTGCTGTTGGCTCTGATCAGCTCCTCTTTCTCCACCTGTCTGCACGGTATCCAACTGTCATGAAATCAGTCATCCTCGAAACGAAGACGGCTTATTACTGAAGTCGCAACGAGAACCTTGGGAGAGAAGCAATTGAAGATGGCTAATTGTAAGCCGATATCATTTGCACAGGTCAGGAGAGGATATCTTAATGGCTGTCAAGCCTCTGATATTAATGACTATGTACTATTATAGGGCAGGATGCCAGCTATCAGCTTAAAGAGAGTGTTGAGGCACTACGACACAAGGTCAGGCTACGGACAGTGACTGAAGTGTGATCGGAATCGCTGGCTGACACAGGATTCTCCAGGATCCATTGCTTTGCCTTTACTTGAAACAGTAACTCATCTGTACACCACTGGGTGTGAGCCATCATCATTAATCACACAGCCCCCCCCCCCCATCCCTTATCTCCATCAATGCTCGGTGTTCTGAAGATGCACCAAGAGCAGGTGTAGTGATGTTATCCCTGCTAACGACTTTTTTTCTCTATGAACATTTAAGGAATATTACAATTAAGGTATGGAAATGTTCAAAGTGTACAGTTTTCCTCATGTTCCCAGGATGGTATCCCACTACTACAGCTAAGACTAATAATATAAACGAACAAATGGCGTAGTATTGCAGCGGATAACACTGTCACTTTACACACCAAAGGTCATGGCTTCAAGGGTGCACGGTATGTTTGTAGTATACATATATGTATGTATACATAGCACTTAAAACAATTATTAAAACAATATTTTTCAACTTTGCTTGCATTAAAAGGATATTCAAGTAATAATGATATCATGCTGACATCAGCAGAACCGTTGTTAAAATGTAAAACATGGAAATAATGTTTCATTCATGTTAAAGTAAGAACGTTGAAGACCTTCACTTAACATTGGCTAATGTTCTGACCACATTCCCTGTCCGCTGGGATGGTCCCGTCATTGAAAGGACAGGAAGTGGTGTGTGAGCTATGCATTTCATGTGGAAGTTTATAATTAGAATTCCGAATGTGTCGTTTTGCTGTGAATTAGTTGTTGATAACAGGTAGTTACTTGTGACAGCCTCCTGCCTGTTTCTTGGATACAATTTTTAGGAAGTAGGTGCTAAATTAAACATAGATTTCCTCAAACAGGAAGCTCCACCTCCACGTTTCTGTGACTTTCTCTGCCCTTGTTTGTGGCAGTACAGTTACATGTGTCTCCTGTGATATATCCCCGTGATGTGTCCCCCGTGATGTGTCCCCCGTGATGTGTCCCCCGTGATGTGTCCCCCGTGATGTGTCCCCCGTGATGTGTCCCTGTGATGTGTCCCCTGTGATGTGTCCCTGACACATCATGGGCTTCGGGCCTCTTTGTTGTGTTTTACCTGCATTACACGTATGTCATTCTTAGAATTAAAAAATAAAAGGTTATGTTATCATTTTTAAGCGTTTCAGGAGGGCTTGCGTTGTCTCGGGAGGGCTTGCGTTGTCTCAGGAGGGCTTGCGTTGTCTCAGTAGGGCGTTATGTGCTTGTCTGCTCCAGGCTACGACTTTGCTGCCGTCTTGGAGTGGTTTGCAGAGAGGGTCGACCGCATCATCCTCCTCTTCGATGCGCACAAGCTGGACATCTCCGATGAGTTCTCAGAGGTGATCCGGGCCCTGAAGAACCACGAGGACAAGATGCGCGTGGTGCTCAACAAGGCTGACCAGATTGGGACCCAGCAGCTGATGCGGGTCTATGGTGCCCTCATGTGGTCACTGGGCAAAATCGTTAACACTCCAGAGGTCATCCGCGTCTACATCGGCTCCTTCTGGTCCCAACCACTTCTGGTGCCCGACAACCGTAAACTGTTCGAGGCGGAAGAACAGGATTTGTTTCGTGACATCCAGAGCCTTCCGCGGAATGCCGCCCTCCGCAAGCTCAATGATCTCATCAAGCGTGCTCGCCTCGCCAAGGTGGGATTCCAGAGAGAGCAGTGTGGATGATGGGTGTGTGGTCTTGTACTGAAGAGTTAGCCTATGTTATCATGTTTGCTATGTTGTTGTCAGCTGTTGATAGCTACCAACGATACAAAAGAACATCAGTAAGGTCTATTAGTTGTTCTGACTTTCAGCACCTGTTGCTCAGAACACATGCATATGTTCCTAGACAAGTCTCATGACTCCACTCCTTTCATTAAGCTGTATTAGTGAAGGGCATCAGTAAAAGCTGCATTGGCATAATTTGATCAAGCAAGTGTAGTTTCTGGTAGTATCATTTGTGCCAGACTGCAATTTCAATGAAACCATATTTGTCCAGGTTCATGCATACATCATCAGTGCCTTAAAGAGAGAGATGCCCAACATGTTTGGCAAGGAGAACAAGAAGAAAGAGCTGATTGCCAACCTGGGAGAGATTTACATGAGGGTTGAGAAAGAGTATCAGATATCACCGGGCGACTTCCCAAACATCAACAAGATGCAGGTATGAAGTTCAACTCAAATGCAATTTTTCCCACTGCAGGTGGAGTTAGTGTGTGATGGATGGTTTAACTTTCTTCCCATTGGTTACTTTGTTGAACATTACAGGGCTAAACTAAACTCTAATTGCATTTGGTAGTCCCAGCCACTTTAAGTTTTGAAGCCCATGAATGATCTCGCTTATCATTACTCTGGCTTATAATGCACGGGTGTATTTTTCAGGACCTATAATCGGGAAACCTTCACAATGGTTACTGATACACAGGTGGTAATATGTGTCTCTGGAGCTACTTGACTATGATGCGTAGAATGAAGAACTAACTACAGATTAGGGCAATCAATCGAATTTTCATTTCAGTTATGATTTTGGCTTCCGACGATTATCAAAACATAATAATCGAGGTGAAATGTTCCACAATAATTATTTTGTTTCTCAGTGTTGCTCCCATTTTTTGTTAGAAATCCAGCGTACCCCTGCCCCGCCCCTTTTTGTTTGTTCCTTGGTTGAATTATACTTAGAGATGTTGGTGTGTCCAAAGTCAAGATGATGAAATTTCCAAAGTCAATGAATAATCGCGTTAAGTAATGGTGATCTCAGGAATGACCGAAATAATCGTAACTGAGTTTTGCCGTAACCCAGCAGTCCAGCTACAGATCCATTGTGCTTTTATCGGACACCTTCCAACAGACTGTCTGGCGCTTTTCTTTGACCCCAGGAGATCCTAAGCATCCACGATTTCAGCAAATTCCAGTCTATGAAGCCCAAGCTGATGGACGCTGTAGAGGACATGCTGGCCAATGACATCGCTAAGCTCATGACCCTGGTCCGCCAGGAGGAGGCCGCCATGCCGAGCCAATTGGTTGAAGGAGGTGCTTTTGACGGAACCAGCAACGGTCCCTTCGGGCATGGCTACGGAGAGGGCGCCAGTGAGGGCATTGACGAGGTGGAGTGGGTGGTGGCGCGCGACAAGCCCACCTACGATGAGATCTTCTACACCCTCTCTCCCGTCAATGGCAAGGTGTCGGGCGCAATGGCCAAGAGGGAGATGGTCAAGTCGAAGCTGCCCAACATAGTGCTGGGAAAGATCTGGAAGTTGGCTGATGTGGACAGGGATGGGTTCCTGGACAACGAGGAGTTCGCCCTGGCTAACCACCTGATCAAGGTGAAGCTGGAAGGCCATGAGCTGCCCGTTGACCTGCCCAATCATCTCATACCCCCATCCAAACGACAGCAGGAGTGAGCAATTTGATGAGGATGGATGAGGGGAGGAATTTCAGGAATAACCTCTCTGCATGAATGCTAAAGTCTGTCTATATAAAGGGGAAATAAGCTAATTTACTCCTCGCTGTCATTTTCGAACACGATTAATTTTACTCTTGAAATAAATAAACCAATGCTGTCTAGCCGTTTTAATTATTCTCATAGTTTTTCAAAATTATAACATAAAGCCTTATAGTTTAATAATTTAAGAATTAAGTATAGTATTTCTAGTCTTTGTATAGCCTGTATTTCTCCACTGTGTCCCATCATGTTGGATTTTAGGAGCTGGATTTGAGTTTTTTGGTGCCACACAAAGGCTGGTCTCGTACGGTTGCCTTTGTCTTTCACCGCTTACTCATGTTTGCGGTTTCTAGGGTCATTGCTTTTCCAGCATGACGATTGATACATCACAAGGGAGTAGATTTCGGTTTGTACGGTTTGCTTGGCTACCAATATTGTGGGAGTACCATGTTGAAATCAAACCGACAGCCTTCATATACAGTCCTGGAAAAAATTAAGAGACCACAGCAAAACTTTTTTTTTTTTTTTTACACTCATTTTCTAATTTATGGGTGTGAAGTGTGCGTGTGTATATATGTGTGTGTGTGTGTGTGTGTGTATGTATGTGTATATATATATATATATACATATATATATATATATATATATGTGTGCGTGTGTATATAATAGCAAACTGCAGCCTGGCTCTTCCCTGTTTCTCATTAATGAAGGGCTTCTTCCTTGCTTTGAGACTTCAGTCCTGCTTCTAGGAGCCTGTTATGAACTGTCCTAGCAGGGCACTTCACACCTGCACTTAATGTTTCCCAATCCCTTTGAAGGTCACTTTGTCACCCTATGATTCGTGTGAAACTGTCAGATAAGTTGACGGTCATCTCTGCTGTTAGAAAGTCACTTCCGCCCTCTGGCTGGTTTTTGGTCGTCCACAGTGCCTTCTGTTTCACCTTGTTCATGTGTACTGGTGTCTTAGAAATTTTGAGCCTGGAAGCAAATTGCTGTGTCGCCCTCTGCCAGAAGAACCAGGATTTAAAAATGCAGATAAAAAAATAATAATAATTTTATATATATATATATATATATATATATATATATAAAGAAATATGGAGCTGTCTCTTAATTTCCAGAGCTGTATAGTTTTAAATTAAGTAGATTTGTAACTCAAAGGTGTTTGCAGCAAGGGTCCAGCGAGATTTGGGATCATCACTTACATGTAATAGAAACTTAAGACTCGGGGCCAAAGCTCAGGCCTAGAAGAAAAGAGAGAGACGGCATTGTAGCCAATGCATATTTATATATGGTAATGTATAAATATATGGAAAATATTTAGTAATTAACTCTTGAAATAATTTTTAATTAAACCAGGAGTAATTGTTTCTTTGAAACTCTTAACAATGAATTACTGCTTGCCACCTATTAAAATCATCACTGTTTATCACTTTAAAACAATGAAATGTTTCTTCGACATTTTATAAATGTGCAATTGTATGTATGCATTTCGTCATCTGTGTAACCGTATATTACTGATCCTGGAGCAGGTACTGTAAGAACAGATGGAGCAGGGCGGGACCACAGCTGTCTTGGTTAAGCCAGGCACAAGGACCTGGGGGCAGACGCCTTATTTTTAGTCACAGGAGAATTTTTATAGAATTCTGCTTTGCAGACTCTGTGTACATGCGACGCAGCTGCATCTAGCTAAATTAGCTGGAAAGGCTAACCCTAACCTTAGCCTTGCAGTGTGCCCTTTACCAAGAAAGACTTGGAAAAGTGCATCAGTGAAGCCGGCTTTGAATGTTAACGTACTTTATCATTGAAAGTTAAATCAGTTTACACACACCGGATGTCTGCTTTCGCTACATAAACCGTTTCCTGTGAGAGATTGTATTTCTATGGAGCTTTAACTTTCATAAACTCGGGCCATTCCTAAGTCTGCCAAAACTTTGTAATGCGATATCGGTGGAATTTAATTACATCTTAGTTAATATAAATGTAACCCATGGCTTAAGGTTTATATAAATTAGCAAGATGACATCTCCTGTTTTGTATCTAAAAATGCAAAGGGGCTCTGTGTGTATTTGTGTGTGCGTGTTGGTGGGGGGTGGGGGGGGGGCGGCGTTGGGGTGTTATGAGAGACTGATGTATGTTTAACTGCTGTTCACCTACCCTGTGTACTAAAGAGTGCCTTAAATTTCAGCAACTTTACATTCATCAAAAAATATGCATACTGTTCATGGTCCATTTTAAAATAAATGTCACTACAACATCTTTATGAATAATGGTTTTGATTTCTACAAGAGTGTAAGAGTTACCAAATTTGTATTTGCGGATGTGAACTGGCAGACCATGGAGATTGCCGTGCCAGTCCGGACAGCATCAGGTCAGTCGTGTATTTTAACGCTGCAGTTAGAAAACATGTTTTTCTACCATTTTAAATTGTATTTAGTACCGTGGACAGCATCACACGGGCTAAAATTAGCACATCCACACACTGTTTCTAATTTCATCTTAACTGCGAAGAATGTAGCTTCTAACAGTTTTCAACTGAAGAAGATGTGGGTCACCCCGCGCTGGGTTAAGCTGCAGCCCCCGCCCCCCGCGGCACTGCACTGCCTGTGTAGCTGGAAGACGTGGATGGATGGATGACATTTGGGTTGGTGAGAAAAGTTGAGCAACACTGCCCCCTATTCCACACAATGCAGACTGTGTGCGGATCGTGTCTTCATTCAGTGATGGACAGCTGCAAGGAAACCACAGAAATCCGGGTAAATCCGGGTAAAAACTGAAGTGAAGCGTTTCACTTGAACAGCTATTCGCCATAGTTCGCCCTTTGCGAATGGTTGTTTAAACCGATGTATAGGCACTTCCAAAAAGAAACTTGGGTACTACTCCTACATAATTAACTTAATACTTCACCGATTTCTTTATCACCGTGCTATGGCTGGTTACTCATTCACCCCATAGATTAAAGCGAATGTACTCGCAGCCGGATCGGACACGTGGTGCGGCGGCGCTTCCCGCGGCTCTCCATGGAAAGCCGCTCGGAGGGTAGGCGAGGCTCCGGGCTGCTTATGAAGGCCCCGGTGGACAAAAGCGAGGAAGATGTCCTCCGTGAGTCACTTACGAGGCTCACCAGCGTCACCAGAGCCATTACGGCCAACGTCCGCAACATAAACGAGAGCCTGGACAGGTACTGAAGTTGGCGGGGAAAATTCAAAGTGTACCCACGCTTCGTAACAAAGTGCACCATGCATGCGCGTTTATGGAATTGCACAAAGTCTCGCTGTTGCGTTATCTGAACGAGAAGTCTCATGCTTATAGTAACTTTAAACTTTCCATTGACTGGTGTAGTCTGTTGTTTAGCCAGTCGATGATCGGCTGTGCAGGTACAAGTTGCCGGGAGTGAATGAGTAAATGACATAAAAAATAAATGTAATTTTCTGAATTGATAAAGCACGTTTGATAGTGTATGCTTGCTTTGCGACGCTGTTTTCTAATACAAATGGGAAAATAAGGACGCTTCTCTGACTTTGATCTTTTTGCAGGATACTAATGGATAGTCCTGAGATCGAAGAGATCGAGGAGATGCTGGTATGTGCATGCTGTTTAGGATGTCAGCGAAATTGGGTTGTACTGAAAGCAGTCCATGATCGAACGTTTGTAATTCAGCAATCTTGAAACGGGTACTCTGTGGCGGCAAGTAATCAGGGGGCTTCAGGGTGTATTCACTGGTAACGCCTTTACCTCAGACTTACAGGTTTACCATAGCATATTCAAACCCTTTAGAAAGATCTCTTACCGTGATTTTTGTTGCATTTCCTCCAAAGCGATCTTTAGTTTTTTTGTGATTGTCCGATTGTCACAAGAAGTGGACATGTTTGAGCAAAAGATAAACATTGGGTTACACTGATGTGCCTGTGTTTGTTTGCAGGTGCTAGCTTGCAAGAAACTGCGAGAGTGAATTTAAAGAAAATGGAAAACTCGAGGACCAGTTAATGCTTTAATTTCTTTATGGTAATAAACTACAAAGTTGTTGGTTATTTTTTATTTAAGGTTCCTGGTTCTGTCATAGTTATCCGGGTTATTGTTATTTGGACGTACAATCCCTTTGAATTTGTTTTTTTGTTTTTTGTTTTTTGATTTGTTTTTTGTAAACCGAAGGATGGTTTACTCTTTAAAGAAGTGGTTAAGATGAAGCAGTTCTTAATTTGTTGGATGTTAAAATATTTATGTAAAAAGAACAAGGAGTAGCTTTTTTGCACTGTAGTCACTGATCAAAGTTATCCATGTAGCTGATTTCAATTCAGTTCAACTCTGTGCTGCATTACAGGAATTCTGAATGAAATCTTGGTCATCTTTAATATATGCTACACTTTTCTCCCTACCCTACTTGTTTGGTCTGTAGTGGAAATTAAAAAAATATGTTTTGCAAATACAATATAGTTAATAAGTGGTTATGATGTAAAATTGAACAGTATGTATTCGGAAAATCTTTCTCAAATATAACCGCAGTCACATGACTTAACATCAGAAGTGAAACTGCAAAGTTGGATGCCTCGCGTTTAAATGCAGCAGAGGGCTGACACGTGGCGTTACGTCGGCGTTTGCGCAATTACCCGGATGAAGACCGTCATACTGAGCTTGGAAGGCTTCTGAGGAGAAACCATTAGAAAAGTCGACTTTTAATTGCAGGTAGCACAGTTTTTCGATATCAGCAGAAAAGGTGATGCGTCGGTTCCTATCGCAGATGGTTGTAAAGGTTTAAATTTGTCTTAGTTGTATTGTTTTTGTTAAGCTTTTGACCGGCTCACGCAGTTCTAAAAGGTAAAACGACAGTGTAACAGTATGGCTATTTGGTTTCTTATACTGTGTTGACGCTTTCTTTTTCAAATCAAACTGTTTAATCGTTGTTCTACTTCACATTTGGATAAATCTTTAAGGTTATACTGAACTTGTTTTGACGAGTCGCACTACCGCTGACGAGTTAGACGTTAGTCGCCGTGTAACGTGATTGACTTGAAATTCAGCGAATCAGAGTCCTGGGAATGCCGCCGTTGGTGAAGGGTCACGTGTCTATGGACCAATAGGAAAGCGCGCTAACGGGCTTCTTGCGTGTTGCTGCTGAGTTTTAATGAAAAAGGCGGTGTTCTAGGTGTTAGACTTCCGGATTTTACTAATCGCTCGATAAACCCAATGGGGACGTAAATGAAAGACAAATTGTACGAGATGACAGTAGTTTACAGATGATAATGGCGATGACTGGTACGCTTTTTAAGTCCTATGTTTTAAAAGAAGAAACAAATATGGGGATTTGGCACTTCCCTGCTTGTAGCTAAGAAAAACGCTTAATTACGTAGTTACGAAACGGAAATTCTCTTTATCCTTGTCAGATAACGTCGATCATTAGTCATGAAGCATGTATTTCAACGACAATAAGAGGAACTTTAAATGATGAATAATTTAAATGTGACTTTCTGTTAATCGAGTACTCTCGTGTTGAAACCCATCTGTGTTGAGCCGTGATAGAAATAGGAAACAGAGGGACTGGGTTTCGCTGCTATTTAGGTATTTGCTGTCATATGTATGCAGTATTCTAAGAAATTGTGTATGTGTTTTTCTTACCTGGCAGGTGATGTGTCATAGCTCCCATGAACGCACGTCGTCGCCACGGTTCTAAAAGTAGCCAGCAGGGGGCATACTTCGGCCCTTCTCAGACTCAAACGCTGCTGAGCGACCAGGCAGACACAGCTTTTGTGTCCCCTGCTGTTGCTGCACCATCCCTGCCCCTCCCACCCGTGGACACGAGCGCAATGTCTTGCCGAGATCGGACGCAGGAGTTCTTGTCTGCTTGCAAGTCTATCCAAAGTCACCAAGTAAGCATACTGGGATGTGAACAGTAACACGCTGTATTGCGTATACTTCTGTATGGTTCTGCGGGTAGCCTTTTTACATCAGACCTAAAGGATTAGTATTTGATCTCAGGTTTTTGTGGGTGTACATGTAATTGTATCTTAGGGTATAAATATAACGGGATATCATTTTAGGGATAACTCAGGATCACGTAACTCAGTCTTTGGTAGTTAAGGGTTAGTACCTTTAATCTTTGTTAAAATTAAGGTGTGGTGGTCGTTTGGTCGTGGTTTTAATTAACATCTAGCTAATATGTTTGTGCAAAATTATACTTTAGAGGTGCTAGAATGTTTTGAATTTAAACTGTAATGAATGAATATCGACTGGTGTGTGAGTGTGCCCAGCGATGGGCTGGTGCTCCATCCTGGGTTGTTCCCTGCCTTGTGCCCGTAGCCTCCGGGATAGGCTCTGGACCCCCCGCGACCCTGAATAGGACCAGTGGTTTCAGAAAATGAATGGATGGATGGATGGATGGATGGATGGATGAATGAATATCTTTGTCATTGCACACGTAACAAGATTAATGCTGTGGAAATGTTATACACCTGCAACATACTGCTATACAATATCTAATGTTGGTCAGGGTTGTGGGGGGTCTGGAGTCTATCCCAGGCAACATTGGGCGGCTTGTAGGTGTACAATCTGGATAGGATGGCAGTCCATCACAGGGCACAAAGTAATTCACAATATAGTTTGGTTAGGGAGTGAAGGTAGCCTTATTGCGTGTTTTAAGCATTCAGACAGAAACTGCTCCTTTTGATGTGAAACATCGTTTGTGCATTGCTTGGTGATTTCATAAGGACATGCCTTAGGAATGATCTTCATCCTGTCTTTACCCTTCCCCTGTTCAGAATGGGTTCCAGGCCAATAAACCAACTCACAGTCCTCTCAGGCAGCGCAGTGACTTCACTCTTATGGCAAAGTGAGTCTCCATATTTGTTTCACTTGTTTTCATGCTGTTTTTGTTAACAGTAGAATAGCATTTAGTTTTCAAATCCTAAATAAGTTAGTTTATAGTTATGAGCTGTTGGGGCTCCTTGTGGCGTTTCGGTACCTGCTAGGCTGATTTATAACAAGTTCTCTGTCTTCCTTTGTCTTCAGGAGAATTGGGAGAGACCTTAGTAACACATTTGCCAAATTGGAAAAACTCACAATGTGTAAGATTTGTAATCTCAGAGCTAATGGTGTTTTTAAATAAGCGCATTATGATTTACTGTTATGAAAGGCGCTATTAACACGAAACTGCATTCTTCAATTTATGCCCAGTGGCCAAGAGGAAATCACTGTTTGATGATAAAGCGGTTGAGATAGAAGAGCTCACCTATATCATCCGGCAGGTGAGAGCACTGTTTGATGCAGTTGCCTTCATGGGAGTTTTACTTAGATAAGTGTTCTGAGGGTAGAAGGAAAAATGATTGGTTCAAGGAGAACCAATCAGATTCTAGAGGAGGTGGGACTAAGACATCTGATTGGTTGGTCCTGCCTCCTGTGGTTGCTTGGACCCACCTCCTCTGCAATCTGATTGGTTCAGAGGGATAACCAGTCATTTTTTTCTGCCCTCAGAACATTTTTGTGTAAGTGAAATTCTCACAAACTGTGGCTGCGTGCGGTCAGCCATGTTTTCCGGGTCTTTCTTGCTGTGTATTCACCGTGCTTGCCCAACTGTAAATCTGCAGGACATCAACAGCCTGAACAAGCAGATAGCCCATTTGCAGGAGCTGGTCCGCTCCCGGGGAGGCCAGAATGGCAAACATCTCCAGACTCACTCCAACACTGTCGTCGTCTCCCTGCAGGTCAGGACAGCTGCAGTATTATGTGATGGTCCATTTCTGTTTACAGCCCACAATTTTTATATCATCTCCTGTTTACACCAAAGATGAACAATTTCCATAGGTGTTCTTAGGTGTTTTTCTGCATTCTTGTATTGGTATTGATGCTCTTGATGTTGAAAGCCTCTTTTCGTCTTTATTGTTCTGCAGTCAAAACTGGCATCTATGTCAAATGACTTCAAATCAGTACTGGAGGTGAGAACAGAGGTAAGATACTCTGGGCCCTGTGAACAGCTTTCATGAAGGCCCTGAAAAGGCTGGACGAACACATTTCAGGGCCTAACCTTGCCCACTGTGCCCTGCAGAATCTTAAACAGCAGCGAAGTCGTAGGGAGCAGTTCTCCAACGCCCCGGTTTCTACAGCAACCCTGCAAGCTAGGAACTTTGGTAAGAGCACAGTGAGCGATCGCGTTAACTGTTACCAGCAAGGCAATTAATGACGTTACGCATAAACTAGGAAACTGGTACATGCGCTATGTTAATCCCAGTGCCTTGTGTCTTTCACAATCATTCAGATGCTTCGCTGTTGATGCAAGATGAGCCAAAGAAGCCTGCAGATGTCTCCATAGAGATGGATTCCCGCGGCAACCATCAGCTTCAGCTAATCAACGAACAGGTGAGTGGGTAGGGACTGTGCTAACGTAGGTGGTGTGGGGCCCTTCAGGGGGGCGCTGCACCTGCTGCCTGTGTGGGATTGCCTTTTACCCAGGACAGTTCTTTGCTGGGATTTTTGAGCAAGTATGGGGTTTATTTTGACAGACCCAAAGTGAATCAATCCTTAAACCCGGTATGTGGCTCTCAGACCCTGGATAAAGGTTTCTGGTTAAAATTTTGTTGCTGGCAGAGTGACTTTAACATTGGGCTTTTTAGCAAAGCCCCTAAACCCAGTTTCTTCAGGCATTGGCTGCCCCTGCTCTCTCACTCGTACACCGCTTTGGAAAAAAGGCTTTGCTGTGGCTTATGAGACTCCAGTTAAGAATTTTAATATGAAGTATGTGTATGTATGAAGTATGTAGCATCCTGTAATGAAATCTTGTGTGCTGCCATTTTGAGGACGCTAATTCTGTCTCAAAAATACACATAAGATGAGTGACATCAGATTTAGTTGTTCTCTGCTCGGTATGAAGCTCGGTTTTCGGCTCATGGATGATCGGCGCAGTTTGGGTGCAGCCGTGGAAAGTCTCTGTTTGTTTTGAAGTGATCCATTATTAAAACTTTGAACACAAACACAATTAGGAACAGCTGTAAACCAAAGCCTGTTGATCTGTTTGAATATGAACCTGAGAAGCTTATTTGCACATTGTAAAAATAAATGTCAAATAATGGATGAAGGGAAAAAAAAAATCGGAAACATCCTTATAATCATAATGAACGAAATTCCGTTTAAATCCTGTGTTCTCTGCTACCGAATATGGTCATACATCTGTAGCGATAAACCCCCCTATAGCGGTAATTATTTTTTGATCTGGGCTGAATTTCCTTGCAAACGTGCCATTGATACCACAGGTAGACTAACTTTCGCTCATGGTGGTTGGTTCAGAGTGATGACCAATCAAATTGTACAGGAGGTGAGACCAACCAAGCAGATGTCTTGGCCCTGCCTCCTCTAGTTGCATTGACCCCGCCCCCCTCCTCTACAATTTGATTGGTTATCACTCTGAACCAATCATTGTTCCTTCTGCCCTCAGAACATGTTTATGTAAGTAAAACTGCCACGAGCCTAACTTGCAGAGACTGTTTCTGCTTTGCTTCGGTTGTACTCGCACTCGGATGATGTCATCTGAAACGAGTTAGCACGTGGGGTGTGTTTGCAACAACGTATCCCAGTTCCGGCAGACTCAGACTTCTCAACACTCTCTACAGTGCTGGTGTAATTTACTGGGAAACTAATAAATGTTCCTAAATTACTGATTATGACTGACTGACTGACTAACCAGCGTTAGGTGTAACCAGCCTTTTAAATTCACTCAAGACTGGCTTCAGTAGAGCATTGTAAGTTACAGTCCGTCACAATAAGGAAAACGGCCACAAGAGGATAAGCAGATATTTTCTTTATTCAGAAGAAGCAGTGAAACTTGTTGCTTGCCAGCGCATATTAGTGGAATGACGCTACAAAGTTTTATTTTGTAGAAAACGAAAGCTTGATCTACGTCAGTGGGGCAGATTTAATAATGAATTATGACACGGACCAGTCACTTCTAGATTTTTCTTTCCTTTTCCCTGTTCTGTATTACTTTCTCTTAATATAAACTAACCCACGTAAAGCGCCTTGGGGCGTCTGCGTTGTGGAAGGCGCTATATAAAAATAAATCGAAATTGATAAATTTTTTCTAAGTGATGAATGAGCCGACAAAATTCCTCATCAATCATCCTATACTCGGGTGCACTGCATGCTTTTTGCAAATAGTATTCTTTTTTTAATTGGGTGAGTAACAATGGAATTTTGCAGAATGTATCAGAGTAAAAAGTCGTTACTTGACTCTGGTACTGAAATGAAAGTGTAAGTTGCAACAACTTAAAATGCTCAAGTAAAATACAAATCCGGAAATTGCTACCTAAGCACAGTAACAAAGTATAGCTTTACATCTGTGCCTATATCAGTAGATGTTTTCATGCTTTTCGTTGTACCAAACTGAAAGTGCTGTACTGAATGGTACGCAGGAAATGCATGTACTGTCACAGCCATGCTCAGCTGTAGAAAACTAGAGATACTGTTGGTGACATGTTTTGGACCTGAACATCCAGTAAACATACATATTCTGTGTCTACACTGCTGGTGCGTTCAGGAGTCATACATCCAGAGCCGAGCGGACACCATGCAGAACATCGAGTCCACTATTGTGGAGTTGGGCTCGATCTTCCAGCAGCTTGCCCACATGGTGAAGGAGCAAGAGGAGACCGTGCAGAGGTAAGAGGATGTGCAGGTACAACAGCGTAGCTATGGACCTTCTGAAGGTCTAAGCACTTCATGCATTTGTATCAACCCACCCTCCAGAATCGACGCAAACGTGGAGGACACCCAGCTGAACGTGGACGCTGCCCATGGCGAGATCCTCAAATACTTCCAGTCAGTCTCCTCCAACCGCTGGCTGATGATAAAGATCTTTCTCATCCTCGTCATCTTCTTCATCGTCTTTGTCGTCTTCCTCGCTTGAGTGGAGAGCATGGAAGACTGGGAGGAATTGGTACCAAGAGCTGGACTTAGTTCTACATGCGGAACCGTGCGGTCAGGTGTGTTGGGGGAGAGGTGGGTCTGTGAGCTAGGGCTTGGCTTCATCTTCAGTCACACTGCCCCTTATCACTGCCAATGCTGAGATCCTCCCCTCCAGCCCAAAGCCTTCATACTTTACACCTTGACGCTAATAGTCAATCTTCTCAATGGTGAACCAAGGCTCTTCCTGTTGATTACATTGTAATGAATTATTAATTACGGTCACAGAAAGAACAACCACCGATTTTTTTTCTTTTTTTGGAATTTGTTCTCTAAGTGTAATACCTTTCTTGCATTTCTTAAAGAGCTACCTTCACTCATTGGTCTTGGACACGGGGTGAGTGCCTTTATAGTTTTGGAAATAAGAAAGGGTCGTCTGTTCCCGTTTCCTCTTCTGTGGTCCTGGGAGGGTGTAAAGGTGTGCCCCATCTCTGCCTTATTCTTTCAGGCAGTGGCCTCTGAAATTTTGGATCGGACCCATTGTTTCTGGCCAAAGAGAGCGCTGAGATTCCCTCATGTATGATTCATGCCTGATTTTGTCAGATAATTCATATGTCCGTGTGAATATGTGAATGGTTGTTTTGTGTTGGGGCCATTAAACAAAATGGCTTAGTCTTTCATACTCTAACCGTACTGATGGGGAAGCTCCCTCTGAACTTAATATCTGCTATCCTTAGCTACCATTTCTCTAGATCCTTTAGCGTTTCAGTAGTATGCAAAGTACCCAAAATTACTGGTATGTTACCATTACATCATTTAATATCAACACTGAACAACAGAATTCTGTATCGTTTAAGTGCTAAAATTGAACTTCTCAGGGCACATTCGCACAACCTGGTCAACTTAATTGGTCAGCTTGCTCCTGGGAAGTCATGGTCCACAGTGTTTTTAATTCACTCCTAGCTGTTCTTATGGCACCAACCTGTTGATGGACATTCAAAAGTAAGTCAGGTATTGTGACCAAAACATTATGACACCAGACAGCCCAAGCATTTGTGTTCAGGTGCTGGTCACCGTGGTTCTCTTAACCAAGATATGGGTTTAGCTCAGTGTCTCCTTCCTAAAACCCTCAAATCGGGAGCACATGAAAGGGGCGGGACTTAAGCTGTTCAGGAACAGGACTGGTGACATCTAGGCCTATGACACACAGAGCAATCTTTGAAAGTAAGCCACCCATTTTCCCAGGAGTCTTAAACAGACTTAACCTGGAGTTGGCACTGGATACCACCAAAGGAGAGCTTTCTGTTGGCATCTATTTGATACTCAGCAAGGCAGCTTACCAGTTTGGTAAATAGTTAGCTAAAGTTGGGCACTGCTGGTAGCCGTATAAAGAGTGTGATTATCCTGGAATTTGTCAGGCTGCATCCCATTGTGCCCATCAATAGCCACAGACGCTCATCAGTGAGTGTGTCGATCGGCAGGACCTCCTGACCGCTGCCGTTCTCTGTGCTGCCAGGGAACACATTCTGTAATGCTTTCCGTCGGAATTCTGTCTTCGGGATGAAGACATTCTCTAAGGTTTCATGCATTTTGTAATTCTAGTAATTACTGTTGCATCAATTCTGCTTGTCACACTATGTGTTTCTGAAAAAAAAATCCTTTTGTTCAAGGACTCAAAAAGTAATTAAAGCCTTGACATTGAATCTTTTTATGCAGTTGGTGTGTCGCGTGATTTTGACCTACTGTGATTTCAGCACCTGCGAGATACTGAGACACTGGGAACATCACCACAGCACCAGTATAAGCCTAGTGACTTTCACCACGGCACCAGTGTAAGCCTAGTGACTTTCACCACGGCACCAGTGTAAGCCTAGTGACTTTCACCACGGCACCAGTGTAAGCCTAGTGAC